>CM067172.1:331485-568012 GCA_034093135.1 Erigeron breviscapus | reverse complement strand
GTTTTCTTCACTTGTTTGTCACTGTGGTTGTGGCTGTGTAGTCTCAAGACAGTAACAACTGGCACATTTTGTGAACCACCAGTAGCAGCAGAAGTCTCTTGATTCTTGGCTCATCCAGTGGAGAGTAACACCTCTACTACCTAATGCTTCGGTTAGTGACATTCGAATACTCGCGTAACAACCGTCATTGCACAAGATTTCCGCCATGGTCATAAGCACATTTTCTTCACATGTGATCAAGTCTCAAGTCGGTTTGAATACCCGTTGCTCATTGGATGGCTCCCTGAATTGGAGTTAAGCGACTTTCTTTATCTGAAATGATAGAAATCGAATCTTTGTGCACCTACACCATTTCTTCTACATACTAATGTGCCAAGTTGTGAAAAAAAAATTTTTTACCGGTATCGTGATCACTTCTTGTCGTCGGCGACTTCACGGCGAAGTCCATTACAATTTGTTTTCCTTCAAATCTCTCTCCCGGTCTTTCACTACACGCTTATTCACATCTCAGAAGTCTATAAGGGTTTTGACTACGCGCGCGATGTTAGGAAGTTAAGCATATACGAAATTTAAGTTATCGAGATGGGACAAGCCCGGTAAGTCATCCGGAAAAGCCTCGGGAGACTCAAGATTAACAGAGACGACGTTAGTTTTCAGATTCTTGAGACGGTAGCTCTAAGGACGCTTGAGTTTGAAGACTTACATGTGACCCTAAGAACCTTACCGTTACACAAAGACGTCTTTAGTTAACTCCTTACCACTACCACTAACCGTATTTATCACCGTCATCCAATCCATATTTGCAAAAAATTTTAAAGTTACAAATTTCCAGAGCATAGGGCTAATGAAGAGCTTAATATCATTTAAAGTCAACCACCATTACCAGGTAATTCAACTAGACCTATCTAGCACATCACAAACCATTTAAAGGATCGAGATCCAGATCTAAGCCTACGGATGTTTGCTAAAGAAGGAAGTCTAGTAAGAGAAAGTAAGACTATAACCGTCCTAGAATCAAATAACATTGAGTTGTAGTGGTCGAGGAGAAAGGAAAGTACCTATCGCCGCTTCTGGGTCGTTGCGGGCTTCATTAGCATCTCCCGCCAAGGTTCGTCCTCGAGGTTGCACCTGACGGCTTGGTTCTTCGTGGTCTTGGGTAGGAATGGCAACTTGAAGTTGATTATGAGAAGTCGCTACTTGGGCTTGTGGTTCGATCCATCTTGAACAAGCATTTCTATAGTGGTCGGGGCTACCACACACAAAACAAACACCCTGTTTGCTCCGAGGATGGTTGGCTTGGGGATAAATGATTTGAAGAGGTGTTACATTCAATGGTGCTGCTTTCGGTGCTCTACAATTCCTAGCTACGTGCCCGCGCCGATTACAATTAAAGCAAGTCCCACATTGGTTAGTGGGAGAGTGGTGAAGATTACACCTTCCACATAAGGGGTGGGGTCCCAAGTAAGTTTTCCTTGCCGGCTCCGCCACTTCAACTTGTTGTCCAACCCATTGCGGACAATTATTTCCGTAGTGTGTACAACTACCACATTCAAAACACTCGCCTCTTTGTTGATTACCTTAAGGAGGGACGGCTCGAACAGGAGTCACGTTCATTGGGTCCGTTCTCGGAGCTCTACAATCTCTTGTCAAATGTCCAAGTCGATTACAATTGAGGCAGGCCCCACATTGGGTATTAGTGGGATGATGCTTGTTACAATTGTTACAAAAAGGATGAGGTTCCACATAAGGCCTCCTCGCCAGTCCCATCGTCGCCCTGAATCTACCCTTATTATGACCATTGGGGTCAAACCTGCTCGCCTTCCTTGCCTCACTAGATTCTCCAATTCCTTTCCTTTTCAATGAGGCTTTACTTAACATCTCCTCATCGCCCATATTTACTCTAGCTTCACGGGTTTCATTGCTTCTTTGGAGACTTGACGTGACTTGGGCTACGATAGTAGGTATGGCGTTTGCCACTGCTTGGGCAATCACGGTTGCCAAATCCGGCTCATCGCTATGGCTAGTCGCATTCCTTCTTGGTCCCACCATTATCTATAAGATAAGTAACGCGTTGACCCGAAAGTTAGCCTCACAATGCTCACATATTAGTCACACACGTAGTTAATGCTCTCAAACCGATGTAATATACTCATTTCATATCATTAAGCTAAGGTAAGAGTGCTAGAATCCTATGGGATTGTTACTTATCATTTTATCATGTCAAGTTCACTACAGTCGTTTATCGTTAATTCAAGTAATCATGTCAATACATCATACAATTAGACTAACTTGTTAACTTCATTCATACAATCGTCCATCTACTAATACATTTTTACACGTGTATTACCAACTACGTTATATCATGCTTACAACCAAGTTTAACAATGTCTCATACATGTTCAATTTCACATATTGTTTAGCAACATATCCCTATTGTTCACCGATTACAATTAACATCATTTGTGTTGGAATATCATCCGTTTATAATACATGGGAGTTAAGATGCTTACCACCTTGACGCTCCCGTAGGGTGCATATCAACATATTTATCACATTGTGTTCTAACCGTTTATCAACACGTTTAAGTCGGACAACAACGAAAACATTTACAGCATCGACGTGACCACTACAGGGCATACATACATACACATCACACATGCATAACATATATGTTACTAAATCATACTAGTCAACATGTCATTTCACTACCAAATCCAATAATAGTAATAGTTCTAGAGTTTATGACCCGGGGGTTAGCTTCACAATTGCTCTCATGTTAGTCGCACTAGTAGTTAGTACTTTCATACCAACACACTACACATGTTTAATGTCTTTACACTAAGGCCAACATATAACTATTCTCAACTAACTGTCATATATCGTGTTATCATACCAGCATATCATACGTGTTTCATTTCACTATGCTAAGGACAACATATCAAAGTTCTCAAGTAATCGTTATCTATCATGTCCTCGTGCTAAGTTCACAACAATTATCCACCATCAAAACCAAATACTCGTATTCAACACATCTCATTACAAGCAACTAAAACAAGTCAATTAACACGAGTGGTTTAAAGTATAATCCGAATTTGATATGCTTTCTAGTTATTGACCGGGTATGTATACAGGGTGTACCAATGGCTAACCCTCCACCCAATCAACTTCCATTAAGCATATCGGTTCCTTATTATACTCTAAGCCATGCATGCGCACTCCATGATGTTATTAACTTGTTATAATGTTGGGCGACCATAAAAGAGTTGATCGGGTTCTTTTAGGGTTGCCACAATATTATACTAAGTTAATAACATAACTTCATTTTGCTCTAAAGCATCCAACAAACATCAATCGGTAACAACAATCCATATCAATGACAATCAATTTCAATCAATGAACACATTAACCACATTGTACCCATTCCACATTCATCACGTTGAATTCAAGCCATCACATAAGTGGTCTTAACTACGAACTCACAATATACACTTTCTAGAGTTCACATAATTTCCTAACCATGCATGCTATATGAAGAGTTTTAACTTAAGCCGTAGTCTAGGTCAAACCGCCTAATTCTCTACGACCACGCATGGGCCACCATTCTGTAACACCCCAAGCCAAGGCTCAGAATATCACGGAAATCATATAGCACAAGGTGGGATTAATGTAGAACATGAACTAAATGCAAATAAAGGATTCAGTGAATCCATATAGTAAGATAAACAAGTATCAAAATACATAAAGAGCAAGTCATCATCAAAGATTACAACAAAACATCAAAAGATGGCTAACGGTTCTAAGTACAATGCAAAAGAAGGCAAATGGATCCTTGATCCATATAAGTCCAAGTTCGGGTTCAACAGCAAGCTAACAATCAAACTCCATGCCCTGGATTAACCTGGTTACCTGAAAAGTGTACTAAGCATAGTCAACACAAGGTTGGTGAGTTCGCAGTAATGGTCCATTTGAAACCCTCGTCAATAATCATAATATACGAGTAGAGGCGAAACATGACTTACAGTGAGCCTCAATGAAAAACACAACAACATCCACAACAAGATTACACAAAACAAGTAAAATGTGTAATAAACAATCCACTCAAGTAATATACGTAACATCCATTCAAATCAAGTATCATATCCTCTTCAGTGGGATTTATACACGTCATATGTCATATCCTCTTCAGTGGGATTTATACACGTCATATGTCATATCCTCTTCAGTGGGATTTATACACTACATATGTCATATCCTCTTCAGTGGGATTTATACACTACATATGTCATATCCTCTTCAGTGGGATTTATACACTACATATGTCATATCCTCTTCAGTGGGATTTATACACTACATATGTCATATCCTCTTCAGTGGGATTTATACACTTCATATGTCATATCCTCTTCAGTGGGATTTATACACTACATATGTCATATCCTCTTCAGTGGGATTTATACACTACATATGTCATATCCTCTTCAGTGGGATTTATACACTACATATGTCATATCCTCTTCAGTGGGATTTATACACTTCATATGTCATATCCTCTTCAGTGGGATTTATACACTACATATGTCATATCCTCTTCAGTGGGATTTATACACTACATATGCATCAATCAACATCCATTCATCACAAGTCCATCAATCATCAAACATCAAATTAAATTAAACTATACGTACATACACTTAGGAGGGTTCTACTTCCTTCGAGTCCTAGGTGCTTATATATAGGGTCACCCGCAGCCTTCCCACCACATCTAAAACCCTTCTGAAGGTAAAACCGACTTCCATGTATCAAAACTATCTATCAATCGACAATCAATCAGAAATTACACCATCACAATCACATTCGTAAACCATCACACAATCAATCAAAACTATCTATCAATCGACAATCAATCAGAAATTAACTAGACAGTCAATCAAATCAACCAAACAATCCAACAAACACGTATATGTACACTTTTCAGCCCGAATCTCTATTGAGTAGGGAGCTACGAAACTCACCTTGATTGGCTATGAAAGGTTAAGTTTGATATAAAGTCGAGTTACTGTCGTTCAAGGTTCACTTCACGTCCAACACCTAAATATCGATCATACACATTCATATCAACATACATAATCACATATACGTAGCTTTCACATACTCAACAAAGCCCTAATTAGGTTTTAGAAGAGCAAATTAACTTTAGAGGACAATTGGAACTCAACTCAGTTCGTCACAACCTTCCAGTGTCTTAATGGTTCAACCGAATATAACCAAGGGCACTTTATCACGACATTTTTGGAAATGGTAGTGGATTCAAGATATAAGGGTTATACCATGAGAAAGTAGACTCTCTCAAGATTCCAACGATAGGTCATATGACTCGATTGGACTTACAAATCGAAAGTTATTAACGTTTGAAAACTGACGCGCAAAACAGGCAAAACTCGCGGCGACACCTCGCGGCACGAGGTGTGACACGAGAAAAAGTGCTGACCAACTGGACACAAAACTCGCGGCGCGAGTGGTCCAGATCGCGGCGCGACTGGGCTCAAATCTGCAGATTTTTTAGTCTAAAACACTACCCAAACTTCACCCAAACCCCATTTTCGACCACCAAATCATCTAGTGATGTTCCAAGACTCATTTTGAAGCTTAAACAAACATATTTCAACATAATTAAACATAACCCACATCTTAGTTTCGATTCATAACATCATCAAATCTTCCAAATCAACCAAAACCCTAGTTAACCCTAATTTGACCCAAACTTCATTTTGAGTCGTTTTAGGATCTGTAAATCCTCGAAATGACTAGAAACGAGTAAACTAACATAAATAGATGTAAATGGGATGAATTAGACTTACCAAAACTTCCTTCCCGAGCTAGAACCCGAATTATGGAAAAATGGGTAAAAATGCTTGAACTAAGAAACTAAATCTCTTGCTAGACGATAATGAGATGAAGACGATGATGATTCTCGAGTTAAACTAGTTCCAAAACGCCAAATGATGCTAGAGAAATGAAGAAGGGAACAAATGGGATGTTCTTGCTTTGATAGAGAGAAAAGAGAAGGAGAAAGGAATATGTGGTAAATGAAATGAGATAAGGGAGGGGGGAGATGGGTCATATAGGGCTGGTGGGTCGGGGTAACCCACGGGTCGACCCATTTCTCTTCTCAAGCCAAAATACAATTCGTTCTACATTTAAACACGTTTAAGTCAAACTATCGACCCGACTAACATACCACATTGTCATTCAATCACAAAATGACCCGAATTCTTCATTAACTTAAATTGTTAGTCAAATTACACGTAAAGTCAAACGGTCAAAACTCCTGGATGTTACATAAGTTGTCTGTAAAACGTGATAGCTTGTCTTGGTTTTACTGATTAAAACATTAAACAAAACCATAGGCATGAGTTTTGGATTCCGTCCGTGGTTTTCCCAAATAATTCAATGAATTGCTAAAATACTTTAGACTTTAGAGACCTTTAACTTTATCGCCATTAACAAATATAGACAACTTTTATAGGGTTAATGTGAGATCCAAAATATTTGTGAGAACCACTAGTTTCCCTCCTTCTTTCTACTTTTTGATGTGGTTTTTAATTTTTTAATTTTTTATTTTTGAATTTTTTAATTTTAATTTTCTTTTAATAAAAACCCATTCTAAAAAAAATTAATTTTTTTAATAAACAATTATATGGGTTACGTGAACGTATGGATACAGTACGGGCGTTGCCCTTATCCGTTCTAAAGGAGTTGTCACCGGACGCATATGGGAATGATATGGATTTGATGGGCGGCGATCCAAGAGATGGTGGCGGTTGGATACGGTACGGGTGTAGCCCTTAATGTCCTTAGAGATGATTTTTTAATGGTTCTCATGGTTGTCACCATTATTTTGGTTCTCACTTGATCACTTCACTTGTATATAAATATTAATGATCACCATTGTAGCATTCCAATTTATATTTTATTTGTTATATAGGTGTTTCACTAATTTTTTCTTTTTCTAAAAGTTAACATAGAGTTATTATTATACTATATTTTCTATAAAAATTATCTATATAAACACTTCAAACATTAACTTCTTTTATAATTTAAATAAATTAAGTAAAGAAATCAACACTATTTATACGTATTATAACTTCATTTATATTACTCAATATTAATCTTAAATTCGTATATTTTACAAGATATTACATATGTTTAGTCACATGTATACATTAGACAAATCAGCATAAAAATATAAAATATGAAAATGAGAAGCTAACTTACATATTTGAGTAGCAGTCTAGTAGATGGTGGTCTTCTTAAAAAGTAAAATTAGAAATTAAAAAATTGTGATTTTTACGTGAAATGTTGATAAATTTAATTCAAAAGGGGAAATTAAAAATAACAAAAAAAAAAAAGTTAAAAACTAATTTAGCTAGTTTTACAAATAAAGGGGCTTTACTTTAGAAACCACGAAACAATAAAATTTATGGCAAACAAACACCACCATTGGCCGCCGCGGGAAACCATTTAACAGATTTCTTGTGAAACAATTCGTAATAATTAATAATTGACAATTAACAGTATTTATTTATAAAATAAAAATAAATAAATACATAATGGAGTTATTACTATTTATTAATAAACCGAAAGCTACTTTGCTTTCTTCAATGGCGACTTAAGCGAAGCAACAACTGAAATATTATTCTTTTCCATCCATTTCAACTTCTGGGTATGTCTCATTTTCATTCTTTTTACTTAAATTTATATATTTACATATACATATATATATATATATATATATATATATATAATTTGTCTGATTTTAAGAACTGTTTGTAATAATCATTGAAAGTTAATTAGGATGCATCTGTGGTGGGTGTGAAGATTGATTATTATAAGTCATTTATCATTGAAATCAATTGTTGTTTGACTTTTTTAAATCGTTTTTGAAACATGTTTGTATTATCAAAATGTTAAAATTTAACTGTGGATAAGGTAGATAAAGGATAACCACTGTAATACATAATCATTTATCATCATTCCATCCTATGTGGTTATGTAAATCCATTTTATTTTATATTTTTTAATGATAAGTTAAAATGTAAGGTTTAATGTATCTACCTTGAAAAGATTTTTTTTTTTTTTCTAGTTTATCTACTGGTTTCTCATATATTTTATGTTTTACATAGTTGTACACTCCGGAATGTGTTGTATAGGTTGTGTATGACTGAATTTTGTGGTGTACATATCATTTCTTTGTTTTTTTTTTGTTTTTTTTTTATATGATTTATGAGACAGTGGTGTACATATCATTTCTTTGTTTTTTTTTTTTTTTTTTTATATGATTTATGAGACAGTCTTGTATTCCTCTGTAAAAAAGTAAAAACATTTGATTGACGATTGAATACTTCTTGTAAGTATGTTTTGATCGAACATTACAATTTTCGTCTCCAAAATGTAAAGTTAGCTTATCATAACTTAGTAGAAGGGATTAAGTAGACGTATTGAGTCATGGTCGAAGAACGATTTATCCATTTCACTTTAATAAAAGTGGACCTTTTTATCGTGTAACCTTTAGTTCTATTTTTATAAATTTGAAGTATAAAAAGGAGCCAACTTTTGGAGGTTTTACTACATGTTTTTCCATTATACTGTCTCATCTTTGTAATATACAATGCAGGAGCTATTTGATTTCAAGGAACATAATCATCTAAATGATTTTCACATATCTTGATTAAAAGAGAAAGTTGATATTTTGCGTTTAAATATGTCTATCTTGACAAGGCTGAAATGTATCACTGTGGATGTTACGGGAACTTTGATGGCTTATAAGGGAGAACTTGGTGATTATTATTGCATGGCTGCCAAATCCGTAGGGCTTCCTTGCCCGGATTACAAGCGGATGCATGATGGCTTTAAGATTGCATACACTGAAATGACAAAGAAATATCCGTGTTTTGGGTATGCCGAGAAAATGCCCAACATTGTATGGTGGAAAACTTGCGTGAGAAATTCCTTTGTCCAGGTAAGATTTGCTACTCTGACATGAACTTTTTGGTTCTTGATTAACTTATCTACCTATATCGTCTCGTTCAAGATAGTTAAAATCGCAATTCATAGATGCTTTGCTACTCCTAATATAGAAACACTATGTTTGACTGTAAATCAAATGTGTCTAAAACAGTATGCAACTATGAAAACCCATTGAGAAAGGGTTTGAAATCATCTTATACTTTTCATATCAAAGTAGAATTTCTTGAACAAAATAGTATCATAGCACTTTTTTGTAGGGAGCATGTGTGTGGTGGGCCGTTATATTATGGAACTGTTGAAATGTGAGATAGTCCCCTGCCTTCAAACAATTCCCTTCCGCAACTGTCGAGATAGTCCAAACTATGTCCATCAAAAGCACGCTTGCAATACCAATATCAAGCCAACTGCCTTCAAAAGCTCACACGTTGTCTTATTTGTTCTATATTCAATCCACCCATAATATTTGATTCACCCCATTTTCCTTAAGGACCATACTCAACTCGTCCCTGATTACCTTGAGATTGTAGAATATCTGCAACTTGTTATTAAAATGCTGCTAATGTGCACTAACTCAATGCCTAACCATTGATATGACTGAAGCCACGGTCCATTCAATATCAGTAGCTTTACATTTAAATACCATATCTATATCTATATCTATATCTATATCTATACTATATTATAAAGCAAATAACCTTTTGTTTAAAATTTTAAGTTTCAACATTTCATCAAAACCAAATTACATCAATAACCTATACTACTCGCCGCCGCCGCCGCCACCACCACCACCCCACCACCACCACCACCACCAATCTCCACCGCCACCCGCCGCCGCTCGCCGCACCACCGCCCGTCACCGCCACCACCGCCGCCGCCTCACCACATCCGTACCACCGCATCCCACCACCGCCGCCGCCATTATACCGCCGCATCGCGTGGGTACCGTTCTAGTATTTCTTTAATGCTTTAATAGCCAACATGTGGCATAAAAGACTAACATCCAAATATGTTCAAAGAATTCCTACCCTACTGACAATGGCCAAGGTAAGAAAACCAATTGATTCATGGTTCATCAGTAGAATGCCTTGGTTCAAGTATCCCATTTTAGGCCTCCATAGCTTTTTCACAATGCAAAAAAATAAAAATAAAAAATGATTAATCGTTTGCTTACACAAATCAGAAACCACCCATACAAAATCTCGCTGAAAGACAACATCTTTTTTGACACATCAGACCATGATTAGGTGAATTGAATAACAAAAGCTGCCACATAAAATGTACTATTTATATTTCTTTCTTTTCTTGAGGGGTGGGGGATGGGAAAAAATAGTTCTGTACCTTGGCAACCACAGGAGTTTCTCCTTGACTTATTCTGATTTTACAAAAGTTATCATTGAACATTAACCTGATCTCTGCTATTTCATAATTAGCTTGTCTGTCTTATCATGTAATCAAGTCTTCCTTCTATAATATTTGTCATTTCTTTGAATTACTTCACAAATACTGTCCTCCTTAACTCTTCCCATCAACTCCTTCCCTCCTGTTACCACGAGTCAAAGTCAGATACGTTTTCAGCGATGTTCAACTATAGTGCATAAACTCGAGGACATCTGTATTCAAAGATCATTCCTTCAATCAACTCATCATCCCAGACTAGCTCAATACCCTTGTGAGTGAACCATGAAACCACTTAAAACCGTACTACGCTTACGTGCTATTTTCTTCCTTTGGCTCCACAATTCCTCTCCAAAGTTTCACACCCTTTTTTGTTCGGGTACTTTTGCGATAAAGCTCTATTATATTCTCCATGCTTGCAGCATATAATTTCCCCCAAGATGCTTGATGATTGTTTTCATATTTCCAAATCCATTTTGCAATCAGCACTCTACTTTGAATCTGAGATTGCATAGGCCCAAGGCTCTCTGTTTCTTTTGTTTTTACCATCTGATCCCAGCCTATCATTTTGCTATCAACCCTTTATCGTCACCAAACCAGTGTAACAATTTCCTAAGTTCCCCCAGCTGGTTCACCCTTCTACATGCATGTCATCAGTACCAATTTAATTATAGGTACCCTTCCGACTCCTGAGTGCAATTTTGTCTTCAAACATCCTGGTCTGGATCTATGCAATTTTAGTAGGGAGGTGTATACGAAAAAAACACTCAGTTGGTATGGGACGTCAGAATTTATCATGGGTGAGGTGAGTTGTAGAGGCAGCGAGGTCTACACATTACCTGAAAGTGTGTTAAGTTGATTATGCATTATCAAATGGATCAGACAGGTAAAGTATATAATTAATCTTAAAAAGAAACATCTCAAAAGGTTGTTAATATGTTGAGAATCACCCAAGTGTATCCAAAGGCTTAAAACCTACTAAATTTTAGTTATTAGTTTTTACAATCACATTTGATACGTTTATGATATTAGGAGTACTTTTTCTGATCATCTTATCTAAGTTGAGTAGTTCGTGTCATCAAGCTAATATTAGGTTTATCATCTGAGTTAAGTTATGAAAGAGACTCGTAATTACAAAATGTTAGTGTCAACTTTGTGACAATGTTACTGCCTCAGTCCAAAATTTTTTTGAAGTTCGGCATTTGACTGTTTGCCTTCTATTCTAAATACTATCCTATTAATACTAGGTCAAAGGTCTTGGGAGAAAACAGGTTATATTTAAATTGAACACTTATGAGAAATGGTATATGTTGCAGTTTTTACAGAAATACTAGTAAATTATGTGATATTGTTTAATCTGACCAAAAAGTCATCTTGTACTTTTTTTTGCAATATTTTGTGTTATATGAGTACATCTTTAAAACCCACCATTATCTCACTTTCATTTAGGCAGGATATGATTTTGATGAAGAGACATTTGAGAAGATCTTCAGGCGCATATACTCTACCTTTGGTTCATCTGCACCTTACACGGTCTTCCGCGATTCCCAACCATTCCTAAGATGGCTTCGTTCAGAGGGTGTGATAGTTGGGCTGGTTAGCAATGCTGAGTATAGGTATCCAGATGTAATTCTTCCAGCTCTCGGCTTAAATGAGGTCAGTAGCTTTCATTTTAAACATGGCATTGTACAGCTAACTTCCTCTTATTTGGTCAAAACATACTATCAGAAACACAATCATTAGAATTGAATGCATCTGTTCTAAAATATGACTATTGGTAACACTTTAAGTTTTGTTCTTCCCACAATCCCACTGCACCAAGGATATTAGGATTATGAGGACTGGGAAAAGTCTTTGTGCAGTCTTTCTTTTGCATTTTAAAGAAAGTATCTGACCTCTCATTAAAGGGTAAATGGGTGGGAACCTTCAGGTCCCATGTACTGTTCAGAGCGCACACTGCATAAAACTCTACTCATTAGTAGGGTAAAAGTAGAAATATAGGCATATTAGTGGGTTCAGACAAAAAAAGTAATATCGAGCTAAAAATGAACCCGACAGCTAGGGTTGGGTCTGACCGAAACACTAATATTGCCATTGTCAATAATCGTGAAGTTTTAATAAATAATTAGTATGTCAAATATGATTACGAAAGTTCATTATGTTCATAAATAATTTAAGTTGTAAAGTAAAATGATCTAGATAGTTCTTGTGCATTAAAGTACACTTTGGATGATTTTATAGATAATAACTCGAATTGACCTATCAGTTCATGAATAGGTAGAAATTGCCTCCTGCAACTTGAGAGGCTCATTCCGAAGGTCTTAGTTATATTAGTACATTGGAATATCAATTTATGATATCATCTTTTAAGTCAACAGACTCATCCAGCATAAGTCCATTTCCTATATGTTGACATTATAAAGCCTTTTGACATGAATGAATCAAAGTTGACATTATAAACTTTTCTACCCATTCTTATAGATTTTATAAATCTAAATTCAAAATCAGTTATGGCATTTGCGTTGTTTACAAATGACATGACACCTATGCTTGTCTTGACATTATGGCACTCAGGGATCTGAATGGGACTTTAGTGTTTTCTCGGGTCTGGTGGGTGTGGAAAAGCCCAACCCAAAAATATACCAAATTGCTTTAGAGAGGGCTGGAAATATAGCACCAGAAGAAACTTTGCACATTGGGGATAGCATGCGCATAGACTATGCACCAGCCAAGAGTATCGGGATGCATGCATTGTTGTTGGATAGGTTTAAAACCCCCGATGCTGAGGATTGGAAGAAATCCGGTGCTACTGTGCTGCCAGACCTGGTGGCGGCACGAGAGTGGTTGACTGCTGAGCCTTGACTTCTTGATATAATAGTATTTAGTAGTGTTTTACCAAGAGGTGATGCTGTTGTATGGTGGGGAGGGCAATGGTTTATGTCGGTCTCTTATTTATTCAGTGTAAATGCCCTTCCTTTGTAGTTTGTACTGATTTACTTAAATGAGAAGGCACATTTCAGTAGATTTGACCTGCAATCATGATATCTGACTCATAGAATGCAAATTTCAATCTATTTATTTACTTGTTTTAACTCAGAATGAGTTCCTTTCTCAAAAATAATAAATAAATAAATAAATAAATAAATAAATAAATAAATAAAATAAAATATTTATATATATATATATATAGTAAAAAGATAAATCGAGAACTAAAAATATGTCGAGAACTATGAGAACCAATCTTGACCATTAAATAAATAAATCAAGGTTACAATTAATCATGGCTTTTAATTAATTAAAAAGAATTTAATACACTATTTATATGATAAAAACATACTAATGAAACAATTATAAATCATAAAAAAAATTATGATATATATATATATATATAGTAAAAAGATAAATCGAGAACTAAAAATATGTCGAGAACTATGAGAACCAATCTTGACCATTAAATAAATAAATCAAATAAATAAATAAGCTAAAATCATATAAAAATTATACAATTAAAAAGTATTTAAAAATATAAATTATAAAGGTAAATAAATAAATAAATAAATAAATAAATAAATAAATAAATAAATAAATAAATAAATAAATAAATAAATAAATAAATAAATAAATAAATAAATAAATAAATAAATAAATAAATAAATAAATAAATAAATAAATAAATAAATAAATAAATAAATAAATAAATAAATAAATAAATAAATAAATAAATAAATAAATAAATAAATAAATAAATAAATAAATAAATAAATAAATAAATAAATAAATAAATAAATAAATAAATAAATAAATAAATAAATAAATAAATAAATAAATAAATAAATAAATAAATAAATAAATAAATAAATAAATAAATAAATAAATAAATAAATAAATAAATAAATAAATAAATAAATAAATAAATAAATAAATAAATAAATAAATAAATAAATAAATAAATAAATAAATAAATAAATAAATAAATAAATAAATAAATAAATAAATAAATAAATAAATAAATAAATAAATAAATAAATAAATAAATAAATAAATAAATAAATAAATAAATAAATAAATAAATAAATAAATAAATAAATAAATAAATAAATAAATAAATAAATAAATAAATAAATAAATAAATAAATAAATAAATAAATAAATAAATAAATAAATAAATAAATAAATAAATAAATAAATAAATAAATAAATAAATAAATAAATAAATAAATAAATAAATAAATAAATAAATAAATAAATAAATAAATAAATAAATAAATAAATAAATAAATAAATAAATAAATAAATAAATAAATAAATAAATAAATAAATAAATGAAATATATCTGTAAACTGCACACTTAACAAACTTCATCAATGCATCAAAATCAATCAAAAAAATAACATAACAAGTAACATAAGCATGAATGTCGAGAACTATGAGAACCAATCTTGACCATTAAATAAATAAATCAAGGGTTACAATTAATCATGGCTTTTAATTAATTAAAAAGAATTTAATACACTATTTTATTATAGGAAAAGGGTAGTTAAGGAATGTCGTTCCATTAAAAGCGTAGTAACCGTTACATGTTTTTTTTCTCTTTTTGACTCACGATTTAGATGCATATGTTACCTTTTCCTCTTATTCTTATTGTCACTTGAAAAATATATATTACTCAGATATCTTTCAAACACACATGACACCACATTACACAACCAAGATACTTGTAAATTGTATAAACTTCCAAATTATGAGTCACTTGACTTGGACACTTGTAATTTATAGATTAAACATTAGGATTGATCATCATTCCTTCTATCAAATTCAAAACTAAATATCGTTAAATCAATAATGCGTGTTACATTATTACAATAGTAATATCCATATATACATAAATTTTTCAAGACTTTTTTGGGATGGGTCAGCTTGGGTGGGTCAGCTTGGGTTGGGTCAGCTTGGGGTCGGTTGGGTCAGCTTGGGGTTCGATTGGGTCAGCTTGGGTTGGTTGGGTCAGCTTGGGGTTCGGTTGGGTCAGCTTGGGGTTGGGTCAGCTTGGGTTGGGTCAGCTTGGGATGGGTCAGCTTGGGATGGGTCAGCTTGGGGTGAGTCAGCTTGGGTTGGGTCAGCTTGGGATGGGTCAGCTTGGGTTGGGTAAGCTTGGGGTGAGTCAGCTTGGTTTGGGTCAGCTTGGGTTCGGTTGGGTCAGCTTGGGATGGGTCAGCTTGGGTTGGGTCAGCTTGGGATGGGTCAGCTTGGGATGGGTCAGCTTGGGGTGAGTCAGCTTGGGATGGGTCAGCTTGGGGGTTGGGTCAGCTTGGGTGGGTCAGCTTGGGGTTCGGTTGGGTCAGCTTGGGATGGGTCAGCTTGGGATGGGTCAGCTTGGGATGGGTCAGCTTGGGGTGGGTCAGCTTGGGAGTGGGTCAGCTTGGTATGGGTCAGCTTGGGATGGGTCAGCTTGGGTGTTGGGTCAGCTTGGGTTGGGTCAGCTTGGGTTCGGTTGGGTCAGCTTGGGTTGTTGGGTCAGCTTGGGATGGGTCAGCTGGGGTTCGGTTGGGTCAGCTTGGGATGGGTCAGCTTGGGATGGGTCAGCTTGGGTTGGGTCAGCTTGGGTTGGGTCAGCTTGGGATGGGTCAGCTTGGGATGGGTCAGCTTGGGACGGGTCAGCTTGGGATGAGTCAGCTTGGGTTGGGTCAGCTTGGGATGGGTCAGCTTGGGATGGGTCAGCTTGGGGTTGGGTCAGCTTGGGTTGGGTCAGCTTGGGATGGGTCAGCTTGGGATGGGTCAGCTTGGGATGGGTCAGCTTGGGATGGGTCAGCTTGGGTTGGGTCAGCTTGGGTTGGGTCAGCTTGGGATGGGTCAGCTTGGGATGGGTCAGCTTGGGATGGGTCAGCTTGGGTTGGGTCAGCTTGGGTTGGGTCAGCTTGGGATGGGTCAGCTTGGGTTGGGTCAGCTTGGGATGGGTCAGCTTTGGATGGGTCAGCTTGGGGTGAGTCAGCTTGGGATGGGTCAGCTTGGGATGGGTCAGCTTGGGGTTGTTGGGTCAGCTTGGGATGGGTCAGCTTGGGATGGGTCAGCTTGGGTTGGGTCAGCTTGGGATGGGTCAGCTTGGGATGGGTCAGCTTGGGATGGGTCAGCTTGGGATGGGTCAGCTTGGGTTGGGTCAGCTTGGGATGGGTCAGCTTGGGTTGGGTCAGCTTGGGATGGGTCAGCTTGGGATGGGTCAGCTTGGGCTGAGTCAGCTTGGGGTGTTGGGTCAGCTTGGGGTTCGGTTGGGTCAGCTTGGGTTGGGTCAGCTTGGGGTTGGGTCAGCTTGGGTTGGGTCAGCTTGGGATGGGTCAGCTTGGGTTGGGTCAGCTTGGGGTTGGGTCAGCTTGGGTTGGGTCAGCTTGGGATGGGTCAGCTTGGGTTGGGTCAGCTTGGGATGGGTCAGCTTGGGTTGAGTCAGCTTGGGATGGGTCAGCTTGGGATGGTTCAGCTTGGGGTGGTCAGCTTGGGTTGGGTCAGCTTGGGGTTCGGTTGGGTCAGCTTGGGATGGGTCAGCTTCGGTTGGGTCAGCTTGGGGTTCGGTTGGGTCAGCTTGGGTGGGTCAGCTTGGGTTCGGTTGGGTCAGCTTGGGGTTGGGTCAGCTTGGGATGGGTCAGCTTGGGATGGGTCAGCTTGGGATGGGTCAGCTTGGGTTGGGTCAGCTTGGGATGGGTCAGCTTGGGGTGGGTCAGCTTGGGATGGGTCAGCTTGGGATGGGTCAGCTTGGGATGGGTCAGCTTGGGTTGGGTCAGCTTGGGGTGGGTTGGGTCAGCTTGGGGTTGGGTTGGGTCAGCTTGGGTTCGGTTGGGTCAGCTTGGGTTCGGTTGGGTCAGCTTGGGTTCGGTTGGGTCAGCTTGGGATGGGTCCGCTTGGGATGGGTCAGCTTGGGGGTTGCGTCAGCTTGGGATGGGTCAGCTTGGGATTGGGTCAGCTTGGGTTGGGTCAGCTTGGGATGGGTCAGCTTGGGATGGGTCAGCTTGGGTTGGGTCAGCTTGGGATGGGTCAGCTTGGGATGGGTCAGCTTGGGTTGGGTCAGCTTGGGATGGGTCAGCTTGGGATGGGTCAGCTTGGGATGAGTCAGCTTGGGGTGAGTCAGCTTGGGATGGGTCAGCTTGGTGGGTCAGCTTGGGTTGGGTCAGCTTGGGTTGGGTCAGCTTGGGTTCGGTTGGGTCAGCTTGGGTTGGGTCAGCTTGGGGTTGGGTCAGCTTGGGTTGGTTGGGTCAGCTTGGGTTCGGTTGGGTCAGCTTGGGGTTGGGTCAGCTTGGGGTTCGGTTGGGTCAGCTTGGGGTTCGGTTGGGTCAGCTTTGGGGTTGGTTTGGGTCAGCTTGGGATTCGATTGGGTCAGCTTGGGTTTGGTTGGGTCAGTTTGGGGTTGGGTCAGCTTGGGATGGGTCAGCTTGGGTTGGGTCAGCTTGGGGTTCGGTTGGGTGAGCTTGGTGGGTCAGCTTGGGTTCGGTTGGGTCAGCTTGGGGTTCGGTTGGGTCAGCTTGGGGTTCGGTTGGGTCAGCTTGGGGTTGGGTCAGCTTGGGATGGGTCAGCTTGGGATGGGTCAGCTTGGGTTGGGTCAGCTTGGGGTTGGGAAAACAATGTAGTCCATATGTGTACAATAATAATAAATTTATTCATATTTGTCCACATGTGTATGCAACTAATGTTCACACGTGATCATATTTGTTCATATTTTTT
This sequence comes from Erigeron breviscapus, assembly GCA_034093135.1. Lineage (NCBI taxonomy): Eukaryota > Viridiplantae > Streptophyta > Magnoliopsida > Asterales > Asteraceae > Erigeron > Erigeron breviscapus. The sequence goes on along the minus strand of CM067172.1, from coordinate 549,889 downwards.
TTCCACACATGCAAATCGAAATTAGTATATAGACACTAATGTTCACTTGTACATATTTAAAATCCAATATATTCATAGACTTACATAAAAATGTAACTTGCAAAAAAAATATGATTTATTCAAATGTACACATGTACTCCATCAAAGAAATTTTATTAAAAAATTATAAGTGTACATATGTGTACCAACTCTTTTTTCTGAATGTTTATACACTTTCTAAATGTTATAATTTTGTGTATTTTTTTCATATACATAATTGATTATATATTAGTGTAATCTTTCCATCATTGTTATTATTTAAATAAGTTTTATGTGTTCTTATATTAAAATGTACCTGTAAATATTTTGTTAGGATGTTGGAACGTGCAGGGAATAAAATATCAAATACCAAAAGGTTCAAAACAATATATGCATTTAATTTTTGAAACAATAGAGGTAGCAAAAAAAACGGAAATCCTAATAAATAGGTTAGGAGAAATGTTTACTAAAATGCCCTTTTAGTTTCTAAAGAAACTTTAAATAATGATTAAAAATGATTGGTTTAGAATAGTTCTCATGGTTCTCGACAATTTCTTAGTTCTCGCAATAACCTGACTCTCTCTCTCTATATATATATATATATATAGGGTGAGGATCCTGGAAGAAGGTGTCTTAAGGAGATAAGAGAGAGAAGGTCCTATGGGCCAATCAAAACGCGACATGTGGCAAAAATAAAAAAGTTGCGCGGTGGCATAATCGTAAATAAATTAACTTTTGTGAAGCTTGGTCAGCTTGGGGAGTCAGCTTGGTTGGGTCAGCTTGGGTTGGGTCAGGTTGGTCAGTTTGGGTTGGGTCAGCTTGGGGTCAGCTTGGGTTGGGTCAGCTTGGGTTGGTTGGGTTGGGTCAGCTTGGGGTCAGCTTGGGATGGGTCAGCTTGGGTTGGGTCAGCTTGGGGTCAGCTTGGGTTGGGTCAGCTTGGGGTTGGGTTGGGTCAGCTTGGGTCTGGGTTGGGTCAGGTTGGGTCAGCTTGGTTGGGTCAGCTTGGGTTGGGTCAGGTTGGGGTCTGGGTCAGGTTGGGTCAGCTTGGGGTGGGTTGGGTCAGCTTGGGATTCGGTTGGGTTAGCTTTTGGGGTTGGGTTCGATTGGGTCAGCTTGGGTTGGATTAGCTTGGGGTTCGGTTGGGTCAGTTTGGGGTTGGGTCAGCTTGGGATGGGTCAGCTTGGGTTGGGTCAGGTTGGTCAGTTTGGGTTGGGTCAGCTGGGTTGGGTCAGCTTGGTTAGCTTGGGTTGGGTCAGCTTGACACAATCTACACATAATCTACACAAATGTAGATTAATCTACACAAATGTAAATTATGGGTTTTGGGTCAGCTTGGGTTCTGGGTTGGGTCAGCTTGGGGTTGGGTTGGGTCAGGTTGGGGTCTGGGTCAGGTTGGGTCAGCTTGGTTAGCTTGGGTTGGGTCAGCTTGACACAATCTACACATAATCTACACAAATGTAGATTAATCTACACAAATGTAGATTATGGGTTTTGGGTCAGCTTGGGTTCTGGGTTGGGTCAGCTTGGGGTTGGGTCTAGGTCAGGTTGGGGTCTGGGTCAGGTTGGTCAGTTTGGGTTGGGTCAGCTTGGGTTGGGTCAGCTTGGGGTTGGGTCAGGTTGGTCAGCTTTGGGTTGGGTCAGCCTGACACAATCTACACAAATGTAGATTAATCTACACAAATGTAGATTAATCTACACAAATGTAGATTAATCTACACAAATGTAGATTACGGGGTTTGGGTCAGCTTGGGGTCGGGTTGGGTCAGCTTGGGGTTCGATTGGGTCAGCTTGGGGTCAGCTTGGTTGGGTCAGCTTGGGTTGGGTCAGCTTGGGATGGGTCAGCTTGGGTTGGGTCATTGGGTCAGCTTGGGTTGGGTCGATTGGGTCAGCTTGGGGTGAGTCAGCTTGGGTTGGGCGGTTGGGTCAGCTTGGGTGGGTTGGGTCAGCTTGGGATGGGTCAACTTGGGATGAGTCAGCTTGGGTTGGGTCAGCTTGGGGTGGGTTGGGTCAGCTTAGGTTTGAAGTCAAATTATTTACAAAAATGCCACCGCGCAATTTTTTTTTAAAAGCGACGTGTCACACTCTGATTGGCCAATAGGACCTTCTCTCCCTTCTCTCCTTAACACACCTTCTCATTTGATCTCTCTCATATATATATATATATGTATATATAGAATAGTTGTAGATGAAACAGAAAGATCAGTTGTAGTATTTTAGTAGTGTAACCTTTTCACTTGAAATTAACTCGTTGTAACTCATAACTGTTATTAACAAAGCACCACCCATACAAAAGTAACCTGGTAAATAGTGCCAACGGTAGAAACAACATAAACAGATGCATACCCAGTATCTACATCTGGCAGATAAGTGAATGAACAAGTTGGACAAGATGGCTAGACCGAGTAGCCAGTCAAAATGCAAGAACTTGAGTAAGTTATGTTGCCAACCAATTTGATAAAAATTTCATAAACAAAAGGTTATATAATAATATAAAGATTACACCATACCATATCTTAACTGATATGAATTTCTGAATAGAACGATTTAAGAAGGTTGTGCATACACTTGACTCGTTTGACCCTTCCTTTATACAACAGTTTAAACCTGTATTATAAATCATAACCCAATACGACTCATTTGCAAATTGTTCAAGTTTAACACATCCAATGATCCCCTGCCCCTAAAAAATGATGGAACAGGTAGTTGGCAGAGAAATAAACGGCAATATCTCAATTAACGTAACTTAGGAAACCAATTCATGAAAGTAAAGATGTGAATATTTTAGGAAGATGCATTTATCAATATTTGAAATCATTTGATTAACCACAAAACTTGACAAGTGAGGGTTCGTTATAGATATCGCAGTGAGATTAGATTAGCTAATAGCTTGCCGACACCAGGCCTTGGAAGCTTAAACTTTTAAACATCGAAACAGGAACTTAACAATATGTTTTTGCCACCAGAGTAACATAATTAAGATTCAACCATACAAATTAAAAACATTATCCAAAACATGCAAGTCTATTACCAACAATACAAAGTCGAATTAAGCCATACAGCAAATCAACTACGCTTCTGCAGCAGGCTGGGTGACACCATATTTGACCAACATCTTACTCAGAGCATCGGGTGTGCAAACCTGGTACTTAACCTTCCCTGTTGATGACAAGAAAACTTCAGCCAGTTCAAGTTTATCAGAAGTAAGACTGGTACTGTCCATTGTCTTACTAAGAACTTTAAGTGCCAACTGCACAGCCTCTTCTCTACTGATGTCATCCTTGTAGTCCTGCTTTAGCATCGACTGGGCTGCTTGATTGTTTGCACCAATAGCAGCTGCCTTCCAGCCACCGTAATTGCCACTTGGGTCACTCATGTAAAGCTGGAACCCATAGTTCTTATCCCACCCAGCAAATAAAAACGAGACCCCAAAGGGACGGAGACCACCAAATTGGGTGTAGCCTTGTTTAGTGTCACAGAGGGACTGAACCAGCTGCTCAACGGGCATTGGTTCTTGGTATGAGAAAGTGTAGCGCTGAGCTTGGACACGGGCAGTGTTGATGAGGATGTTGGCATCTGACATGATACCAGCTACAGCAGCAGCTACATGATCGTCAATCTTGTACATTTTCTCAGTTGAGGTTGAAGTTTGGAGGAGCTTTGAAGTGACTTTTTTCTCGCCAACTAAGACTACTCCGTCTTTTGAGAGGATCCCAATGGCAGATCCTGCGTTTCCAATGGCCTCCATTGCATATTCGACTTGGTAGAGACGACCTTCAGGAGAGAATATCGTTGTACGACTATCATATCTTCTAGACATCTACAAACAGTGGCCCATCAAATACAATGTTGTAAAACTTACAAGCAGATTTTGATTTCAAGAATTTAGAAACAATGCAAAAGTATAACAATGTGCAGACATTGATTTTTAGAGAAACTTGATCCATTTACTCAATTATGGGCTGATTCAGGTTACTTTTAAGTGTTTATAATAGGTCAGACACGTATAAAAGAGTAGCTTAATAGGAAACAGCACCACAATGGGAAGTCTCCTAGAGCATCCAGTGCATAAAACCTTCTAAACCGACCCGGTCTGTCTTGACAGTTCCATCATTTTGCTACCTCCAAGGTCATGAAGATTGCAGACTGATGATGCCGGGGACTCACTGTGGCCCATTTGGCAGCCAGCCCCAGCTGGAGCACGGTCGCCCTTCCCCGGTCTTCTAAAACATAACCCTGATCTCGCCTCCCTCACTCCCCAAGCCCTAATGGACAAGGGACTGATTAAAAAAACAATGATTAGCTTTAATGTTATTAGTTTGAGGAGCTGGTGATGGAACCCCTAAGTGAATTTGATGTTCAGATCAAATGTTCTAAGATGTTATCAAAAACTAATAACTCTAGAAGCTCTTTTGTCTTACAGCTTCAACATTTAATAAAATACGTTGGATTTAGAAGACATTTTCAGGTCGATATAAATATAGAAACAAAGGTTTGGCACCTTTGAAGCCCAATTGGTCTAAAAACCAGTCATAATGAAACCACACAAATGACGAAACACATATTAATAACTCGTCCATGCAATACAGCTGATTGAGTTTCCACTTTCCAGTTTATAAAAGACTGCCCACAAAAGGCATGACCACTGAATTACGATTCAAATTAGTACTAGTTTAAGAGAAAACGACATCACTCTTCAGTCATCTTTTTTCTCAAGAGCTGGGGAAAAAAAAACTACAAGTGAAAGGACTTTATGAGGCTTCTGAACTGTGTAAAGTACGAAATTAAGAACTTTAAAAATCACCAAATTGAGAACACTATAAACAGACTAATTTTCGCAAGTTGTTTCTTTAGCTTTAATACGTATGTATGCAGACCTACTTTTAAGTCACTATTGTTCAAACAGCAAGAAGTTTTCTAACTATATATGTTGAAAAGATAACAACTTTACACATATATGCAAATGCTTAAACTATCCACCCTATTATGAAACTAAGGAACCGACAACGTGAGTCAAGACTAAAACTTTAGTTAGTTGATTGAATCATTACTAGACCATATTCAAGGCAGATAACGAGTAAACCATTTTACTTAAATTTAAGTAGAATCTATTTTGTTTACGACAGTTCTGTAGAAGTGTTTCAAACATTTCAAAACCGAAAGAAAGTATATATGAACCCAGCAATCTTGTAGATAAAAAACCAACCAACAATCTTGTAGAAAAACAAACATAAAATTAAAAAGGAAAAAAAGATATATATTTTGAATTCCTTAGAATCTTAGATACATAATTTCAGAAACAATAAAGCAACCTAATCTAATCTAATCTAATCTAATTTTATCTAACATTATATGTAAATCTAAATTAAACTAAGCAAAATCAAAAACAACAATTACCAAATAATAATATATATAATAATATAAACCCAAGATTGAATTATAGCCAAACAGATTCAGCAAAATAATCAGGGTTTCAATGCCTGAAATTTTTATTAAAAAAAATAACAATATAAATATAATACGAGTATAAAATGATGAGATTGAGAATGAGAAGTGACCTTTGATTAATTAAGATCTTTCAACTGCAAAATATCGGAGTGAAAAATATATATTATATATGTTATATAAATTCCACAGTATCGCTGCTTTAATTCTTCCCCAAGCTTTCTTCTTGCTTTTATTTATTTTTCAGGTGAGGCCGACATGATATAATACAGTTGCATTGGGCTTTTTGTTGTTCCGATTGTGGGCCGATACTATCCACATTGGGTCGTGGGGTTTGTATAAAACTAATAAGAAAAGGTTGGGCCTTCGCTCGACCGGGATTTCAATTTGGAACCCAAACTTACCACATGTCGACACTCGACATATTAATGGATATTTTTCTTTAAGTTTTAGTTGTATATATTTAGAATTGTAATTAATTCATATCTGATGTTCTGTGATACTTCAGTTTCACCATTTGGAATATCCAACTTGTGACAAAAAAAAAAAGTAGATTGATGTAGTACATTACCGACTCTTAGGGCTCGTTTTTTTTAATCATTAAGTGTTGAATGTATTAAGTGTTTAAATGTATAAGTAATGTCAAGTAAAAATAAGTAATTGACAGTTATTTTGTTTATTAAGTCAAAAAATGAACATGAAATTTGACCGAATTTATTAAGTTCTTAATTATTAAGTTTTTTAAGTAAAAAAAAACGAGGCCTTAGAGTTATTTTGGCATCAATCATTGTTCATGTCACAAAAATGACCCCGAAAAGTTCACTAACAAACACAATACAACACTGCAATAGACCCGGGTTTGAACATGAAACTCATGATTGATTTATGATCGATTGGTAGAATATGTCATATCAGACACCGTCAATATAGCATTTAATCGTTTATGGAATATTGAGTCAATCCATGAAACTTTTAGATCACAGGAATCAAAACTTGTATATTAGAGGAGGTTTTTTACTAGCTTCTTCCAAAACTTACCCAATATCTTCAATTTCAAATATAAAAATAATTTAGTGTTTTTGTACTCATAAATATTAAATCCAATTATTGTTCTTGTACTTATGACTTCGATTAATCTGTAGTAGATGTAACTTACAATATAGATTTAATAAATTTAAGTAATGATAAGATGTGAATGAAAGCACGTATAAATATAGATAGGTGTACCTTACATATATACAAAATACAAAAGAAATAAATAAAAGTGGGTAAGGGCAACTATCCTTGTTTATGATGTCGGCTTTAGCAAGAAAACCATTGTTACACGTATTCCATCCTTTCATCCCAAAACGAACTTTTATGGGTCCCAATATCTAAGGAAAGCAAGTGATTATATTATGTTTGACATCATATATCAATATCATCATCATTTGAGTGATAAGAAGTCACACAACACATAACAAAAAATTGAAAGTTCAACACTTAATACCGGTTTTAAAAGGTGTAAGTCTTGGTTATGCAAGTTAATTTTATTTTTTTTTGTTGAACGGCAAAATGATATATATATATATATATATATATATAATGTATTTTTATATATTTTTTTGATGTCAAAATGATATATATTAAAACCAAAGACCAATCTAGCAAGATACTAGAGGTCAAGAGTACAAACGTTAAAATCTAGACTACACACATAACCTTAGGCTAGACTCATCACGTAACTTTAACTGCAAAGACTACTCCAAAAACAAAAGCAGCCCATTAAGCGCTAATAAAGGGGGACACGATCCATTCATCCCATTTCAAGTGATCCAGCTTATCCCGATTATGAATCCAAAGGTAAGCAAACGAAACAATATCGTTGGTTATGCAAGTTAATTATCACATCATTGAAATAGTTGTCACACCAACATTTTTTTTTTCTTAATGGCTCACTATCTAAAGGTGAGTATTTACCCAGACTAAATTAATTGTTGTCCTAGGTAGAGCGGGCTACGAGTGTGCTAAACTTTTATAGTATAATTTTTACTAAAAATGATATATTTTTTTATTTGTGTTATAGGTCTAATAATTATGAGATACCGGTCAATGTAACTAATTTTAAGCTTTTTAAATTTTTTTTATAGAACTTATAAATATTTATGAATGCAAATAAATGTGAAATGAATACAATCAAAAGTGTAAAAAAAACTAAAAACCCGTCAAAACTAGAAAAATATCCTACTAAATGTTAAAAATCATAATAGTCTATACTATATTGTTACTTTACGCTGATACGAAACCAATTATTACATTTGTGCTCGTCAATTGATTTCTGGGTCATTGATTATAGAAAGTCAAGCAACCATGCAATGAGTACAAAGCTAACTATACTTTCGCATTTTATTAAAAAATGTTATAGAGAGTCAAAAAATATCATAACAAAACTTGGAAGTTCAACATTAAAATATAAACATTTATAAATAAAATTGTATACGTCCTGGAGCTTTTGCTCAATGGTCATCAGGAAGTGCAATAGAGCCCCGTGATATGTATATATCACGGGTTCGAGTCTTGCAAGCAAGAGTTTTTTCCGATTATTTGGGTTTCCTCCTGAAATGTTTTTAGGGATGATCGAGGCCACTGATTGCAAAAGGTGGTGCCGTGAGTGATCCGAATTGCATTTCAAATAAAGAAAAAAAGAAAGAAATGTATACATATAATTAATAATAAACATTACATTAACTTATTTTTTATTTTTAAACATAATATAATATGTTTCTTCGCCTCTTCTATTATATCACCAGACACACCTCTCTTTGAGCTCATCGATTATGTTTTTAAATTTTAATATGAAATAATAAGTTGTTTAAATGATATATATAGTTGGATAACAAACAAGATACACGTAAAACATGTGAGAACCACATTTACATGCCTAGCGGATTGTGTATAATCAAGGAGGATACGTACGCATACACCTGTTCAGAACTTTGATAATCATTGAAAAACCAATATATCATTCTCAATACTTCCAAATGTTGTCCTTTTTACATTATACATGTATTCATCGAGTAGTAAAATATCATGATAATTAACTAGCTCAAGAAAACAATGTTGCTTAATTTTCTCGAAGACGGCGATCACTTTGTAAGGTTTATATCGGACCGGAATGGTACTCGAACAATCTGCAGTAGTTGATGGTTTTTCAAATACATTTAAATTTTGATGTAACATAAATTTAAAAATAAGACTCACGGTGGCAAAAATTACTTTCATAGATCAACCGGCCATAGTCATCCTTATTTTACCTCAAATCACGGGTTTGACTCTTCGGAGTGATGGGTTTTGAGGGTTGTTTCATTTGAATCACTTGTAACGGCTCATGATCTACATCTCGTACGTAGTCTACGGTACATGCAGGGATTCATAATTGTATAGTGAGGTATCCCTTCATGTCGAATACCGATTGACTGTTAAAAAAATGCTAATAGTCATTTCTCAGTTTTTGAAAAATATTTACTCTCATGTAATATATATATTTGTAATTTCTAAAAACAAAGAATAGACTCATTTTGTAAAACATTAAATGGTGGAAGAAATTAAAAATTTATCATATAGATATGAAAAACTACGGAGAGATCCGTGGTAGTCGTAGACTTGTAGCCACATACGGATTTGGCATTGTATGACATGATTTTGCTTCAACCGTTAATTAAAATGCTTTCCGTTTATAATGCTGAGAACAACAAAAAGAAATGATGATGACTTTATTCATAGTGCATGTGCCATAATGACGATTGACGAATATGTTTGGCCCAATTGGATACAAAATAAAGCAAAGGTTTAGTTTGTATACGTGATAAACCTACCATAAAAGGAAAAGAATGAAAAAGGTTAGTTTGTAAACTATACGATAAGGTTCATGGGAGAACTATTCACATATGAACATTATCTTAAGTTCAACTTGATCTGTTCATATGTGAATGAATTTGTTCACATATGAACATCAAGTTATAAATAAAGGTTCTCATGGTTCTTCCAATTCAAATGGTTCTCACATGAACCTTTTTCTATATTATATATATATAACTATTTTAAAAAATTTAGGGGTCTAAAGCCCTAATTTACTTGCTTTACTCTCAAGCCTACTGCTGCGATCATAAGGGAAACAGAAAAAGAAATTAAAGAGTGTTTTTTGAACGATCTGTACTACTGACTTATCGAGAGAGAAATAGAGGAGCGCAAAAAAATTATATGAACCAAACACCCAAAATCCAATTACGTAGTGTTTCATACTAGAAGGTGGTATTTTGATATAAATTTATAACAAAAGGGCCTAACCATGAATTATCCAAAACACAAAAGAAACTAAAAAAGACGGCAGATTTGTAATTTCCATTTTTCCAAACCTTTATCCAAAGTTCCAAATCCAAACCAACAAACAATAAAACAAAACTTGTACAAAATCCATAAAAACTTGTACATTTATATACACCAAAAATATAATATCTTCCGTAAACTCAAGTTAGTAGAAGCGTGCTGTTCAAGTGAACTTGGTTTAGTTAGTTTAGTGTGTGTGGGTCACCATAATTTCATAATCCTACTCTTCACCTTTCACCCACATAACATTAACAAATCTTTTTCTCCTTTTCTAGATTCCTCTGTTTTCTTCTCAAGATTTCAAGCCTTTAAAAAAAATACAAATAAATGGTTTTTGTGTGAGAAACAGAGCATTTGAGGGTCAAGATTTATGTGGGGTTGGTTTTTTTGTTGAAATTATTGAAGAATTGAGCTAAAGTTTTGTTTTTTAGTGGTGCAAAAAAGATAAATATATTTGGGATATTTTTGTTTGTTTGATGGGAACATGAGAAAGTGTTTTAAAGATTCACTTAAATCCCTTGAAGCTGATATTCAACATGCCAATACTTTGTAATTCTTTCTTTCTTTCTTTGGTTTTCTTTTGATTTAATCATTGATTTTGTAGTTTGATTCATTTTTCATTGAATATTACTTATTATGTTTCATGGTGATATGTTGTGTTTAGTTTAACTTTATATTTTTATCTTTGAACAAAGATTGTTAATTATTGGTGTGTGACATAATTGAGGTATTATTAAGGTATTAAAATTTGTGGTTTATTTATTTATGTTGATGATTATATGAATAGATATGGAAATATAGTATTTGGAATTTGAAAGTGTTTTGTTAATTGAATTGAATATATGTAGTAAAGTTTGGTTCTTTTTAGTTTTTACCAAAGTGCCAATCTTTGAGGTTTGAAAATGTATGCCATTATATTGAAATATAAGTTTTACATAACTCAAATGAAACATCTACTAATTGGTTATTGTAAAAGTGTCGTAATTTATGCGTTAATTGATGTTTTTCTTAAACTATCTGTTTTGTATGTGACATTTATTTTGGGACGGAAGGAGTATCCTTGTTTTTTGGAAAGAATATTGTATTTTGAGATATTAGAATATTGAAATGTATTGTTTAATTGATGGAAAAAAACAGGGCATCAGATTATCCAAGGGAATATGATGGTGGTTGCCTTCAAATGAGGTTATCATACAGCCCATGTGCTCACTTCTTTTTGTTTTTTGTTCAATGGAGTGATTGTCATCTTGCTGGTGCTCTTGGTTTACTCAGAATTCTTATTTACAAGGTATGTATGTATCTACTTTAGTACTGTATATATTTGCATATATGTATCTGTATGTCTGTGTATGTATGTATTGTGGTATATGTATAAACTTGTGATTACATTGCATTGCAGGCGTATGAAGATGGGAAGACGAGCATGTATATTCAAGAGCGCAAAGCTACCATAAGAGAATTCTATGGTTTGTTTGTCCTACCATAACTCTTTTCTGTTTTAGCAATTTACCAAAATAATGCGTCGAAAACTCTTTGAGGAGCCCCCCTTTTTCTTTCAACAAAGTTGGCTTGGTTGGGATTTTCTCTGTTGCTCAGAATCCTAAATTAAAAAACCGTTGAATACTCATATAAGTGATTTTGTATGGTTATATTCTGGCTTAGTCCCACTGTGTAATATGGGTCGGCGCAAATTACTCAATATTTTTATTTGGTTCGGCTTTCATACACATTGATTAAGTCTGGCTACATCTAGATCACAATCCAACCTGTGAACATCTTATGCATAGCCATGCTCATCGGTTAACCACAAGATTCTCCAACTTTTCTAATTAAAAAAAGGAGTTAATTTCAAAAATCGTCCTTGTGGTTTTACCAAAAAATCACGTTTCATCCTTTAAACTTCAAAATGACACTGGTAGTCCTTTATACGCGGATAATGGTCACGTTTCGTCCTTTAGTCGACCGTATAAAGGACGAAACGTGACCATCATCCGTTAGATTAAAGGACGAAACGTGACCATCATCCGTTAGATTAAAGGACGAAACATGACCATTATCCGCGTATAAAGGACTACCAGTGTCATTTTGAAGTTTAAAGGATGAAACGTGATTTTTTGGTAAAACCACAAGGACGATTTGTGAAATTAACTCTAAAAAAAATGATTTGGTTGAGTCTTAATATCCATGATCTAAACTTTGACTTTACCATTCACACAAATTCTATGAGAAACTTAATGCTGACAAGTTTTTACTCCAGTAAAATTTACAACTGTTATTTAGCCATCAAACTTTTTTTCAAATGTATTGCAATTTTTTGAAGTTGACAGTTAGCTTGTTTGAGGTAGAAACAATGTGGTCCTGACTTTGTGCACTTTTAAATAGGTATTATATTTCCATCTTTATTGCAACTTCAAAGGGGAATCACCGACATTGAAGATAGAAAACAGAAGGAGCTCTGCGCATCCAAGTATCAAAGATTCGATGAAATGAGTAAAGGTAAACTATCCGAAATTGATATGGAACGTGAGGAAGAATGTGGGATTTGCTTAGAATTGAGCACCAAGGTTGTCTTGCCTGATTGTAACCATTCCCTGTGTATGAAGTGCTACACGAATTGGTGAGCTAACTCTATGTCAATTATTTAAGTACAAATATACACAAATACACAAAAAGGCTTTGGGAGAGAAAAAAAAAATGCAATATTGTTGTATAACAAAAGGTTAACTCTGCCCCTAGGTTCCCCAATCGACCGATCATATGGTATATTGCAATGTCCCTAGACAGGGACGGAGTTAGCTTGGGGAAGTGTGGGCAACTGCCCCCACCCCTATTTTGCTATAATGTAATTTTTCAATTTTTAAAGATATATTTGAAATTTTATCCATACAAAATAAAATAGATATAGTTGATATAGTTATGAAAAAAAAAAAAAAAAAAAAAAAAAAAAAAAAAAAAAAAAAAAAAAAAGTGAAAAATTGAAAAAACAGAAAACAAATAAAAAAAAAAAAAAAAAAAAAAAAAAAAAAAAAAAAAAAAAAAAAAAAAAAAAAAAAAAAAAAAAAAAAAAAAAATGCAATATTGTTGTATAACAAAAGGTTAACTCTGCCCCTAGGTTCCCCAATCGACCGATCATATGGTATATTGCAATGTCCCTAGACAGGGACGGAGTTAGCTTGGGGAAGTGTGGGCAACTGCCCCCACCCCTATTTTGCTATAATGTAATTTTTCAATTTTTAAAGATATATTTGAAATTTTATCCATACAAAATAAAATAGATATAGTGAATACGTACAAAACATAAGACTAACGTTCTAAATTTGCCCCCTCAAAATAAATATTGAGGCTTCGTCTCTGTCCCTAGAACCATATGATATATCATATATGAAAGCATATTGCTATGTTTGCTAATTTCAACCTAGTAACAGATTTCTTTTTCACTTAATTATCTAAGTTTGTTACTGTGATTATGAAAGAATATTGCTATGTTTGATCATTTTGATTCAAAGTATGCCCACATTTCAATAGCCATCCTTCACTTAGGATTTACTAATAACCATATGTTATATGCTTGGGGTGTGATACAGGCGTACACGATCTCAATCATGTCCATTTTGCCGCGATAATTTGAAACGGGTAAACTCAGGTGATCTATGGATCTACACTTGTCGTTATGAAGTCATTGAATTATCGGCTATCGCAAGAGACAATTTGAGGAGACTTCTTTTGTACATTGAGAAGCTACCTCTTATTGTTGTGGATCCTGTAACTATTTCTTATGACCCTCGTTATAGGTGATATATGGTGGCTCAGTTTCTTTGTGGAAAATGTTTATTTGTACATATTCTTGTTGTTTGATTGATATTGGAATTGAACAGTCTCCAAGTGATGACAAAAACCAATGATAGATTGGTATAGTGATATAAGTTTATTAAGGTATAGTGGAAGTTGTACATTGTTTAAGAAATTTTTTTTTTCTTTCACAATTGGCATGTATATATAAATTTTATGTTCATTGGATTTGATATGAATATAAATATAAATGTGAATTTGAAATTGGATACATGCTTGTTTAGTTTTTTTTTCTTTCACATCGTTTGTGCTTTTCTAGTCCACAATTATCATCTAACAATTGAACCTTTTGATGCTAGTCAACCCATTCTATATTCTTCTAAAATCCGTTTAATACCAATTTTAAAATGTTAGCCTTCAATACAATGCTTGTGCCCAAGCCAGTTTAATAAAAACGATCAAAAGTTGGCATCCCCATCTTCCAAGTTCCAAATGACATAATTTGATCAAGCCCAAATATCTTTAAACCAACATCATCATCATCTTAAAGAGCCCAGACTATTAAAAATGGAGTCCTTCAACTTCATAAAAAAGAGTCCTTCAACTTCAATGCGTTATAGATATATCAATCAATATGAATTTTGAAAGAAAAATATATAACATTTTAAAGAGGAAATCAAACAGATTATTATGCAAAAATAAGAAAAAAACTACACAGTACTATGGCTAATTTGACCACAACATACTTGATACATTACCATAAACTTTGGATTTAAGATTCACTATACAAAATAGCTAATTTGACCACAACATGCTTGTACATTACCATAAACTTTGGATTTACGATTCACTATCTACCAATAAACTAAAACAAGATTAAGATGTTCTTAAAACGACACATGGCGTAATCCTTGATCGACACATGTCATTTTAATTTATTTATTTTATTAAATTAGCTTTTTTAGTTGTATATAGATTCAATTTCCTTATTAGACTTAGAATTAAACTCTAACTCCTGGCTTATGCATACAAAACACATAATAACCTTATTTGATTGATCGTTTCTCATTAATAAAATTGTTTCTTTTTCTTTCTCAATTCTTCAACTCCTATTGCTTATATTACTTATAATAATAAGTTATTAACATGAAAACTTAAAAAATTTGAGTTTACGATTCAAAATCACAAGGCTATTTTCCGTCATCCACTATGCTTACAAGTTCCGATTTTGATGTGATTGTAAAAATTTAAGGTAAATCCAAAACTCTAACTAAACATATATTATATTTATCATTACTGTTTATTATAATTTAGCTTCGATGATCGGTTTACTTTAACCACAATTTATTTCATACTCACGAATCATGTATGAGGCATATTTGAATTTCTTTATGATACAATCTATATAGCTACCGTACATCGTACGGGTATTAGAACTAGTACAAAATAAAAATGAAAAAGAAAAATAACCAATATGCTTTTAATAGCACCGAACTTTCAGATGTAAATAAGGGATTAAATGTGTTTCGACAGAAAATGTATGTTTGTTTTATTAATTTGCCTTCCTAGCACAGTAGCACCTATGTTTAGTCGTGCCCAAATTTAAAAAGAGACCCAACTTGAACCGTCTTTGATCAATAGAATTTTTTTTTTTGTAAAGTTTGATCAATAGAATTAATTTTTTTTTTTTTTTTTTTTTTTTTTTTTTTTTTTTTTTTTTTTTTTTTTTTTTTTTTTTTGGTCAAACGTTGACTAAGTTTTTTGGTTTTTTTTTGTTTTTTTGCGCAAATTTCGAACCTTACCCAATCTCAAACCAACTTAACCCGATCCTAGAACCCGAAAAAGAAACGGGTTTCAAATAGTTCGATTTTTCTAAAATCCGAAACGGTTTAGTCAAACCCGGTTTTGACCAGGTTCGGTTTTTGGTTTTTCTGACCCGAGTTGAAAAAACATGGTTTTTTGGGCACGACGACCTATGTTAGATGCTACTAGATGCATATATTTTATCAAAAAAAAAACCCCTCCATAGAAACTTTAATTGATGACTCCTCACAATTTTTGAATCTTCAAAATTTCGAACCCAACCTTAGTAATCTCAACCGTATTGCAAATGTAGCAACTGCATGACTTGGAAGAATCATAAAAAAATTCGTTGGGTTGCATTATATTGCGGAATTATTTTTCTTTACAATATTCCTTAGAAATTACGATTCATCACAATGGTGTAGTGTGCTTTTTGAAAGAAAACAAAAACTCAACAAATCCACACATATGCCTAAACAAAAATAAATCTTCTTAAGAGTAAACTTAATGAAACAAAACCCACATAAACACATCGAACCACAAAACAAAACTAACTTTATGATGATGTCGACATGGGTTCAAATCGCAATACCAAATGGGGGCCAAGTGAGTGTTTGGACCAGATATTGGGGACGCAGTTGACAAAGAAAGCCAAGAATATTGTTGAAGCTATTTTATCTATTTGGTGGTGGGTAATATGGAAGTATCGGAACAATGTTGTTTTCAAAGGAGTCACTATGCCCAGCCTAGAGATTTTTCGTGAAATTGTTTCTTTTTCTTATTTTTGGATCAAATGTCGTAGTAGAAAAGATAGTATAGTCTGGAACTTATGGCAAATCTGCCCCAATTATTTCATGTAATTTTAGTGACTTTTCGGTAATTCGCCGAAAGGCCGTTAGTTTATAAAATTGATGTTTAAAAAAAAAAAATATGAACCCTACAACTCCAAATTGAGGGGAAGTCAGTGGTTTAAGCATATGAGTTAGTTTTATTTTTGTAGAAGGTTTGATTTATTATTGAGTTAGGCGTGGTTATTTAGTGATGCTGATATAACGTTGATGTGTATGGCATGAATAGATCCAATGCACTAGACCTGGGGGTGTGGTGGGTGTGGGGGACCCCAACGACTTATAGTCTCGTAATGGAATTTTGATATATTTTATATTTGATCTTGGTTAAAATTGATGAAAGAACCCAACTTCAAATAGAAAAAAAGACCTCAATGATAAAACTCTTTTTTTTAGCCTTCTCTTATCAAAAGGTCTGAATTCGCTACTGATGTGAACCATCACTAATGTTCTAAGATGTGTACCGATGAGAGTTGGTGAAGGAAGGACAGTAACTTGCACACTAAAGGTGAACGGGTAAAGATAGGGTCGAGTTTTTTTAATGGATATATTGTGAAATATAATCGGGTATTAAATTTGAAGATGATGATGAAATAAGAGAAGGTTATGATGGTAAAAAAACGACTATTGAAAAAATTGTAGATGATAGTAAGAGTTAATTACACGTTTAGTCCCTGTCGTGGGACCAAAATTACCGTTTTCATCCCTACCTTTCATATATTACGCTTTTGGTCCAAAAATGTTTGCTCCGTCAACGGTTTTGGTCCAAATCTGGAAACGGACGTTAAAGGCCCATCACGTGATGTGCACGTGATGGGCATTTATGTAATAAGCCACTTATATCTTCCTTTTATACCAGTTTTTTACCCAAAATTCAACCATTTTCATCCCTGTAAAAAATCAAAACCCTCTCTCTCTCTACGTCGGTCATTTCCCTCCATTACTTACTTACCTAAAAAAAATCGAAGCAATAATCAAATGTTCTAGTGAACCTAAACATAAATTAAAATGGCAGATGGGATTCGTGGTACTGATGAAAAAGACAATGAAGATATCGATTATGCTACCAAATATGGTGAGTTTTTATTATTATTTATTTTTTTTCAAATAATATTTATACTAAAGTTCATATTTTTAAGATGCATGTGTAGATTTTATAAGTCTAAATTATTTTTTATTTTTTTTTAATAAATAGGAAATAATCCTGGTATGTTCACAATGAAGATTCATCATGGTGGAGCCTTTACTGAGTGGCCTGATCGGAGGTATGTTAATGGGAAGGTTAGTTATGTAGATAATGTGGATATAGACTTGTTTTCAGTATTGGAGTTGGATGAAATAATGCTGAAATTAGGTTATAAAAGAGGGCAAATCATGTATTATCACTATCTAACCCTAAATGGTGACCTGGATACTGGTCTAAATCGTTTAAGCTCAGATTATGATATTCATGATATGCACAAATATATTGCTCTTAAGAGGCCCTTTGTTGTTGACTTTTACATTGAACATGGTTTCACCAATCTGAGCACTGAATATCTGTCACCTAAAAGGGGAAAAGTAGTGATAGAAGAATTAAGTGATGATTTTGAATGTGAAAATATGGTTGTTAAGAAAAATGTTAAGAGGGGTAGCAGTTCTAGATTAATGTTAGATTGGCAACAAGTTGATGAGCCACTGCAAAATGATGCTAATGAGCCACTTGAAAATGAGGTTAATGAGGCAGTTGAGAATGAGAATGAATTGTGTTATGAAAATGTGGATTTGAATGACATTACTTTTGATGATGTGCACATTGTGACAAATGATACAACTGAGCAGTTTCAGACACCACAACCAAATGATAAGGGCAAAGGTATTGCTAGTGAATGTGGTGATGATGAGAGGCAGGGTAGTGGTGATCATGAGAGTGAGGCTAGTGGTGATGATGAGAGTCAGTGTAGTGGTGATCATGAGAGTGAAGGTAGTGGTGATGATGACAGTCAGGATAGTGATTTTATAGTTGATGAGGAGAATGAGATAGAAGAAGTTGAGATTGACATGAGTAATTATCACATGAACATTGATCCTCATGTTGAGTACATGGGTTGTGGGAGTTCTGTTGCACAAGAAGTACCTAATGAGAGTGCTCAGGTAGATGATGATATAGGTGTGATAGATAATGATGACTTTACAAGTGGGGAGGAGTCTGGTGATGATGTACAAACTGTTAGATCAAATTGTGTAAAAAGGCTAAGAAAGAAGAACAGAATGGATGATAATCAAGCTTTTGAAGTTGGGCAAATTTATGGAACTAAAGAAGAGATAAAAGAACTGATAAAAAACCATTCAGTTGCAAGTAGAAGAGAAATAAAGTTTGTAAAAAATGACAATGTAAGGCTTAGAGCTGTTTGTAAGGGAAGCATACCAATATTTGATAATTCTGGTGTTTTTGAAGCTGGTGGGGCAAGTATAGCTGGTGGGCTAGGGAAAACTGGTGGGCTAGGTAAAACTGTTGGGCCAGTTGATGGGGCAAGTGAAGATACAGGCCCAAATGGAAAGGGTTCATCAAGCAGAAAAGGTTCAGGCCAAAGCAAGGGGTCAAAAAAGGGAGAGTCAAACAATAAAGGGTCACCAAAAACCAAGGGGTCACCTAATTCAACACCTATCCCAAAACAAAAAGTCAAACCAGACTTTATTCCCTGTCCATGGGCCATACATGTGGCCAAAATTAAAAAAAGTCAAACTTGGATGGTGAAAACATTTACACCCACCCATAAATGTATCCAATCTAGAAAGATTCCTCACTGTACAGCAGGTTTTTTGGCAAAACAAATTCATTCTCAATTATCTTCCAATCCTGAAATTCCCCCAAGTGCCATACAAGATCAATTGTCAAAGAAATATGAAGTGGGAATATCATGGATGAAGGCATTTCGTGCTAAGAAGAATGCAGAAAAGATTCTGAAAGGAGACCACCACAAAGAATACTCAATGTTGAGAGATTATCTTCATGAGTTGCAAAGGGGTAACCCAAACACAACTATTAGACTGGATGTTGAGAGGCCTGCAGATCCAAGTTCAAAAACAAGACAATTTAGGAGGATTTATATATGCTTGGGTGCTTGCAAAGATGGGTTCAAGGCATGTAGAAGGGATATCATTGGAGTGGATGGATCTTTTATGAAGGGTCCATTCCCTGGTTGGGTGTTAACTGCTGTGGGAGTAGATCCCAATAATGGTATCTTTCCTATTGCATATGGTATTGTGGAAGCTGAGACCACACTGTCATGGACTTGGTTTTTGACTGCACTTGGTGAAGATTTGGATTTGTCTCCACAATCCAACTTTACATTTATTTCTGATAGACAGAAGGTACAAAATTATAATCCATGTTCTTTTCTATATATATTATCTTACCTTTCTATATAAACCTGCAATTACAAAATTGTCTATGCAGGGTATTATACCTGCAATTGCAAGATTGTTCCCATGTGCTGAGCATAGATACTGTGTCAAGCACATACATGAGAACATGAAGGCCACTTGGAGAGGGAAAGCATACAAAGACTGTTTATGTAAGGCTGCAATAAGCACAATTGTGCCAGAATACACCAGAGCTATGGAAGAATTGAAGAGAATGAACCAGCAGTGCTTTGAATGGCTTTCACAAATCCATCCAAGACATTGGTCAAGATCCCACTTCACAGGTATGCTCATTTCACTGGTTTCTTTGATTAATTCAAAAAATGCATGATACTAAAAACCTAATTATTGAACAGGTAGACCTAAATCTGATATTCTGTTAAATAACTTGTGTGAAGTATTTAATAGAAGATTACTTAAGGCTAGAGAAAGTCCAATCATTGGTTGTTTAGACTTCATTAGGGAGTATATGATGAAAAGAAATACTTTGGTTCAAAAAGAAATTGACAAATGCCTTGGACCATTGACACCAACAACAACTAGGTTGTTAGAACTTTCTAAAAAGGATGCCTCAAAGTACACTGTTATCTATGATGGAGGGGTTAAGTATCAGTGCAGTGGTCCATGGGGTGATCAGTGTGTAGTTAATGTTGAAGAAATGAATTGTACTTGTAGGAGATGGGAGTTAACAGACATACCATGTAAACATGCTGTGGCTGCAAATTGGAATATGGGTACAAATGGGGTGGTTGTTGGCATGGTAGAAACTTGGGTTAATGAGTGTTATTGGCTAAGTACATGGAGGCAGGTGTACTCGTACAGGATAGGTGGTATTAATGGTGTAAACATGTGGGAAAGGTCTCCATACCCAGTTGGAATTACACCCCCAAAAGCATCACACTCCTGTTGGAAGGCCAAAGAAAAAAAGAAAGAGATCATTTGATGAGGAAAAACTGGTTAGAAGTGGTGATAATAATGCTAGGAAGCTGAAAACACTGACTTGTGGATTATGTGGTAATTTAGGCCATAATTCAAGGGGTTGTAAGGGTCAAGGAGCAGGATCTCAGTCTCAAAGTGCACCACCCACCCAAAGACCACAACCAACTCAACCAAGTCAGTCTACTCCTCAACCAAGTCAACCACCAAGTCAGGCAGCACATACAACTCAGCCTCAAGGAAGTCAGTCTACTCCTCAACCAAGTCAGCCACCAAGTGAAAGGGCACAACCAACTCAGAATTCAACTTCAACTCATCCTCAAGCATCAAGGCAGCCTCAATCAAGGCAGCCTCAATCAAGTCAACCTCAATCAAGTCAGCCTCAATCACCTGGTAAGCGTACAAAAAGAAGCATAATACTTGAGGCCTTTCCAGGAGGTGTTCCAAAGAAGAACAAGAAACCTGCAACCAAGAAATCTGTGAACAAGTAATGGATGATGCTTGTGTGTTAAACTTTATGTCTTTTGAAACAATTGTTATGTTTATTTGTGTTTAAGTTTTAAGTATTTGCAAAACTAATGTAATTTGAATGATGCTTGTGATGTTTTGTACTTGTGTAACAATGCTTAATGTTTCTGCTTGTAAAACAATGCTTTTGAAACAATGTAAGTTTATCTATGCTTTTGAAACAATTGTTATGTTTTCTACTTGTGAAACAATGCTTAATTATTTATGGTTGTGTAAATGTCAATTTAGGTATCAATGTAAAATTTGGCTATCTTTTATATGTCTGTCTGCTTATTTCTAACATATATACCCAAAACAACTCATACAAGTCAACACAAAGTATACTTAATCAAAAGGTCAAACATTAAGTCAAAAATAGACAAATTCAACACATATATACAGAAATTCATACATAATAAAACCCTAAATTACATCATCATCAACTACCACAATGGAACCCTAACCTAATTTTACTTAATAAGCAACAAAAAAATTACAATAAAAGAAACCAAAAGATACAACTTTAATTTCTTGATTTGTTGATTCTTCATCTTAACTTCAACCTCCAGTGCGTTTTTTGACCTTAATAACCCAGGAATGATGTCCATCGAACGTTCACACATAACAGGATCATGCCATCCAATAAATTGGGTGCAACAAGATCGTCTTTTAGGGCAACTATAGAACCTCCTACCTGGGTTTCGTGGAGTCCAAGATGTGCGAATCACAACAACCTCACCACATGAACAAATTGGCATTTTGTGATGGAATCCAGATGAAACCCAGATGAATTGAAGATAGATTTTAAGAGAGAGAAACAAGAGAGAGAGAGAGAGATAACGAAATTATATGAATTTTGGGTAAAAAACTGGTATAAAAGGAAGATATAAGTGGCTTATTACATAAATGCCCATCACGTGCACATCACGTGATGGGCCTTTAACGTCCGTTTCCAGATTTGGACCAAAACCGTTGACGGAGCAAACATTTTTGGACCAAAAGCATAATATATGAAAGGTAGGGATGAAAACAGTAATTTTGGTCCCACGACAGGGACCAAAAGTGTAATTAACTCTAATACTAATTAAAGTAGTGAAAAATTAAGGATGGTTGTTAAATGTAAAAGTTATATTTATTATCATTAAATAATTCAAATCTAATTTAAAATGTGATCCGGCATCCAAATCACCAAATTGAATTCAAATTCTAGGCGTTGCTGTTCTTCTATCTTCTTTGTCTGTCATGTGGAGCGGGGGTGGAAGTATACATATATAAATACACACACATATACATATACCGAATATAATAAAATCAGCCCACATGACTTCTTAACACACACACACATACTCTCTTTCTCTCTCTCTTTGGAATCAAAATCCAAACTCATAAAAATAGTAAACAAATTACAAGATTCTTAACAAATAGAAACTCAGATTTTCTGCTTATTTCATAAAATATATACACTCCAATGGCTGCTGTAAGTATATCTCTCTATATCTCTAATTTTCTATGTTTTTAAATTAACTTAAATTAAATTAGAGATATAACTGAAAGCGAGGAAATGTTGGATTTAGATCTAATGCTGTTAATTTAATTATTACTATTATTATAATTATTTTTTATAATAAACAATAAAAATATCTGAATTTTTTTTCTTTTTTGTTATTTGCAGGTTTCTTCTGTTGATTTCAGTGGAGCTAATCTGAAATTGAATCAATATGATGAAGAACAAGAAACAGCATTATTATCAGGTATTTTTTTATTGATTTTAATTTAATTTAAAAATTTATGAATTTGTTTATAAGTTTAGATCATATAGTATTTTGTAAAATGTGGATTTTAAGATTAATAAGGAAAGTGTAAAAGATACTCTAAGACCTAAAAACACAAACCTATTTTCAACCCGACCCGTTTGTTGTTGGACATTTGGTAAAATGAGTTTCGCCCCACTTCAAAATCTTTTAAAAATTTGACAAATGTCATACACTGAATGAAGTAGCCAGGTAGGTCTATCAATTGTTTCTCGATATAAATCGGATAATTTATGAATCCTATGTACTAATGAGAAGATGGATAAGTAGTAGTAAGTAGAGTTACACGTAGAGGTCCCGAGTTTGAATCCTAGAAATAGAAAATATATCCCGGAGGTTAACCCGCAATGACTCGGGTTAGCCGCAAAGCGGGTGGTCTCCCTTGGATTAGTCGGCTTGCAAACAGGGTCCGATAATGAGGTTATACTAAATAATAGAGTTACACGTGTGATGTTAAGGATCATTACTTTTAACGGGGACCATTAGACGGTACAAGTAACAAGGATACAGCTTACAAACATGACCCATGCCAGCAATCATCGACCGCTATCTTGACCATTTTCGACGATCCTAAGCAACTCCGGGTCTTTCGGCCCCACATAAGTCTCTTTTGGAAATACACTATATCTACTGATACATATATTGCTTATACATATATGCAAAAGTTATATATGTTTTTATCTTTTGGTAGCTTTTATGTTAAATCTGCATTTAACAGTTCAATATATGTTGTATGGTGCAGACTCTGAATCTGAGAACACATTGATACCTGACAAAAGACTAATAATAATTGGTCAAGATGTTGGTGCTGATGATTTATTGATTTCTGACAACACCATGGACTACGATTGGTATGCCTCATATTTCAAACTTATAGATACTTTGGTTAGTTCTTTGTCAGGTTGCCCCTTTTTTCCATTACTAAAATGACCAAATTCAGAGTATGTACAACTTTTAAAGCTTTGGATACATGTCATACCAGCCCTTTGGGTTTTGTCATTGTTGATTTGGATATAGGATATACTTTTGTCATGGTCCTTTTGATTACTAGTTGTTGTCTATACTTGAAAACATATGGACCACATTTGAAATTTTCTTTTATCTTTTGGTAGGTCTGCTAGAGTTATTAACAATCATAAAATGATGCTACCAGTACCCTAAATATGTATGTAAGAACATATAATTAAGTCATGTAACTGCAAATTGTACATTAAAAGAAATATATGTATCACAAATTAATGACGTGTGATGACATTCATTTTGGTGTACATAGTACTGGTTCATTGTCATTGATGGGTTTTAGAGGTTTGACTAAGTCAAACCCTTGCTCAAAGCTTTGTGCCGGAAAACAGTTGTTGCGAAGTTTTAACGTTGAGCCAATGTGTACAGATGTGCCTTTTGATATAGAATATAATGTGTATTGCATGAACCTTTATGAATGAACACAATCTTGTTGGTACTACTCAACCCCAGTTTACTTCTATTCTTACTGAGGATTTCATTCGTACTTACTTTGTGCACTCAGGCTTCTTTCACCTCCTCGTAATCCAGTAGTCTCGCTGGAAGTAGAAGAGCAGAAAACACTTGCATGTCACAGTCTGATATCTGATGGTCAATCTTCTTCCCCAGATTCCAAAGTAAGAACACGACTAACTCCAAGCCCTTCTTACATATTCGACATATACACGGATGGATTGGGTAATGGGTCCAAACGGTTTGAGCTGGGTTGATAAAAAAACAAGTTGTCCAAAATCTTCAATTTTCCCAGTAAATTGTTATGTTGCAAAATATGATTACCAACATTATATCATTTCAATAATTTTCTAATAATCTAGAATTTGATTTTGATTAATATGGTTTTGGAGGTTCTATGCATATCATTTTGAAGACTTTTGACCCGTTTTCTTTTTGCTTCTACCTGTGTGAATGTGTGACTCGTTAGGGATAAAACATAATCCAAATTAACGTTTTCACAAGTAAATGGATTGAAATTCACGTTTTCACAAGTAAATGGATTGAAATCTTTTTTTTGTGTGGCTTGTAGGTAGAAAACCTCCCTACAGATAACACTTCAATGACCAATATAGCACCTAAACTTCCAGCATCCTCCAGTGGTGTTAAATCATACAATGCCACCATTAAACGACCATCGCCAGCAAGAAAGGCCCCATTAACTGGATCTAGATCCTCCACACCAACCGCGAGGCCCACTCTGCCTACAACAACAAAGCCCTTGCGATCATCAACTCCTACATCACGTGCCACAGTTGCGAGTAAGCCCGTGGCTCCATCAAAGAGATCCATAACTCCGACAGCTCGTCCCTCCATACTTGCTGCTCCTTCTAAGTCAACATCAAGATCTTCCACCCCAACGAACCGACCTTCCATAGTTGCTGCTACCAAATCAGCATCAAGATCATCAACCCCTACAGCCCGACCTTCAATCATTTCTATTTCAAAGTCCACATCAAGATCTTCAACCCCAACGGCTCGGCCATCTAATTCATCTGGTTTACTTAACACATCTGTAAATGGAAGTAGGTCTTCTTCAGCAGTCAAAGCACGTGCTCCATCACGTGGTAGTTCCCCATCAGTTAAATCCAGACCATCAAAAAGTTTACCGGAGACACTGGAAAGTACAAAGAAATCAATGCCTGAAAGGTCTGCTTCTTCATCTAAGGAAAGGCCAAGTGTACCTACTGTCAAATCCAATGCGACTGAAATTAATGTGAAAGCAATACCTAAGAGGACCTCTTACTCTCCTTCCAGAGGGCAGATTTCAAATGGCAGTGTTAAATCTGGGGTAACAAGGAGTCGTGGATATTCAAATGGGAATGATGATGTAAACCCAGTATTGATGGGTACTAAAATGGTTGAAAGGGTTGTAAACATGCGAAAGCTGGCTCCACCGAGACAAGACCACATCTCTATACAGAATAATACGTCTGGAAAGTTGTCGGTGTCACAAGACAACTCAGGATTTGGACGATCACTGTCAAAGAAATCGTTAGATATGGCTTTGAGACATCTGGTATGAATCTTTTCTCTCTCTTTTACTAATTGGTCAGTTTTTTAAAACTGATTAATGTATCATGTATGATTCCAAAACATATAGCATTTTAAAATTAGTAATTTATAAAAGTATTACTCTGGAAAGCTAATTTTGTTTTGTTTACATGTTTGACTCATTAGAGATAAAACATAACCTTTATTGACCCGTTAAGCCATTTAAGAGTTAATGGATTAATTGCCACTTAAACGGTTGCAAGGATATATCACATTCTACTTTTATATTTGTGTTTATGTTTTTAGGAATACAATTTGAATTTCGAATGGTATTATAGACTATATAGGTGATTGTTGATGTTGGTAGTGGTAAGGTAAAAATAAGTTTGATCACAGAAAATTCGAACTTGCTTAAAACATCTAATGAATGTTTAAACATTCGACTTTCAAGTTACAAACCGGGTAATTCCATAATTCAAACTTGGCACATCTTTTTAGTTGGTCTGATCCTAGTTTGAATTATTCTGCTTTATTATCTGCTACATGCCCAATGTCATCAGTTTTTCACTTTAATAAGTATGACTTGATGTTCACAAAAGAGACTGACCCCTTTTTGTCAAATATTCATATAACAAGTATGTTGCCATGTGTTTTGTCTGCACCATCTTTGTTTTAGTTTTCATTTTGTTCCCTTTTTTCTACGATGTGAATATTGATATAAGATTGAAATTATAAGTGCAAAAGGGAAATTTAGGCTGATTCTATTTACACATGCACTTTTTTTTATACAGGATATAAGGCGAAGCATGCCAGGCAATATGCGCGCGATGATCACGAAAGTTCCAGCTTCCTCTGTGTATAGTGTGAGATCCGAGTCAACAAAAACTCACACAATCAACGTTTCCGACTCTCCTCTTGCAACAAGCAGCAGTGCTAGCTTTGACCACAGCGAGAACGGGCATTCCTACCATCAATGATTAGGCAGTATTCCTCCTAGAAAATGGGTAACTTCACGTTACCTCATTTGTAGAAAATATTTAAGATACGGCACTAGTATTTTTATATAGTTTGAGAGGTGCAACTGGATATATCTTTTTCAAGAATCCCTTTGCTGGTGGTTTGAATTCTTTGCCGATTCGATTGAAAGAAACTGCCATCTTTAGTGACTAGGAAGAGTTGGTTGACAATGTTCATGTTGTTGTGAACTACTACTATTTGTTACATATGTTACTCATTTCGACGTTCAGTTTAAGTTATTGAATGGATGAATATTTTCTGTCACTCCTAGTTGTTTATTTTACATGTAACATTACATGGGCTATGTTCCACCCATAAATCATAATGCTAATAGCCTTGATAGATGCAAAGTCATAAATAAGTGATATACACTACAAGTGTGTTATTATGATGCAGTTTTTTTTTTATATATAAAAATCATCTAGTCGTTTAAAAGCTATTATTTTTGGTGCGAACTGATTTCACCTATGTTTATTAAACCATTCATCTATGATCTAGCTGATATTTTTGTAATGACGATGTACCCCTTCGAATCACTATATGAAGGACACCTAATACGAAGCACCCTCACGAAGGGCATAGGCACGAAGGTGCTCAATCGAATAACAAAAGGATTAACATAAATCTTTCCCAAAGACAAACATAATCCTTGCCTAGTCCGGAACGTTCTAAGGATTATCTCCTAAGGAAACTAAATCGGATAAACATGGTAAGTAGAATTTGATTCAAAGAAGGAAATGGGAAAACCCTAACCTCCTCTCCCAAGAAACCTCCTCCTATAAAAGGAAGAGGCTTTCTCCATACGATGGATATTCATACGATCACAGATCAACCAAAACCCTAACTAAAGTCAAACAAGATTCGACAATCATACCAAACAACCCCAGTTGGCGTAAAGGAGCACCGCTCCTACCTTCGGGGAATCGCCAACATAGCCCAAAACCCCTTTAGGGTTCATCATACATTCTACAAAGCCTCTCGACGCGGTTTGGTGCACAATCGTGTAAGTAAAAAAATGAAGGCTTTTTTTCTAACCAGTGTTTGGTACTTGGTACTTTGGCAGGGTTAAAACTTAAAAGTCAACATAATACGTCTAGCTTCCTTCATTTTGTCAGATGTCTTGGATCATATTTTCAAGCAATTATTTAGGCCGTAAAATCAACATTTCAATAGTTACCAAATCCTATCTTCCACAAGTGATAAGAGGTGAGATGCACACCATTGTACCCTATCAAAGGTAAAGAGATTGCTTCCGGATTTTATCTCCAAAAGCAAAGGTTTTTATAACTTGTCCAGCCTGCTTTTCAAAGTCCTAAAATAATACGAGTAATAGTAAATTGGTTGTTAGGGGCAAGGGTGTAGTGCCAAACTTGTGGCAATTTGGCAAGTTTTGGCAAGTGTCCAACCAATAAGGAGCCGCCATGTGTCGAAGCCAATTTTAGCCAAAAACTAGCCAAATCTTGTCAAACTACATGCTATAGTGCTATTTTTTTGCCAATTTTTGCCAATTTGCCAATTGGAAAAATTTACAAAACAAACCTTAAACTTTTATTAAACTTAAAAAACACAATACAACTAAATAAAACATTACATTTATTTAAAACATAAAACACACAAATACTTAAAAATAAAAAACAAGATTACTAAACATCGATATCTAGATCTCCCACGTGCTCCGTAATATCACGACGTAACATGTAATGCGTCTCTTCGTTACGTAAGTGATAAAGAAAATTAGGGTCGGTAACATGACGATCGTTAGGAGGATCCCTGATGTACACCGGTGATATCGCGTTGCCGTCGTCCTTGAGGATCATGTTATGTAAAATAACACACGCATACATCGCGTTAGTGATCTTTTCTTTGTCTCTCATCCGTGCCGGTCGATCGATGATAGCCCACTTGTTCTTCAGAAGCCCGAATGCTCGCTCAACGTCTTTTCTCGCGGACTCTTGGAGTTTCTTCATTATCTTCTCCTTACGAGCGACCGGGTATGCATACGCCTTCACAAAACAAGACCAAGGTGGGTAAATACCATCCCCTAGATAGTATCCTCTGTTGTAACGGTGCCCGTTTACGGTAAACCCGTACTCAGGAGACTTCCCATTAACTTCGGGAATAAACAATGGCGATTGCTTCAAAACATTGATGTCATTGTTTGACCCTGCAACACCGAAATACGCATGCCAAAACCATAAATCATTGGAAGCAACGACCTCAAGTATGATAGTCGGGCGTTCATGATCACCCAGTGGTATTGCCCACGCAAACTATGTGGACAATTTCTCCAAGTCCAGTGGGTACAGTCGATGCTACCGATCATGCCAGGAAAATGATGTCTAGCTTCATGCGCCTCATATAAACGCGCAACATCGTGGCTAGTCGGAGAACGCAAATACTCTTCACCATAAAGATGCTTTATGGCGATGCAAAAGTTGTCTAGACACTCACGTGCAGTTCTAGTAGAGAATGACAACCCCTCATCGTAGTTGTAGGCGAGGTTGCCGTACGCTAGTTTCCGTAGCGCGCACGTGCACTTTTGAATTGCCGAGAACCCTCTAATACCCGCCGCATTCGATGAAGACCGAAACCATGGAAATGATGCAGTGATATCTTCCACGATTTTCAAAAACAACCTCTTCGACATACGATATCTCGTACGGAAGACATCGTCCTCAAACATCGGCTCATCCACAAAGTACATGGACATCAATCTTTCATGAGCTGAGTGTCGATCTCTCCAAATAAATCTTCGTGACGATGCAGTGTCTTCTTCTAAGGCTGCAAGAGCAACAGAAGCCAAAAACTCGAAGCCGCCAGAAGACGATGACGACGACGACGAGAAATCGGAACTTCCGAATTCAGGGATTATATATACGGGTAGTTCGTCGTCAGACATTTTGCCTTATGAAATTTGATAGTATGTGATAGTATGTTTGGTGTTTGATTGTATGTGAGTATGGTTGTTTGATAAATATGTGATAATATGTGTATGTATATATAGAAGTTGGAAAAGAAAAAAGTCACAGCCGCTCCAACGTTCGAAATTCACAAAAAACAAAAAAATAACGGTCACTTCATACGCTCCCAACGTTCAGTAGCATCGGCCAAAACTAGCCGATGTTGCTTGCCAAAACTTGCCGATTAAACTTGCCAAAAGAAGCCGATGCATGTGCTATAGGGTTGCCAATCAGCCGATTTAGCCGATGCTTTTTGCCGACTACACCCTTGCCCCTTAGGGAGTCTCTATTAAGCAAACAACTAAGTACAACATTTCAGTTTTTTTAAATAATGGAAGACACCAACAATATTCAAACCAGTTTAATGTTGAACTAATCAATTAACCACTTACTTTTCAATGTTTTCCAGCTATATTGTTTCAATATACATATGTTCACTGCTATATTGCAGATAATGCTCCATATATGGGACAGCAAGAGTTACGAATGGCAGGAATGAGCGTAGACTATGGACATCTCGCGGATCACATCTACAACGCCATTGAAATTCTTGTCATACAAGATGAAAAAAGTGAGAATCATGTCTTTCCGCCTTCTATATACAGGGTTCCACAAACCCTTCGAAATATCAGCCCAAGTTCATATACCCCTCATGTCGTCTCAATTGGGCCTTTCCGTAAAGATACAAAGGATTTGGAAGGAGTTGAGATGCACAAAGTGAGTTATGTGGGTGATTTATTTCGTCGTTTAAAATCCCCACGGGAGCAAGCAATGTAAACATGTCTCAACATGGTGCTTTCTAATTTAGGAAAGATAAAGGCATGTTATGCAGGGGATATGAAAGCATATGATGACCATGAATTTGCAAAAATGATGGTTCTCGACGGTTGTTGTAACGCCCCCAAACTTACAGAACAATACAAAATGATATCAAAGGACTTAAAGGACAAAATGGCGTTAATCTTAATCAAAATCAAACTAAAGTCAAGTCAAAAGTCAACTTGACAAACTACTCAAAGTACTAATTCTTGAATTTAACTCTAAAGCAAAGGGTGATAAGTCCACTTCTATCTACTCTCTTCTCTCGTTCCCAAAGCCCGCTTGATCACCTGCCGTATAAGAAAGAAAAAAGAATACGGCTGAGCAAAAAGCCCAGTGAACGGATATGACAAAAGCAGAAATATAATATGAAATGCGGAGACGTATATTCAAAAAAACAAACTTATTACCTTAACAAACTTATTTCAAATCAAAGTACACATACGTATAGTTTCACAAATACCTTTTACATCAACCGATCAAAGTATACTATAAAACCAAGCTTCATAAAATAATGCACATAAGAGTCAAACAAAATTACTTATCAAAAGGGCCGAATGAAATCATAGGGTAGCTACTCCACTAATCATTCATTTTTGGTGCAAACGCCTCGTATGACACTACGATAAGCGCCCACCGTCAAACTTACAAAATATGCCTAGGACCGATCCATACGCCTCCTATCAAAATATAATATCAAAGTGCACATAACCACTCGGTGGTCATCAAAAGGAGACGCCGTAGATCAAATCAAATACACCGCTACGACTGGTGCCACGTCATCTGTGACAACTCGTAATTTATTAACAACGGGTTAGTCCTAATCTCGATCATTATTATAATTTCGTCTAATTTAGAGATTATGACGTAGAAGTTATTAGTTAATTGAACATTTGATATAGTTCAATTAGACGTATCCTTATGACGTAGACTATTAGCTATTTAGACAGAATGCCGAGTCTTAAAATAACTTTAAATGAGATATTTAAAGGTTATGAATTTTGCACAGTAATTAGACTGTCTAAACTTAATATTTCTAAAGATAGTTTGATAAAGTTTTATTTACTTGTCTTAACTAAAATAAGATGAGGAAAAATACCTTTACTTTACATTTTGACTTTTAGGTCAAACGGTATTTAATCGTAAGCATTTTACCAAATTAAGGGTACTAAAATATATCAAATTAGCCACATGGGCCGGTTTAGGGAATGAAAGGCAGAGAACAAAACAACACCACTTTTTCCCCCCTTTTTCCTCTTGGTCGACACTTACACCACACACACACACAATTCACCAAAACACTAAAAATCTCTAAATCTCCCTATCATCATCATCAAAAATCTGGTTTTGTAAAGGAAGGATTTAAAAGGGTTTTTAAAGCATAAATATTGGAGTTATATCATCATCATCACAATCTTCATCCTTTCTTCAAGAACATCAATTTTTGGTAAGTCTAAATCATCCCTTTTGCGTCTAATTATGTATAATTACTCTTTTCTAGTCATTTCGAGTTTTTACATGGCCTAAAAACGACTTAAAATGGAATTAGGGTTTAAATAGGGTTTTGGTTTGATTTGATCGTTTCGGAAGATTCGATGATGTTATGGGTGAAATTATGGGTTGGGTTATGTGTATTTATGGTTAATGATGTTTAGTTATGCTTCAAATTGAGTTACAAACTCCTACAAGTCGTTTTGGGAAGGTTTGGGTCGAATTGGAGTGTTTTGGGTTTGGTTTTCTGCACTTGGGCTGCAGGTGCAGGCTGCAGGAGGTGGCCACTGCGGCGCAGTGGGCACAGCCCTTCCTCACTGCGGCGCAGTGCCAATGTACTGGTCCCTGGTTCGATTTAGCCCACTGCGGCGCAGTGAGCATGGTTCTGGCTCACTGCGGCGCAGTGGATACCTTCTGTGAAATTATGCGCGTCGATTTTTCAAACGTTAATAACTTTAAATCCGTAAGTCCAAATAAGTCGTATGACCTATCGTTGGAATCGTAAGAGAGTCTAGTTTCTAGAAATAACACTCTTCTTGTATGAAACTTCTCTCATTTCAAAAAGGGTCAAGTCGGATGCGTCTTGTTCACACTCATTTAAGTTGTAAATGTGTTTAGGGACTTATGACTTGACTAAATCGTGCTAAATCAACTTGTTTGAGGTTGTAGGGTTGACATTATGGTATTTTATACTACTTTATAATGACTATGTCATTAATGTTACCAACTAAAGCTAAATAATATTGAATATGAATCACATTCTCGGTCAAGGCATTCTAGGGTCTAAAGCTAAGTAGTTGTACGTAGGATACTCGTCGTCAAGAGATTTGATCCTCATTATTGGTAATGATATCACACCCACTAGTAGAAGGAAATCCTGTGCGAGGCATGTTGACTGATACTGTCGGATGTTGTTTCCCGGCTGTCATATGCTAGTCATAGACATTGTTGTGGTGCGCACCCCACTTTAGAGGGAAATCCTGTGCGAAGCAATGTAGTATATTGGCTGATACTGTCGGACTTGACTCCCGGCTGCCATATGCTTTAGCTGGACTTATAACCGGCTGATTTCTTATGAAATATTATCAAGTTTTGGATTCTGATTGTCTTGTTGAAAATAACTACAAGTCATTGTGTGCTCACAATGACGAATAAACTTGGTCAAACATTCTGTAAACTCACCAACTATTTCGATAGTTGATCCTTTCAAATTTCATGCTTTTCAGGTAACCAACAGTAAGTATTGGAAGCGTATATGACTTCGTGAAACCATCTTTTGAACATTGGACGTACAATTAGCGTCAGACCTCTGAGGACTATCGTTTTATTAGTCCTAATTGTACTTAGTTGTCCAAATGTTATTGTTGTATTAAGTGGACCCATTTCCAATTGAGGATAGTTTGTATCCGTGTTTTGGGATCCACATCTGAACGATTATACTTGTAATAGACTTGTATTTGGATTAATAGATGTAATCTCTATTTACCTTCTGATAAGTACGCAATTTTTTTGTTAACCCTATATTTCCGCTAAAATGGGGTGTGACAAAAATTGGTATCAGAGACAGGTTATAGTGAATACGGAGTTATTCCTCGTGAATAACTCAATCTATAGCCATGGTCGCTTCAAATAAGAAATCTAAGTCTTTAAGGTTTAGGATACCTATTTCGAGAGTTATACTATTTGTCTATAATTAGACCTAACCCGATCAACTACGTCCCGATTATGTAAAATAGTATAAGGCTCGAAATAAATATCTTAAATTGTGTATATACGTGTCAGTTGACTTATATTCACAACATATTGTAAATGTGGTGGGAAGGCTGCGGGTGACCCTATACATAAGCATTGAAAGTATGTTAGGAATAGAAACTCAACTCGTATGTGTATACATAAGGTTTATATACGTGATAGTTTGGGTTATATTAACAACATATTGAAAATGTGGTGGGAAGGCTGCGGGTGACCCTATATATAAGCATTGGAGATATGTTGCTAATAGAAACCCAAATCGAATGTGTATAATCTAGACAAAGATCTCTTTGAAACTCTTGTTGCATACTGTCTCATTCAATTGATTCGAATTGTCTTATCCATCAGACTTATATGGATTCTTTGACTATCCTTTCAGAATAGTCATGTCGGACGGAGTTAGCTTTAATGCTGTTGTACCTAGTACACCTCCAGTTCCAGTTATGGCAAACTCCATTCCTTGTGTTCCTGACTCATATGAAGAGGAACCTATGGAGGAATCGGGTAATGAATCTCGCCCTATCAATTTGATTTCAACATCCAGCGAATCTGGAGGTGAACATGTGTCTATCCATGTTCAATCATCTGTAACACCGGTATCTCCATATCAGAGGAGGACTACCGAGGGAGCTCGTATACTTTATGCTCCTAGAGACCCTTATGCTCCTGGTCCTTCTGCACCAGTTCAGGGCAGCTGTGGACTTGGTCTTTCATTCTTTCAGGGAGATCCATATGCTGCGGGTCCCTCCAGAGTGCCTGTCTATAATCCAAGTGCCGTTATGCCAGTTGCATCTGCAGCTGATAGGTCGGAATATTATCGCCGACAATTGTCAAGGATGAACAATTCCCTCATCTGTACAAGGGAGAATGTAGAGAATCAAGCTCAGGCGTTGACTGGAGCTTATCATCAGGCGGTTGAGGCTATGACTGTTGCTAGGGAAGGGAAAGAAGCTATTGGGAGGATGATCTGGATACTATCAGTCGTGGTAGTCTTGGTGGTGGCGTTGCTTGTTGTAGTTCTTTTCAGGATGTAATCAGTAGTGGTAGTAGAAACGTATTGTAAGCCTTAGAACAGATGACAACTCATACTTCTGTATTTGAGTTGTAATCTTTTTGGTGGATGTATTTCCCACGTATTTCGGATAGTATTGTTCTGACTGTGTAATGTATCATAGTGGATGTTGTTCCCACATGATTTGGATTGTGGATGTAGTTTCCCACAAGATTTTGGAAATGTACAAGTCAGACTATGTAAAAAGTTTTAAGTATAAATGAAATATGATCGTTCTTTGGCTTACCTACTTGTTCAGGCTACATTACTTGATCATTTCAATTCTAGAAATGTAGTGAACTATATTTCTTGTCTTGTTTAGTTAATGAGTTCAAGTAAGTCGAAAATTTGTGACGTGTGTTTAATGCCCTCTTATATCTTGAAAAGCTACATTCTGTGTTATTCTTACGAGAAAACCTCTAAATTACATCTTGTTCATATCAAGGATAGATGGCTCCCAAGACGAAAAGTAAGATCCCGAAAAAGGCTCCAGTTAAGAAAGCTGCTCCAAGGAGAGTTACTCGATCAACTCCTTTGAATACTGAAGCTGAACAGGACGGACCTGTGATTCAGCAAAGACAGAAAGCTGCTATTGTCCAGGTGAATACTGGCCCTGGACCTACCCCAAATACTGGTGGGGAAAATAATATGGCAGCATTTGTGACACAACAACTGTTGGCTGCCATGCCTACTCTAGTCGCACAGATTACGGCAAGCATGAACGCCAATAATAACCATCATGCTGACAACAGTAACAATGTCGAGCCTACTGCTGAACAAATTATTCCTCGAGTGCATCTGCACGGGAATGACTACAAGACCTTCACTTATTGTAAACCAAAAGAATTTAATGGCACCGAGGGTCCGGTAGGTCTAATCAACTGGTTAGAGAGTAAAGAGGCGGTACTTCATATCAGCCGTTGTGCTGAAGAAAACAAAGTGGAATATGCTTCCACTCAATTTCAAAGCACGCTCTGTCATGGTGGAACGAGCAGATTAGGACTCGTGGCCGAGAGCCGGCATATAGCATACCTTGGTTGAACTTTAAAAGGATGCTCATGGAAAAGTATTGTCCGCGGGAGGAAGTACAGAAAATGGAGGGTGAATTCTGGAATCATACCATGATTGGATTAGACAACGAGAAATACACTACTCGTTTTCATGAACTGACAAGGCTAGTTCCTCGTATGGTGGATACGGAGGAGAAGTTAGTTGAAAGGTACTGTTATGGATTGTCACCTGATATCCGAAGGTTAGTAGCCGCTTTTAATCCCTTAACTCTTCAAGCGGCAGTAAGTGCAACCAATCGAATGGTGATAGATTTGAAAAGAACCACCGGTTCTTCTGTTGGAACCGAGGTGATCAAGAGAAGGACTGACCAAGCCTCCGGTAGTGGATTTGGCAATGGTGGAAATGGAAAAAGGTTTAAGGCTGCCAGAAACTTTGCAGTGGTTCCCCAGAATATTAATAGAAACCTTGACGCAGACAAAAGATGTAACAGGTGTGGCATGCGTCATATAGGAAATTGTCCTATTTGCCACCGTTGTAAAAAGGCGGGACATTTGGCAAAGAATTGTAGGGAGAAAGTATCAAATCAATGCTATGAGTGTGGGAGTGAAACTCATTTCCGACCAGCGTGTCCAAGACTTAATCAAGCCCCGAACAACAATGCCATAGTTCCCGTGAGGAACAATGCGGGGAACAATCAAGCTAGGAATCAAGGAGGACAAGGCAGAGGTCGAGTGTTTGCTTTGGATGCTGCTGATGCACGACGTGATCCCAACGTTGTGATAGGTACATTCATACTCAATAATCATTACGTATTTGTGCTATTCGACTCTGGTGCTGATAAAAGTTTCATATCCTTAGAATTTAAGTCTCGTTTTGGCATAATAGCTATCCCCATGAAAGACACTTATATTGTTGAATATGCAAACGGTCAGAAGTATATTGCTAAAGATCATTTAGTAAATTGCAATTTGATATTGGCCGGTGAAACTTTTAAAATTGACCTAATTCCTATAGAACTAAGTAGTTTTGATGTAATCATTGGTATGGACTGGTTATCTAAAGTTAGAGCTGATATAAGTTGTTATGAGAAGATTGTTAGATACCCCTACCGAAAGGCGAAACCCTAGTAGTGCAAGGAGACAAATCGGGAAAGAAATTGATCTTAGTATCGGCGATAAAAGCAAATAAGTATTTACAAAAAGAACACCCTGCTTTCTTAGCATTAGTAGTAGAAAGAAAATCAAAGGATAAAGACATGAAAGATATTCCAGTAGTTAGAGATTTTCCAGAGGTGTTTCCTGAAGATTTGATGGGACTTCCACCTCACAGGCCAGTTGAGTTTGGAATAGATTTGGTCCCTGGAGCTGCACCCGTGGCCAAGGCACCCTATCGTCTTGCGCCATCAGAAATGCAAGAATTGTCCGAACAACTTCAAGAGTTGTTAGCTAAAGGACTAATTCGTCCAAGTTCATCACCTTGGGGAGCTCCGATCCTATTTGTGAAGAAGAAAGACGGCTCTATGCGTATGTGTATTGATTACAGAGAACTGAACAAGTTGACTGTCAAGAACAGGTACCCTTTACCTCGTATTGACGACTTGTTTGACCAATTGGAAGGTGCATCACACTTTTCCAAGATTGATCTCAGATCTGGGTATCATCAACTCAGAGTCAGAGAGACGGACATTCCTAAAATAGCCTTCAGAACTCGTTACGGACATTATGAGTTTTTGGTTATGCCGTTTGGCTTAACCAATGCACCTGCTGTGTTTATGGACTTAATGAATCGAGTATGTCGACCGTATCTTGACAAGTTTGTCATTGTATTCATTGACGACATACTGATATACTCAAGGAATAAAGACGAACATGAAGGTCATCTGAGAACCATTCTGCAACTGCTCAAGGATAAAAAGTTGTACGCGAAATTCTCAAAATGTGAATTTTGGATTAGGGAAGTACACTTCTTGGGTCATGTAGTGAACAGAGATGGGATCCACGTAGATCCATCTAAGATTGAAGCAATAAAGAAGTGGGAAGCCCCTAAGACTCCGACAGAAATCCGCCAGTTCCTTGGATTGGCTGGATATTATAGGAGATTTATTGAGAACTTCTCAAAGGTTGCTCAACCTTTGACGTTGTTAAATCAAAAGGCTAAGGAATTTATTTGGCAAGATGCCCAAGAAGAAGCATTTCAAACGTTGAAAGACAAGCTATGTAATGCTCCTATTTTAGCATTACCGAATGGAATTGAAAACTTCGTGGTATACTGTGACGCATCACATCAGGGAATGGGATGTGTACATATGCAGGAGGGTAAGATCATTGCTTACGCTTCCAGACAACTCAAAACCCACGAAAAGAATTACACAACCCACGATCTTGAACTCGGAGCGGTTGTTTTTGCCTTAAAGATTTGGAGGCACTACTTGTATGGTACAAAGTGTACGGTATTCACAGATCACAAAAGTCTTCAGCATATCTTCGATCAGAAAATGCTGAATATGAGACAAAGGCGATGGGTAGAATTACTCAGTGATTATGATTGTGAACTCAAATATCATCCCGGTAAAGCAAATGTTGTTGCTGACGCGCTAAGTCGAAAAGATAGAATTTCACTATCTGTCATAACTAGAGCAAGTTCTTACCTTGGCTCATCATTAAGGGATAGAGTTTTAGATGATCAGAATGAGGCCTTACAACCAGGGCGTATCGAGAAGGAAACATTGTGGAATGCCGAACGGTTATTTGAATTGGATGGCGATGGGATCCGACATGTCAAGGCAGAGTGTGGATTCCCAAGTATAATGGACTTAGAGAACTCTTGATGAACGAGAGTCATCGATCTAAGTATTCAATCCATCCTGGTGCTGACAAAATGTACCATGGGTTAAAGGATTTTTATTGGTGGCCTGGTATGAAAAGAGATATCGCCACGTATGTTCAAAGTGTTTAAATTGTTCAATGGTTAAGGCAGAGCACCAAAAGCCTTCTGGGCTGCTCCAGCAACCCCAAATTCCTGACTGGAAATGGGAACAGATTACTATGGACTTCATTACAAAGTTACCTCGAACCTTGAAGGGTTACGATACTATTTGGGTCATTGTTGACCGATTGACGAAGTCTGCACACTTCATTCCCATATGGGAGAATTGGAAAATAAAGAAATTGTCTCAATTATATATTGAGAAGATCGTGTCACTTCATGGCGTTCCCGTGTCTATTATCTCGGATCGTGATGGTCGTTTTACTTCTCAATCATGGAGATATTTTCAAGACGCTTTGGGCACTCAGTTGAAATTGAGTACGGCTTACCATCCACAGACGGATGGGCAAAGTGAGCGTACCATTCAGACGTTAGAAGACATGCTTCGGGCATGTGTTATCGATTTCAAAGGTAGCTGGGATACCTTTTTGCCGTTAGCTGAATTTTCATATAATAACAGCTATCACACAAGCATAAAGTGTGCGCCTTTTGAAGCTTTGTATGGGCGGAAATGTAGATCGCCTGTTTGTTGGCTTGATGCTGGTGAGCGTCGTTTGTACAAGTATGGACTGGTTCAGAAGACTACTGACCAGATTGTTGAAATTAGGGCACGGCTGAAGGCGGCTCAGGATCGCTAGAAGAGCTATGCAGATCGTAGAAGGAAACCCCTTGAGTTTCAAGTGGGTGATAAAGTTATGTTGAAAGTGTCACCTTGGAAAGGCACTGCACGCTTTGGCGTGAAAGGAAAACTTAGTCCCCGTTATATCGGACCATTCGAAATTGTTCGATGGATTGGTTCCGTGGCTTATAAGCTCAATTTACCCAGGAGCTTGAACATGTTCATCCCACATTTCATATATCGAATCTAAAGAAATGTTTAACTGATGAAACATTGGTTGTACCTGTGGAAGAGTTGCAAGTGAATGACTCTCTTCAATTTGTAGAGGAGCCTGTTGAAATTTTAGACCAACAGCTCAAACAGCTTAGACGAAGTCGTATCAAGTTGGTCAGAGTTCGTTGGAACTCAAAACACGGACCAAACTCGACTTGGGAACGTGAGGACTTTATGAGGGATAAGTATCCTCATCTTTTTACTAAGCAAGACTTGATTTCGGGACGAAATCCTTAGAAGTCGGGGATGCTGTGACAACTCGTAATTTATTAACAACGGGTTAGTCCTAATCTCGATCATTATTATAATTTCGTCTAATTTAGAGATTATGACGTAGAAGTTATTAGTTAATTGAACATTTGATATAGTTCAATTAGACGTATCCTTATGACGTAGACTATTAGCTATTTAGACAGAATGCCGAGTCTTAAAATAACTTTAAATGAGATATTTAAAGGTTATGAATTTTGCACAGTAATTAGACTGTCTAAACTTAATATTTCTAAAGATAGTTTGATAAAGTTTTATTTACTTGTCTTAACTAAAATAAGATGAGGGAAAATACCTTTACTTTACATTTTGACTTTTAGGTCAAACGTTATTTAATCGTAAGCATTTTACCAAATTAAGGGTACTAAAATATATCAAATTAGCCACATGGGCCGGTTTAGGGAATGAAAGGCAGAGAACAAAACAACACCACTTTTTTCCCCCTTTTTCCTCTTGGTCGACACTTACACCACACACACACACAATTCACCAAAACACTAAAAATCTCTAAATCTCCCTATCATCATCATCAAAAATCTGGTTTTGTAAAGGAAGGATTTAAAAGGGTTTTTAAAGCATAAATATTGGAGTTATATCATCATCATCACAATCTTCATCCTTTCTTCAAGAACATCAATTTTTGGTAAGTCTAAATCATCCCTTTTGCGTCTAATTATGTATAATTACTCTTTTCTAGTCATTTCGAGTTTTTACATGGCCTAAAAACGACTTAAAATGGAATTAGGGTTTAAATAGGGTTTTGGTTTGATTTGATCGTTTCGGAAGATTCGATGATGTTATGGGTGAAATTATGGGTTGGGTTATGTGTATTTATGGTTAATGATGTTTAGTTATGCTTCAAATTGAGTTACAAACTCCTACAAGTCGTTTTGGGAAGGTTTGGGTCGAATTGGAGTGTTTTGGGTTTGGTTTTCTGCACTTGGGCTGCAGGTGCAGGCTGCAGGAGGTGGCCACTGCGGCGCAGTGGGCACAGCCCTTCCTCACTGCGGCGCAGTGCCAATGTACTGGTCCCTGGTTCGATTTAGCCCACTGCGGCGCAGTGAGCATGGTTCTGGCTCACTGCGGCGCAGTGGATACCTTCTGTGAAATTATGCGCGTCGATTTTTCAAACGTTAATAACTTTAAATCCGTAAGTCCAAATAAGTCGTATGACCTATCGTTGGAATCGTAAGAGAGTCTAGTTTCTAGAAATAACACTCTTCTTGTATGAAACTTCTCTCATTTCAAAAAGGGTCAAGTCGGATGCGTCTTGTTCACACTCATTTAAGTTGTAAATGTGTTTAGGGACTTATGACTTGACTAAATCGTGCTAAATCAACTTGTTTGAGGTTGTAGGGTTGACATTATGGTATTTTATACTACTTTATAATGACTATGTCATTAATGTTACCAACTAAAGCTAAATAATATTGAATATTGAATCACATTCTCGGTCAAGGCATTCTAGGGTCTAAAGCTAAGTAGTTGTACGTAGGATACTCGTCGTCAAGAGATTTGATCCTCATTATTGGTAATGATATCATAGGTTTTGGATAACGTGGAGAACTGATTGTTGAATCTTCTCGAGCTACTTTGCACCTTTTAGCACTAGATCGCTAAGGTGAGTTTATGGCGCCCTTTTCCTTTTACTTTGGGCCTGAAAAGCATGTGTTATTGTATACACGATTTATTAAATAAATGATTGTTTTGTGAGTATGCCATGTGATTTGGATGCTTAGATCATTTGAAGTAAATTTGCCATGTTAGAGGCTGTGAAAATGTGTATACGTGTCATTTATTAAATGTTGGATAAAATGACGTTGAATTGCCGTGTGATGGCTGATTAAAATGTTTCTTTGTGTTTGACGAACTAAAATTTTTTCCCTGTAGTTATCATTGTTATGGAACCCTAGTGGTTGTATTGTCAGACTTAGTTCTTGACTGTCTTGTTTAGGGTCCGCACCCACTAGTAGAAGGAAATCCTGTGCGAGGCATGTTGACTGATACTGTCGGATGTTGTTTCCCGGCTGTCATATGCTAGTCATAGACATTGTTGTGGTGCGCACCCCACTTTAGAGGGAAATCCTGTGCGAAGCAATGTAGTATATTGGCTGATACTGTCGGACTTGACTCCCGGCTGCCATATGCTTTAGCTGGACTTATAACCGGCTGATTTCTTATGAAATATTATCAAGTTTTGGATTCTGATTGTCTTGTTGAAAATAACTACAAGTCATTGTGTGCTCACAATGACGAATAAACTTGGTCAAACATTCTGTAAACTCACCAACTATTTCGATAGTTGATCCTCTCAAATTTCATGTTTTTCAGGTAACCAACAGTAAGTATTGGAAGCGTATATGACTTCGTGAAACCATCTTTTGAACATTGGACGTACAATTAGCGTCAGACCTCTGAGGACTATCGTTTTATTAGTCCTAATTGTACTTAGTTGTCCAAATGTTATTGTTGTATTAAGTGGACCCATTTTCAATTGAGGATAGTTTGTATCCGTGTTTTGGGATCCACATCTGAACGATTATACTTGTAATAGACTTGTATTTGGATTAATAGATGTAATCTCTATTTACCTTCTGATAAGTACGCAATTTTTTTGTTAACCCTATATTTCCGCTAAAATGGGGTGTGACATCATCGGTGTCACAATAACGCGCCCATGAGACCTCCATGGATAGGTTACTCTTATATGCACATCTTAAGAAACCGTTTTGACCAACTTATATACTTATTATATCGAATATGTTTCGAAGAGACAAAAATAAATTTTCGGACTAATAAAGTAATTAAAGACATTTTAAATATTAACTTAAAATCACATCTCCGTCCACCCAATTCTTACAAAATTTCAATGGAGTCACTTATAAATTTTCGGGTCAATCAATATGATTCATAATATGCGACTGTATAAATTTTTCGGGCCAATCAATATGATTCATAATATGCGACTGTATTAATTTTCGTGGCCAATGAATATGATTCATAATATGCGACTGTATTATCTTTCGGGCCAACGAATATTCGAGGGACATTAGTGTACAATTTGGGACAAACTTGTACAAATCATAGCATCAATGTGACACAAAACGCATCTTTATCGGGACTGTTTTCGAATCGGGTTTCAAGAGACGGTTTTGACACATATTTTATATATCAAAATATTATGATTTTCCAATCAACAAATATATTCAAAGGCTAACAAACAAATAATTTTTCAAATAACTTATCGAATCCATAAAATAAATATTCCACAGAGTTTAAACGAAGTTTTTAGAAGAAAGATTTTACCGGAAGGATTGTACCGACAAGATCTTAATACCGTCTAGAATATCCGTAATATTATATATATATATATAACAAACAAAGTTTTGAGAGAAAAGATTGTACCGAAGAGATCCTAATAGACCTAGAATATCCGTACTATTATATATATAACAAACAAAGTTTTGAGAGAAAAGATTGTACCGAAAAGATCCTAATAACCTAGAATATCCGTACTATTATA
Organism: Erigeron breviscapus; assembly: GCA_034093135.1. Lineage (NCBI taxonomy): Eukaryota > Viridiplantae > Streptophyta > Magnoliopsida > Asterales > Asteraceae > Erigeron > Erigeron breviscapus. Next base: position 506,188 of record CM067172.1, on the reverse strand, counting down.
TATATATATATATTATATAACAAACAAAGTTTTGAGAGAAAGAATTGTACCGAAAGATCCTAATGACATCTAGAATATCCGTACTATTATATATATAACAAACAAAGTTTTGAGAGAAAAGATTGTACCGAAAAGATCCTAATACCACCTAGAATATCCGTACTATTATATATATATATATATAACAAACAAAGTTTTGAGAGAAAGAATTGTACCGAAAAGATCCTAATAACATCTAGAATATCCGTACTATTATATATATAACAAACAAAGTTTTGAGAGAAAAGATTGTACCGAAAAGATCCTAATACCACCTAGAATATCCGTACTATTATCGCCGCTCACAAATATTGCAAAAATGAAAGAATCACCAAAGGAATGCGATCACCTATCCAAATCTAACAGATTTAACAAATATAAAAGTATGAGCAAAAACTCAATCAAATTATGTAATATCTTTATATTTTGTGAGTTAATATATATATTCCATGTAATATTAGTTTTTGTTGACTGTAACTCTATTTCATATTTCTTAATTTTAGTTATCATGGTTGTACGAGTTTTGAAAAGTGTAGACGATTAGACGTGTACAATATAAAAAAAATAGTAACTCACTGTAATAAGGAGTTTCCATTTAACAAGTTTATACAGAAGGTTTGCAAATACCAAATTTTAGGATTTTAGGCAAAGTGCATGTTTTAGTATATTAGATATGTAATCTGATTTTATATATGTCGACTTAGTTTATTTGTTTGACCGTTAATATTCAACAAACACAATTTAGTTTTTGGCTTATTTTATGAGTTACCAATCGGCAAAGATGATATCAAAAGATCTTTTTTACTGAACACAAATCACAACTAAATTTATTAGTGGATACAAAACCAAATCTTGCAACATATTTTAAACAAACATAAATAAAATTTTAAAACTAGTCATCAACCAACGGACTAAAGTCAAATAAATTTGATAAAAATACAGATATTGTAGGAAATTATATTATAATGAATTGGATTCAACTAAAAGCAAAGTCGTTTTAAAATTTTATATATATGTATAACAATTATGTGTTTAAAGCATTATAAACTTTTAATATGTATAAAATCTATAAAGAGCTTACCAATGAAAATGATACTTGAAGCCTTATATCATGTAGATTCCACAAATTCACCCAACTGTATTTTGCCTTAGTTCTCTTTTTCTTCACAGCCCCGATTATTTTACAAGTATAATCATATTTGGTTTTATGAAAAGCAAAATGTGGAAGTTGTAATGTAAATTACATGGATTGTTTTTCTGACTTGTCTAGCCTTCTTATTCATGCCTTCACTTCTCACCCGTCGCTACATATCACCACCATTTATTCCATCAAAGAGTCATCTTATTAAGTCTAATTTACTAGTCATTACACCATTTTAAGAGCCATTAATTATATTGATTAAGTAGTATGAATATATATCACTTTACGTTTTCATATTGATAAAGGTTACAATCACATATGATTTCACTAGTTTTTAATTTAGTGCTAGTACTAATAATTATTTATCTTATTATTATATTTTATTATATACCTGACTATACACTATTTTCTTAACTAACGTATAACAACTAAACCACATTTTAATTATGAGTTCTAATTTATATTTATATATATATATATATATCACTTACATATATTCCAACCGATTTTATATATCTTAACCTTACTGACTTTTATTTAGCCTTTGTTGTGTTGCTAATGAAGAATTTTTATTATTACTATTATAATTTTAATACAAACTTTTAAACAAAAATCTCATTCGGACATGTTGTTCATAAAAGTTAAACTTGCTAACAAATGTTATGCTAGGAGCTCAAAGAGCAAAAATAAAAGACATCTGAATATACGGAAATATGGAAGAAACAAATATAAATAATGTGCTATTATATAAGTTTTATGGTTTAACAACTTTAGAATAAATTCAATATTTTCAATTATCGACGATTTCCTCATAAGTATATATTTATCTTAATCTTAATATATTTATTTATTTATTTAATTATTTTTACTTATTGTCATATTTATAGTGTTTTAATTTTTATGGGATATTACAGTTGTTTCGTACTTGAACTCATTTACAAGTAAAAGCTTAACATGAATGAGAAACACATCTTATTTTGACAATAAATTGTTGTCGTTTTATTTTAAACGCGACTTGCTTCTTTTAGAAAATCAAATTCCTTTCTTTGTTCTTGTTGATATCTTTGAGAACACGATTAAGAAATTTGAATCCACGGCTTCACTTGCTAACCTTTTTCTTGAATTTCTAAACGATATGAACCCCTTTGGGAAAAAGCTCCGGCTTGACAAAGATGAAGCAAATACAAATTATGATCATATTTTGGGACTAATGCAGAAATGTTATGACAGTACTTTCACACAACACATGGAAAGAACGCCGAATTTAGGTGATGAACTTTAAACGCAATATCATACTTGGTTACAGATTTGGCTTTGGCAGGGGTGAAATTTAGGCCTAATCCAGATGAAAAGTGGCTACTAGCCATGGAATTTAAATCATCCACGGCTCCATGTTTTTTCTGGTCATGGCATAAACTGATAAACCTACTTTCAAAGTGCCTCTGCTGCAAATTGAAGACTACACAGAATCAGTTCTGAGAAACCTGATTGCGTGTGAGCAGTGCTCGGCTGCAATTCCTAATTATGTTACATCATATGCTTTTGCCATAGAGAGGATACTAGACACCAAAGAGGACATACTCAAGTTAATAGATTCGAAAGTACTTGTAAACAATTTGGGTCGTAGTGAACAGGCTTCAAATATGATAAACATCATATGCAAAGAGGTCACAATTAAGGACTTCAGTTACATAAAACAATGGCAAAAAATGGAGGACTATTACAATGGCTATTGGCCAAAAAATGTTGCATGGTTAAGGCGTACTTATTTCTATACTCCATGGAGTTTCAAAGCATTACTAGCTGGTTTCCTTCTTTTCGGTCTAACGGTAGCTCAGACTTACTTCACCATTTTTCCGCCATAATTGATCTCAAGTAGCGTCGGGTTGGTGAATTTAATCGTTATACAATATCGCATACTATTGTTTTTATGTTTTGTTCTAAGAACTTGTACATGTTCTTCTATGTTTTCATTCTTTCTTGTATAAATCATCCTATCTAAACTTAAAGAAGGATCATTGAATTGATACTAAGGATAAAACAAAAATCTTTATATAAGAATAGTTGATAACTAATCTAAGTATATAACTTGTATATGGTTGGTACCGGTAACCTGTTGAACCGGTCAACAGGTTACCCAAGTATCAACATGTATAGATCTGAAAAGTTTGTATTGAGAACATATAAGTTATATGTTTTCTACAAACTTTGTGATTATAAAACATATATATGAAAATGTAAGATTGTATATATTTCCACACCCATGAAAATGTAAGATTATTCATATTTTTTTAATCCACACCCTTTACCTATTGGCATATGATATAATTTACAAAAAAAAAGAAATTTTAAGATACAAAAAGTCAAGGTCATATAATAATGTAGTATTGTAATTTAGATATAAACACGCATATAACTCAAACTTGCACGTTAATGCCCAGACGTCTTAAAATATTTGAAGTAGTCGTATTATTATTGGATGACGATTTTGTCGAACAATACATGATGACATCATGTATTTTGTATATAATAAAGTAACGCATAACTAAAGAAGTTTGAAGCCATAATACTTCGTATATAAATATTGAAACCCAAAAATAAGTTATCCCTGGCACCAACTTAATTACAAATTTTCCGGCAAATTAATTAAACAAGTACTACCAAATAATGACGATTACATAAAAAAAGGTAGAAGAAACATTAAAGAACATGTACAAGAAATAAGAACAAACCAAAAAACAATAAGAACATGTACCAATGGGCTTGTAGCCCAGTGGTACCTGTCTCCGCACACACGTGGGACCCTTGGAGAGACCTATTGAATACATGGTCGTGGGTTCGAATCTCATTCACTCCCAATAACCAGTGGGTTATCACGAACAGGAGTTTCACCCGGTAGTGACCCCTTACAGGGTGGGGAAGCTAGGTACAAAGTACCAAGGACTAGCGTGTTCCTTCCAAAATACACGTTTTTGAATATAACACAACATGCTACCGTCAATTCGATGTAATTTGAGATGGATCATAGAGGTCGAATAGTGAAGTAGGTTTGAGCTACTGTAAGACCGAAAAGAAGGATTCCAGCAACTAGTGCTATGAAACTCCATGGAGTATTGAAATACGTACGCCTTAACCATGAAACATTTTTAGGCCAGTAGCCATTGTAATAATCCTCCATTTGTTGCGTGTAACAGAAGTCCTTAACCGTCACCTCTTTACATATGCTGTTAATCATATTTGAAGCCTGTTCACTAGAGCCCAAATTGTTTATAAGTACTTTTGAACTTATTACCTTGTGAACATCCTCTTTGGTGTCTAATATCCTCTCCATTGCAAAAGCATATGATGTAACATAATTAGGAATTGCGGCAGAGCACTGCTCATACGCGATCAGGTTTCTCAGAACCGACTCTGTGTAGTCTTCAATTTGCAAAAATGGCATTTTGAAAGTAGGCTTACTCCATGAACAGCAAAATAATGGAACCGTGGATGATTTGAATTCCATAGCGAGTAGCCACTCTTCATCTGTATTAGGCCTAAAAATTACCCCTGCCAAAGCAAGATCTGTAACCGAGTATGATATTGCATTTAGAAACTTGACACCTGAATCCGGATCCAGTTGTTCTGTGAACGTGTCGTGTGCATGCTGATAACATTTTTGAAGAAGTCCAAGAATATGATCATGCCTTGTATTTGCTTCATCCTTGTCAAGGAGGAGCTCTTTTCCAAACGGGTTCATATCACTTAAAAATTCAAGAACAAGGTTAGCAAGAGACACCGTGGGTTCTAATTTCCTAATCGTGTTCTCAAAGATATCAACAAGAACAAAGAAAGGGATTTGGTTTTCTAGAAGGAGCAAATCATGCTTAACATAAAGCAACAACAAGTTATTGTCAAAAAATGATGTGCTCCGTTTTTTGTTAAACTTTGATCTGTAAATGAGTTCAAGTATGAAACAACCGTCTATAACCATCATTTTTGCAAATTCATGGTCATCATAGGTTTCCATTTTGCCTTGATTTGGTCTAACTTAGGAAGCAGCATGTTGAGACATGCTTTCATTGCTTGCTCTCGTGAAGATGTTACACGACTAAACAAATCACTCAGATAACTCAATTTGTGCTTCTCGGCTTCTTTGAGGACCTCTATATCTTTGTGGAAAGGCCCAATTGATACGACACGAGGGGTATATGAATTTTTATTGACATTTCGGAGAGTTTGTGGAACCCTGTATATAGAAGGTGAAAACACATCATGTTTCCTTGCTTTTCCATCTTCTACAATAAGAATTTCAATGGTGTTGTAAATGTTATCTGCGATATCTTTGTGGTCTACACTAGTGCATGCCATTTGTAACTCTGGCTGTACAATGTTATAAATATAAGGGTCAAGTTATAACTCGTTTATTCTGCAGGGTGTAAAAGGTAACTTTATTTCTTTTATCCTCTTTTGTTAGTTTGTTACTTGTGCAGGGGCTGTTATGTAAATTGGAGATTAGGGTTATATAAATACCTCTTTATCTCATACGACTCAATAATTCAGTCTGTCTCTCTCTAGTTCGTATTGTATTCTCTCTATATTTTGTTCTTGTTATGATCAACATTGAGTTGATATTAGTTTTCATTATTGAGTCTGTATTATGATTAATGTTTGTATTTAGGATCACACACGTTTTGTGGATGATCCCAGTCCTTTAGAATCGCACACGATTGTGGACGATTCATCTTCGTGTCTGTATTAGATCTTTAGGTTTTCGATTAAATAAAAGTCTGAGTTGATTCGGTGTTGTTGGTGTTTGATCTCAAATTATTACATGGTATCAGAGACAGGTTCTATAAAATTTAGGGTTTCAGATTTATCAGATCTATTATTCTGAATTTAGGGTTTTGATTTTTTGGGGTTTTTTAAGATTTAGGGTTTGATAATTAGGGTTTTCCATTAAAACTCTATTTTATTTGAAGATCGTGGTTGCTGCTTCCGCTAAGTATCTTTTGTGATACTTTCTTCTACATCATCTCCTTCTTCCTTTTATAGCACTGTAAGTCTTCTTTTCCATTATCTGGTGGATTGCCTTGATTCGATATACAGGATATTACGGCTGCCTTGACCCTCTTCTTAAGAAGTGTGGAATCCTGGTAGTAGTTCTATCTGCAAACTATATTGAGTCTTGTGTTGGTCTACAAAACTCCAGATAATTTGCTTGGTTTATTTTGTGCTATTTTTATTGTCTTTTGTGTATTTGAATATTATCTGTTTTCTTGTTTACAATGGGTGATGTTGCTACTATTAATAGTCTTGATATTGGTAGTCCTTTGTATCTACATGCAAATGATACTACTGGTGTGCCTATTGTGTCTATAAAATTAACTGGTACTGAAAATTATCGTATATGGGCTAGTGCTATAAAACTTGCTTTACAAACTAAAAATAAACTTGGTTTTATTGATGGTTCTGTGGTTAAAACTGCTTATGCTACTAGTCTAGTTTTGTCTCAGCAATGGGATAGGTGTAATGCTGTTGTCTTGTCTTGGCTGTTAAGTTCTGTATCTCAAGATGTTTATCTGGGTCTTATTTTCTCTGAAAATGCTACTACTGTATGGAATGAATTAAAAGAAACTTATGATAAACTTGATGGTTCAATTGTGTATAATTTGATGTATAAAATTAACACTATTAAACAAAATGGTATCTCATTATCTGAACACTATCATAAGCTTAACTCCTTATGGAGAGAATTTGATTCTGTGACTAAATTGCCTGCTTGTACTTGTGATGCTAGAGAAGAACTTGGTACACATGACAAATTGATAAAACTGATGCAATTTTTGATGAGTCTTGATGATGTGTATCAACCCATTAGAAGTACTATATTGACCAAAGACCCTTTACCTGATGTTAAAGCTGCTTTTGCTATCTTGTCTAGGGAGGAATCACATAGAGGAGTTAATATGTCTGCAAATAATGATAATAAACCTCAGATAACTTCTTTTGCTGCAAAAACTTTTGATTCAAAAAGAAAATTTCCAAATAATAAGGGTCCTAATCCTAATCTTGTATGCAAACATTGTAATATGATTGGCCATACCATAGAAAGATGTTATGAGATTGTTGGATATCCTCCTGGTTTCAAGAAACACCCTAACCCTATTAGACAAAATCATGGTTATAAACAAGGATTTAATGCTAATTGTGATGCTAAAATGTTATCTGGTCATTCTGGTCATGCTTCTACTTCTTCTTCTGTTCAACCTGCTTCTTTTCCTGCTATGTCTTTCACTAATGATCAAGTGCAGAAAATTATATCTCTAATCAGTGACAAGGGTAATTCTTCTACTGCACAAGCTAATATGTCAGGTAAATCTCAATTTTTTAATAACAGTTGTGTGTTTAATTCAAATTTTTCAAAGTTTTTTTGTGCAAATATAAGTAAAAAGATGAAAAGACTGTTATTAGCTTGGATAATTGATTCTGGTGCTAATCAGCATATGACCATTTCTGCTGACAATATGTTTGATGTAGTGGATGTTTCTGATTTAAATTTGACTGTTGGACACCCAAATGGGACTTTAGCTAAAATAACACATATTGGTAATTTAAGATTAACAAGTAATGTAGTCTTGTATGATGTTCTTGTTGTTCCAAATTACTGTGTAAGTCTTATGTCTGTTCATAAACTTGTTAGAGACAGCAAGATGTTTGTTGGTTTTGATGAAACAAATTGTTATATTCAGGATTTGAAAAGAAAGACTGTCTTGGGGACTGGTAGTGAGTCTAATGGTCTGTACTTGTTTGATGAACCTAAATCTGTGATTGGTAAGTGCAATATGTCTTTACCTGTTTGTTTTTATGCTTCAAAGTCTTTGTGGCATAGTAGATTAGGTCACCCTGCTGACCCTGTTCTTACTATATTAAAAGATGACTTAAATCTGGAAAATAATTCTTATATTTCACCATGTGATGTTTGCCATAAAGCTAAACAAACCAGAGAACCTTTTCCTCTAAGTGATCACAAGTCTGTTCAGTTAGGTGATCTTATTCATCTTGATTTATGGGGTCCTTATAAAGTTGTTAGCAGAGAAGGGTTTAAATATTTTTTAACAATTGTTGATGATTTCTCAAGAGCTGTTTGGGTTTATTTAATTAAAACCAAAGATGAAGTATATGATTTGTTTGTTTCTTTTTCCAGTCTTCTTGAAACTCAGTTTGAAACTAAAATCAAGATTATAAGGTCTGATAATGGAACTGAATTTGTGAATAGAAACATGAATACTTTCTAAATAACAAAGGGATTTTACATCAAACTTCTGTTAGTTATACTCCTCAGCAAAATGGCATTGCTGAGAGAAAACATAGACATTTGTTGAATGTGGCTAGAAGTATTATGTTTCAGGGAGGATTGCCTCTCAAATTCTGGTCTGATTGTATTCTAACTGCTGTTTATCTTATTAACAGGTTACCCTCTTCAGTATTAAATGGTTGTTCTCCTTTTGAAATGATTTATAAAAGAAAACCTGTCCTCTCCCATATCAGAAGTTATGGTTGTCTTTGTTATTCAACTGTCTTAAATAATTTTGATAAGTTTTCTCCTAGGTCTGAAAAATGTGTATTAATTGGTTTTTCTCCTGTTAAAAAGGCTTATAAACTTTTTAGTATTGATAGTAATTCTGTCTTATATTCAAGAGATGTAAAGTTTTATGAAAGCATATTTCCTTTTAAAATGCAATCTGCTTCTGAAATCTGTTCAGATCTTGTTAACTCAACAGAATCTGAACAAGTTCATTTTTTTGATAATAAAGAGTCAGATGTCATAACTTCATTAACACCCAATGATGAAGGGAGAGGTACTTTTTATGATGATGGCACAGCCTCCACCTCTTATGAGCATGTTAATGTTCAAAGGCAGGATGGCAGAGCAACATCTATAAATGAAAATTACATCCCTGAGGGAAACATTCCTATTGATCAACCTGGTTTAATAAACAATGAGGAGATAACTGTTGATAATGAGGGTAATCCTAACTTGAGAAGGTCTAATAGAATAACTAAACAGTCTGTTAGATTAAATGATTATATTCTTGATTCTAATGTTAGATATGGTCTTGATAAGTTTGTTAGCTATGCTTGTTTAAGTAGTGAGAACTTCAGTTTTTCAACAAACTTAAATAAAGGTTTTGAACCTTCTACTTATGAAGAAGCTATTAAAGATCCTAAATGGGTTGAAGCTATGAATAATGAGATTGAGGCTTTACATAGAAACAATACTTGGGTCATTACTGATTTGCCTATTGATAGAGAACCTATAGGTTGTAAGTGGATCTTTAAAATTAAATATAAAGCTAGTGGTGAGATTGAGAGATATAAGGCTAGGCTTGTAGCCAAAGGTTACAGTCAAAGAGAGGGTTTGGATTATGATGAGACCTTTAGTCCTGTGGTTAAGATGGTCACTGTGAGATGTCTTATATGTATGGCTGTTTGTAAAGGCTGGCCCATGTACCAACTTGATGTTAATAATGCTTTTCTTTATGGTGAGTTAGATGAAGATGTGTATATGACTATTCCTCTTGGTTGTCAAGTTGGTGATAGTACTAAAGTATGCAAACTTGTTAAGTCTTTGTATGGTTTGAAGCAAGCCCCAAGGCAGTGGAATGCTAAGCTTACCAATGCCTTGATTGAGCATGGTTTTGAACAGAGTAAGTTTGATTATTCTCTGTATGTTAAACAGTCTAAAGATGTTTTCATTGCTTTATTAGTCTATGTTGATGATATAGTAATTACTGGTAATAATGAAAAGGAAATTAATAGTTTCAAACAGTTTTTAAGCAATAAGTTTTTAATTAAAGACTTAGGTGAGTTAAAGTATTTTTTAGGTATTGAGGTGTTGAAAAATAACAAAGGTGTTTGCATGACACAAAGAAAATATTGTTTGGAGCTTTTGTAACACCCCAAGCCGGAGCTCGAAATGTCACGGAAATCATACAGCACCCGGTGGAATTACAATAGAACAAGCTAAATGCAATTAACGATTCAGTGAATCCGAAACATAGCAATACAAGTAACAAAATACAACAGGAGCAAGTAGCCATCAAAGTTAACATAATACATCCAAAGATGGCAAACGATCCTAAGTATAATGCAAAAGGAGGGTCCATGAATCCTTGATCCATAAGGTCCAAGTCCGGGTTAGACAGCAAGCAAGCAACTAAACTTCACGTCCTGGGAGAACCTGATTACCTGAAAAGTGTACTAAGCATAGTCAACACAAGGTTGGTGAGTTCGTAGTAATGGTCCATAAGGAACCATCGTCAATAAGCACAAGATACCAGTAGAGGCTAGACATGACTTACAGTGAGCCCCTACATAACACGACATCGTCCAACAACAAGATTTCACAAGACAAGTAAATGTGCAATGAGGAATGCATAAATGATGTATGCATTGATGCAAGTGCCAAATGAATGAATAAGCAAATATGCCTATCCCAAGCGTGACCTTCAATCACGTATGCAACGATACCCTTCTGCCATCGCCATGGACAAGGCTGTATCTCAAAAACATCGAGATATATATGTCTATATACTCGGGGTCAGGAACTACATCCAAAATGGGTGCATACATCTATGCACCAGGATGCCGGCAAATCCCCTGCCGAGGGTCCAACAGTAATGTATGCAATGCTTACAAACAAATGTAAATGCATACTCATGAACCAACAATCAATGTACAATGAACCTGTGCCACCAATCAATATTCCTCAAACATAACCCAACAATCAAAATACGACAACCATAAGCCAACGATCAATAATCAACAAAACATAAGCCACTAATCACCATATAAACCAACTATACGTACATATACTTCAGAGGATTCTACTTTCTTCAAGTCCCAGATGCTTATGTATAGGGTCACCCGCAGCCTTCCCACCACATCTAAAACCCAAGGAAGGCATAACCGACTTCCATGTATGTACGTCTATCCTAAAGTATAAGTAATACTCAACTAAAACATAAACCAAGTCAAACAACGAAATGAACACCACATCAATCCAACAACTAGAACAATCAACCAATCAATCAACGAATGCAAGTAACACGCAAGTTTACACTTTTCAGCCCGAATCCCAAGCGGGTAGGGAGATACGAAACTCACCTTGATCGGCAGAGAAGTTAGTAAAAGATTACAAACGAGTAATATGGTCCACACCTCCACAACCTATAATTACACATTAATATACTGGAAGGTCAACTACACAATCACAACAATTTCGAAAATCGACACACATAAATCACAGTGACAATGCACTGCGCCGCAGTGGGCAAGAACTAAGCCCACTGCGCCGCAGTGGTCAAACTGGACAGGACCAGTAACAAAGCACTGCGCCGCAGTGAGCAAGAACCCTGCCCACTGCGCCGCAGTGGTCAAACTGGACAGGTCCAGTAACAATGCACTGCGCCGCAGTGAGCAAGAACCCTGCCCACTGCGCCGCAGTGGCCAAACTGGACCAGGGCCAGTAATATAGCACTGCGCCGCAGTGAGCCAGGGGAGGGCTCACTGCGCCGCAGTGACTACACACTGCAGCCAGCACCTGCAGGTTATGCAGGTGCTACGAACCAAAAACCCTCAATTTCAACCCAAAACAACCCGAATCGATTTATAAAGACTTGTAACATAATTTGAAGCATAACTTAGCATCATTGAACATAAATACACATAACCCAACCCACAATTTCGACCAAAACATCAAAATCATCCACAAATCCTTCAAACCCTAACCCTAACCCTAAATTAACCCAAAACTCCATTTTACCATTTTAATGACTCGAATTCACATCAAATCAACTAGAAACACATGAACAAACATAAATAGAAGTAAATGGGTCGATTTAGACTTACCAAAACTCTTCCTAGTGCTCAAATCCGAATTTAGGTCAAAATGGGTGAAATGTTAGAACTTGGCCTTTGATTCTTCAAAGATGGCGACAATGAGAAGATGATGATTACGATTCTTGTATTATAGCAATTCCAAAACACAATTTAGATGCAAATAAGATAAAGAATTAGAGATTTGAGATGGGGGGGGGGGGGGGGGGGGGGGGGGGGGGGGGGGGGGGGGGGGGGGGGGGGGGGGGGGGGGGGGGGGGGGGGGGGGGGGGGGGGGGGGGGGGGGGGGGGGGGGGGGGGGGGGGGGGGGGGGGGGGGGGGGGGGGGGGGGGGGGGGGGGGGGGGGGGGGGGGGGGGGGGGGGGGGGGGGGGGGGGGGGGGGGGGGGGGGGGGGGGGGGGGGGGGGGGGGGGGGGGGGGGGGGGGGGGGGGGGGGGGGGGGGGGGGGGGGGGGGGGGGGGGGGGGGGGGGGGGGGGGGGGGGGGGGGGGGGGGGGGGGGGGGGGGGGGGGGGGGGGGGGGGGGGGGGGGGGGGGGGGGGGGGGGGGGGGGGGGGGGGGGGGGGGGGGGGGGGGGGGGGGGGGGGGGGGGGGGGGGGGGGGGGGGGGGGGGGGGGGGGGGGGGGGGGGGGGGGGGGGGGGGGGGGGGGGGGGGGGGGGGGGGGGGGGGGGGGGGGGGGGGGGGGGGGGGGGGGGGGGGGGGGGGGGGGGGGGGGGGGGGGGGGGGGGGGGGGGGGGGGGGGGGGGGGGGGGGGGGGGGGGGGGGGGGGGGGGGGGGGGGGGGGGGGGGGGGGGGGGGGGGGGGGGGGGGGGGGGGGGGGGGGGGGGGGGGGGGGGGGGGGGGGGGGGGGGGGGGGGGGGGGGGGGGGGGGGGGGGGGGGGGGGGGGGGGGGGGGGGGGGGGGGGGGGGGGGGGGGGGGGGGGGGGGGGGGGGGGGGGGGGGGGGGGGGGGGGGGGGGGGGGGGGGGGGGGGGGGGGGGGGGGGGGGGGGGGGGGGGGGGGGGGGGGGGGGGGGGGGGGGGGGGGGGGGGGGGGGGGGGGGGGGGGGGGGGGGGGGGGGGGGGGGGGGGGGGGGGGGGGGGGGGGGGGGGGGGGGGGGGGGGGGGGGGGGGGGGGGGGGGGGGGGGGGGGGGGGGGGGGGGGGGGGGGGGGGGGGGGGGGGGGGGGGGGGGGGGGGGGGGGGGGGGGGGGGGGGGGGGGGGGGGGGGGGGGGGGGGGGGGGGGGGGGGGGGGGGGGGGGGGGGGGGGGGGGGGGGGGGGGGGGGGGGGGGGGGGGGGGGGGGGGGGGGGGGGGGGGGGGGGGGGGGGGGGGGGGGGGGGGGGGGGGGGGGGGGGGGGGGGGGGGGGGGGGGGGGGGGGGGGGGGGGGGGGGGGGGGGGGGGGGGGGGGGGGGGGGGGGGGGGGGGGGGGGGGGGGGGGGGGGGGGGGGGGGGGGGGGGGGGGGGGGGGGGGGGGGGGGGGGGGGGGGGGGGGGGGGGGGGGGGGGGGGGGGGGGGGGGGGGGGGGGGGGGGGGGGGGGGGGGGGGGGGGGGGGGGGGGGGGGGGGGGGGGGGGGGGGGGGGGGGGGGGGGGGGGGGGGGGGGGGGGGGGGGGGGGGGGGGGGGGGGGGGGGGGGGGGGGGGGGGGGGGGGGGGGGGGGGGGGGGAGAAAAAGAGTGGTGGGGAAAGGGGGAGGGGGGGGGGGCTGGTGGGTCATGGACTACCCACGGGCCGACCCGTTTCCCTTCTCAACCACAATACCATTAGTTGCACAATTACATACCGACTACACATACGACGACCCGACTAGCATGCCACATAGTCATAAAATCATAAATGGGTCCAAATACTTCATTCAATAAGTTTGTTAGTCAAATTACACCAAAGTCAACGGGTCAAAATTCGCGGATGTTACATTATCCCCCCGTTAAAAGAATTTCGTCCCGAAATTCAACAAAAACCTAATTTACAAATAAATGCGGATACTTGGACTTCATATGGTCTTCTCTCTCCCAAGTGAACTCGGCTCCACGTCTAGCATTCCATCTTACCTTCACAATGGTGTAGCGCTTCTTCTTGAGCTTCTTTTCTTGACGGTCCATGATCTCTACCGGCTCTTCAACAAAGTTCAAGTTTGAATCAACCCTAATTTCGTCCATAGGCACATGATGTGTAGGATCCGCCAAACACTTGCGTAAATTACAAATATGGAACACATCATGCACACCACTAAGCTCTTGAGGCAATTCTAGCCGATAAGCAACTTTCCCAACCCGTTCAAGAATCTTGAAAGGACCAACATACCTTGGTGCAAGTTTTCCCCGCTTCACAAATCGTACAACGCCCTTCCAAGGTGACACTTTCAAAAGTACAAATTCACCAACTTCAAACTCCAACGGTCTTCGCCTCACATCGGCATACTTCTTTTGACGCTCACGGGCCAATTGCAACTTCTCCTTGATTTGAGATATCACCTTAGTAGTTTCAATCACAATTTCCGGCCCGATAAGTTGACTCTCTCCAATTTCCGCCCAAGCTAAAGGAGAACGGCACACCCTACCATACAAGGCCTTAAAGGGTGCCATTTGAATAGTAGCGTGGTAGCTATTGTTGTATGAAAACTCCACTAACGGCAAGTGGTCTTCCCAACTCCCACCAAAATCAATTGCACACGCCCTCAACATATCTTCGAGTGTTTGAATGGTCCTCTCGGTTTGCCCATCCGTTTGAGGGTGGAACGCCGTGCTCATGTCAAGTCGAGTACCCATGGCTTTTTGAAAGGCTTCCCAAAATTTTGATTTGAAACGGGCATCTCTATCGGAAATGATAGAAACCGGCACTCCATGCTTAGATATTATCTCCTTGATGTACAAACGAGCTAAAGTGTCAAATTTATCGGTTTCACGAATGGCTAGAAAGTGAGCCGATTTCGTTAACCGATCTACTATCACCCAAATCGTGTCTCGGCCGCTTCTCGTCTTCGGTAGTTTGGTGATGAAGTCCATTGAGATATGTTCCCACTTCCATTCGGGCGTCACCGGTTGCACCAACAATCCGGGTGGCTTCTTGTGATCGGCTTTGACTTGTAAGCAAGTAAGGCACTCACTCACATACCTTGCCACATCACGCTTCATGCCCGGCCACCAATACAATTCCTTCAAGTCAAAGTACATCTTATCCGATCCGGGATGGACCGAATAAGGTGATAGGTGGGCTTCATTCATAATAAGCGTTCTTAAATCGCCGAATATAGGAATCCAAAGTCTTTCCACCATGTATAGCCCGTTATCATTCTTTCGGTCAAAAAGTTGCTCCATGCCATCTAGGTTTTCGTTTCCAAAGTTTTCCGGTAGGGTGGCTTGGATTTGGGCTTCAATAATCCGATCACGAATACTTGGTCCTACCGTGAGGCTCATAGCTCTAGCCCGTCTTGGCTTCACTCTCTCCTTTCGGCTCAAGGCATCGGCTACTACATTTGCCTTGCCCGGGTGATAACGGATGTCACAATCATAATCACTAAATAGCTCTAACCAACGCCTTTGCCTCATGTTCAATTCACTTTGGTTGAAGATGTGTTGGAGACTTTTGTGATCGGTATAAATCACACATTTGGTGCCATAGAGGTAATGCCTCCAACACTTCAAAGCAAACACAACCGCTCCCAATTCCAAATCATGTGTCGGGTAGTTCTTCTCATGCACCTTCAATTGACGAGAGGCATAAGCAATGACTTTACCCCTTTGCATAAGAACGCAACCCAACCCTTGCCCCGAAGCATCACAATAAACCACAAAATCTTCTATCCCATCCGGTAGCGTCAAAATAGGAGCATCACATAGCATATCCTTAAGGGTTTGGAAGGCGTTCTCTTGTCTTTCGCCCCAATCGAAGTTTCTATCTTTTTGAGTCAAGAGAGTGAGTGGTTGAGCAATACGGGAGAAGTTTTCAATGAATCTTCTATAGTAACCCGCCAATCCAAGGAATTGACGGATCTCGGATGGCGTTTCGGGTCTTCTCCAATTCTTAACCGCTTCAATCTTGCTTGGGTCCACATGAATACCATCCTTGCTCACTACGTGACCAAGGAAGTGGACCTCTTCCAACCAAAACTCACACTTAGAAAATTTCGCATACAACTTCTCCTTCCTTAGTAATTCAAGCACTTCACGCAAGTGCTTAACATGCTCCTCCTTCGTCTTCGAGTATATAAGTATGTCGTCAATGAACACAATGACAGACTTGTCTAAGTATGGTTGACACACCCGGTTCATCAAGTCCATGAACACCGCCGGTGCATTGGTCAACCCAAATGGCATTACAGTGAATTCAAAATGGCCATATCTTGTGCGGAAAGCCGTTTTGGGAATATCATCTTCATGTACTCGGAGTTGATGATAACCCGAGCGAAGATCGATTTTTGAGAAGTGCTTAGCTCCTTGAAGTTGGTCAAACAAGTCATCAATTCGAGGGAGAGGATATCGGTTCTTCACGGTGAGCTTGTTTAATTCCCGGTAATCAATACACATCCTGAAGGATCCGTCTTTCTTTTTGACGAAGAGAACAGGAGCACCCCAAGGAGATTGACTAGGGCGAATGAAACCCTTCTCTTGGAGTTCCTTGAGTTGAGTTTGTAGCTCTTGCATTTCGGTTAGAGCTAGTCTATAAGGAGCTTTTGCTACGGGCGCGGCTTCGGGAATAAGACTAATACGAAAATCAAGCGCACGAGTTGGAGGTAATTCCCGGTAATCAATACACATCCTGAAGGATCCGTCTTTCTTTTTGACGAAGAGAACAGGAGCACCCCAAGGAGATTGACTAGGGCGAATGAAACCCTTCTCTTGGAGTTCCTTGAGTTGAGTTTGTAGCTCTTGCATTTCGGTTAGAGCTAGTCTATAAGGAGCTTTTGCTACGGGCGCGGCTTCGGGAATAAGACTAATACGAAAATCAAGCGCACGAGTTGGAGGTAATCCCGGTAAGTCATCCGGAAAAACATCGGGGAAATCACAAACAATAGGAACGGTCTTCAATTCTACCTTTGTGGTGGTAGCACTAAAGACTTTAGAAGTTGAAGAATCGGAGGTTTCACCTTGAACCCTAAGAATGTTACCGTTAGCCAAAGGTATTTTAACAACCCTTTCACCACAATCAATGGTTGCATTCACCGCCGTCAACCAATCCATACCCACTATAATATCAAAACTACCGATGTCTAAAGGCATAAGATCGATGAAGAAGTCGACGTCCTCTAAAGTCAAGACACAATCGCGGAGTATTTGGCTAATTCTAGTTAGTGACCCGTTTACCATTTCAATGTCAAGCACATAGTTTAGAGCACAAGGATGCACATCAATCAAAGGTACAAAGTTAGTAGACACGAGGCTATAATCGGCCCCGGAATCAAATAAGACGGTTGCATAGAGACCATTTAAAAGGAAAGTACCTGCTACTACATTGGGATCGTTGCGGGCTTCATTTACATTTGCCGCAAAGGCTCGGCCGCGGGGTTGTACTTGGTGGCCTTGTTGTCCCCGGTTTTGATTAGGCCCGACCATTTGGAGTTGATTGGGGTGAACGGCTACTTGAACTTGTTGTCCCACCCATCGAGGACAATTATCACGGTAGTGGTCACGGCTACCACACACAAAACATTCACCTCTCCTTTGGTTACCTTGAGGAGGAACGGCCCGAATAGGAGCCGCATTCATTGGGCCCGTTCTTGGAGCCCTACAACTTTTAGCTTCGTGCCCGACTTGATTGCAATTAAAGCATGCCCCACATGGAGTAGTGGCGGGATGGTGCCTGTTGCACCTTCCACAGAAAGGATGAGGCCCGTTATAAGCCCTCCTAGCCGGTTCCACCGCCGCCATTATCCTACCCCTACTAGCATTCTTGGGGTCAAACCTCCCCATTTTTCTTACCCCGCTCGACTCTCCCACTTCCTTCCTCTTAGTTGATGAGGATTTGCTCAAAACGCCCCTTCTCAATAAGTCTTCGGTCACACTCCCGGCTTGGTTAACCGCGTTTGCCAAAGAAGTAGGCATATTGGAGTTTACATATGATCGGACGTGAGGATTCAAGCCCAAAACAAATTTCTGGATGGCTTGCGGCTCGGTACCCACCAAGTGAGGAATGAGAGTAGACAACTCTTGGAATCGTCTCACGTAGCCCTTGAAATCGGCCCCCTCCATATTTAGATTTGCAAACTCAATGGTTAAATTTTGTAGTTCGTAGGGAGGACAAAACTTTGCTTTTACTTTATTTACGAAATCAACCCACTCCAAATTTTGAGTCCGCCCCAATGTTATTTCTTGGTTCCACCAACTTAAGGCGTCATGCCTAAACATGCCGGATGCATAGGGAATCCGGTCATCGTAGGTGCAATGACTCCTTTCAATCACTGCTTCTATTGCCTCGAACCATCTTATACATTCCGTGGGACCACCTTTCCCATCAAACTCCGGTGCCCCACAACTCTTAAAATCCTTAAAGAGACACCCTTGACGGTATCCACCATATTGGTTATTCATGGGCATCCCGATGTTAACTCCCAATGGTTCCTCTTCCTCATAATCTTCAGCTTGAGGTTGATCATTTTCATTGTTTGCGTTTTCTGGGGCTTCGTTGTTTTGGGGCCCAATATTTTGCCCAAGACTTGCCGTGACTTGAGCAATGATGGTTGGCATGATGCCAGCAACCGTCTGAGCAATTACCTCAGCCAAGTTTGGCTCAGGAACTTCACCGCGACCCCTACCACGGCCCCTACCACGACCTCTACCACGGCCCCTACCTCCCTGTACCTCCGGTTGAGCTTCCGGTTGAGGTTCTTCCTCTTCAGCCCTATAATTAGTTCCGACTCTCCTTGGTCTCGCCATTTCTATAAAACAAGTGACACGTTGACCCGAGAGTTAGTCTCAAATGCTCGCATGTTAGTCACACAAGTAGTCAATGCCCTCATATCGGTACCACATACACATTACCTAATGTTATGCTAAGGCAGTAGTGTTAGGATCATAAGGGGTTTTCACATATCATAACATCACGTTGCATTTATTGCCATATTTTATCATTAAATTAAGTACTCATGCTCATTTCATCATGTAACTAAACAACTAACACGAATGATTCAAAGTATAATCCGAATTCGATATGCTCTCTAGTTATCAACCGGGTATGTATACAAGGTGTACCAACGGCTAACCTTCCACCCAATCAACTTCCATTGAGCATATCGGTTCCTTATTATACTTTAAGCCACACGTGCGCAATCCACGATGTCATGAACTTGCTATAGTATCGGGTAACCATAAAAGAGTTGATCGGGTTCTTTTAGGGTTGCCTCAATATTATACTAAGTTAATGGCATCCCTTCATTTTGCCCTAACTCGTCACATTAGCTTCAACAAATAACAACAATCATAGTAACCATAATCATCACGTTGAATTCAAGCTATCACACAAATGGTCTTAACTACGAACTCACACGGGGATTCACAAAATTCATATTGCACACGAATTTCCTAACCATGCATGCTATATGAAGAGTTTTAACTTAAGCCGTAGTCTAGGTCAAACCGCCTAATTCTCTACGACCACGCATGGGCCACCATTCTGTAACACCCCAAGCCGGAGCTCGAAATGTCACGGAAATCATACAGCACCCGGTGGAATTACAATAGAACAAGCTAAATGCAATTAACGATTCAGTGAATCCGAAACATAGCAATACAAGTAACAAAATACAACAGGAGCAAGTAGCCATCAAAGTTAACATAATACATCCAAAGATGGCAAACGATCCTAAGTATAATGCAAAAGGAGGGTCCATGAATCCTTGATCCATAAGGTCCAAGTCCGGGTTAGACAGCAAGCAAGCAACTAAACTTCACGTCCTGGGAGAACCTGATTACCTGAAAAGTGTACTAAGCATAGTCAACACAAGGTTGGTGAGTTCGTAGTAATGGTCCATAAGGAACCATCGTCAATAAGCACAAGATACCAGTAGAGGCTAGACATGACTTACAGTGAGCCCCTACACAACACGACATCGTCCAACAACAAGATTTCACAAGACAAGTAAATGTGCAATGAGGAATGCATAAATGATGTATGCATTGATGCAAGTGCCAAATGAATGAATAAGCAAATATGCCTATCCCAAGCGTGACCTTCAATCACGTATGCAACGATACCCTTCTGCCATCGCCATGGACAAGGCTGTATCTCAAAAACATCGAGATATATATGTCTATATACTCGGGGTCAGGAACTACATCCAAAATGGGTGCATACATCTATGCACCAGGATGCCGGCAAATCCCCTGCCGAGGGTCCAACAGTAATGTATGCAATGCTTACAAACAAATGTAAATGCATACTCATGAACCAACAATCAATGTACAATGAACCTGTGCCACCAATCAATATTCCTCAAACATAACCCAACAATCAAAATACGACAACCATAAGCCAACGATCAATAATCAACAAAACATAAGCCACTAATCACCATATAAACCAACTATACGTACATATACTTCAGAGGATTCTACTTTCTTCAAGTCCCAGATGCTTATGTATAGGGTCACCCGCAGCCTTCCCACCACATCTAAAACCCAAGGAAGGCATAACCGACTTCCATGTATGTACGTCTATCCTAAAGTATAAGTAATACTCAACTAAAACATAAACCAAGTCAAACAACGAAATGAACACCACATCAATCCAACAACTAGAACAATCAACCAATCAATCAACGAATGCAAGTAACACGCAAGTTTACACTTTTCAGCCCGAATCCCAAGCGGGTAGGGAGATACGAAACTCACCTTGATCGGCAGAGAAGTTAGTAAAAGATTACAAACGAGTAATATGGTCCACACCTCCACAACCTATAATTACACATTAATATACTGGAAGGTCAACTACACAATCACAACAATTTCGAAAATCGACACACATAAATCACAGTGACAATGCACTGCGCCGCAGTGGGCAAGAACTAAGCCCACTGCGCCGCAGTGGTCAAACTGGACAGGACCAGTAACAAAACACTGCGCCGCAGTGAGCGAGAACTCTGCCCACTGCGCCGCAGTGGTCCAACTGGACAGGTCCAGTAACAATGCACTGCGCCGCAGTGAGCAAGAACCCTGCCCACTGCGCCGCAGTGGCCAAACTGGACCAGGGCCAGTAATATAGCACTGCGCCGCAGTGAGCCAGGGGAGTGCTCACTGCGCCGCAGTGACTACACACTGCAGCCAGCACCTGCAGGTTATGCAGGTGCTACGAACCAAAAACCCTCAATTTCAACCCAAAACAACCCGAATCGATTTATAAAGACTTGTAACATAATTTGAAGCATAACTTAGCATCATTGAACATAAATACACATAACCCAACCCACAATTTCGACCAAAACATCAAAATCATCCACAAATCCTTCAAACCCTAACCCTAACCCTAAATTAACCCAAAACTCCATTTTACCATTTTAATGACTCGAATTCACATCAAATCAACTAGAAACACATGAACAAACATAAATAGAAGTAAATGGGTCGATTTAGACTTACCAAAACTCTTCCTAGTGCTCAAATCCGAATTTAGGTCAAAATGGGTGAAATGTTAGAACTTGGCCTTTGATTCTTCAAAGATGGCGACAATGAGAAGATGATGATTACGATTCTTGTATTATAGCAATTCCAAAACACAATTTAGATGCAAATAAGATAAAGAATTAGAGATATGAGATGGTTTGGGTGTTTTGCCTTTTCTTGAGAGAAAAATGGGAGAAAAAGAGTGTGTGGTGAATGAGAAGGATAAGGGGGAAATGGGTCTTGGGGGGGGGGCTGGTGGGTCATGGACTACCCACGGGCCGACCCGTTTCCCTTCTCAACCACAATACCATTAGTTGCACAATTACATACCGACTACACATACGACGACCCGACTAGCATGCCACATAGTCATAAAATCATAAATGGGTCCAAATACTTCATTCAATAAGTTTGTTAGTCAAATTACACCAAAGTCAACGGGTCAAAATTCGCGGATGTTACAGCTTTTGTATGAGTATGGTCTCTTGGCAGCTAAACCTGTTGATACTCCTCTTGTTTTAAATGAAATTATGAACTATGAAGAAAGTGAAAATGATAAATTCATTAAAAACATTTCTAGCTATCAACAACTTGTTGGAAAATTAATCTATCTTACTCATACTAGACCTGACATATCTTATGCTGTACACTGTCTTAGTCAACACATGCATGCTCCTCTTCAGTCTCATTTTAAAACTGCTTTAAGGGTACTTAGGTATCTTAAAAGGTCTCCTAGTACTGGTATTCAGTTTGATAAGAACAGTGATCTTAAGTTAAGAGTTTTTGGAGATGCTGACTGGGCAAAATGTCCTAAAACCAGAAAGTCAGTTTCTGGTTTTTGTATTTTTCTGGGCAACAATTTGATTTCTTGGAAAAGCAAGAAGCAAGCAACTATATCCAGATCTTCTACTGAAGCTGAATATAGATGCATGGCTTCTGCAACATGTGAAACTGTTTGGATAACTAATATGCTTCTCAGTCTTGGCATCAATGGTCTCATTCCTGTAAGTATATATTGTGATAATAGTGCTGCTGTCCAGATTGCTGGAAATCCAGTGTTTCATGAAAAGTCAAAACACTTTGAAATAGATGTTCATTTTGTTAGAGAGAAAGCTGCTTCAGGTATGATTAAAGTTATTAAAATTGATTCTAAAGATCAAACTGCAGATATCTTAACTAAAGGTCTTACAAGTAAACAACATAAAGTTTTGTGTGATAAGCTTAATTTAGTTGACATGTTTTCAAAAAGTTCTGGGTAAAAAAATGAGTTATAATCTTGAGGGAGGATGTTATAAATATAAGGGTCAAGTTATAACTCGTTTATTCTGCAGGGTGTAAAAGGTAACTTTATTTCTTTTATCCTCTTTTGTTAGTTTGTTACTTGTGCAGGGGCTGTTATGTAAATTGGAGATTAGGGTTATATAAATACCTCTTTATCTCATACGACTCAATAATTCAGTCTGTCTCTCTCTAGTTCGTATTGTATTCTCTCTATATTTTGTTCTTGTTATGATCAACATTGAGTTGATATTAGTTTTCATTATTGAGTCTGTATTATGATTAATGTTTGTATTTAGGATCACACACGTTTTGTGGATGATCCCAGTCCTTTAGAATCGCACACGATTGTGGACGATTCATCTTCGTGTCTGTATTAGATCTTTAGGTTTTCGATTAAATAAAAGTCTGAGTTGATTCGGTGTTGTTGGTGTTTGATCTCAAATTATTTCATACAATATATGGAATGTTATCTGAAATAGAGTGTATATATATATAACTTGCTACTATTAGTAGCAACATAAACTAGTTTACTCCAACTTTTTCCTTCCTTCTTGGTGCCTTCTTCCAATAAGAAATTGAAATGTTTTATTATTTATTAAAAAAGACTATGTAACAACCAATTATGCCCATTCATATTACCAAAAGAAGTTTTGACTTTGAATTTGTTCATCCATACATTCTTAGATGACGCATATATAACTTGCTATCATTATTTTAAGATGACAAATTAGTGATATTAGGATAGGCCAAAAATTAGCATTAGGAAAATCTCATATTCGGTAATAACTTTATAAACTTAATGAAAATACATGTACATAATCACATATGAGGTTTCAATTGTTCAACATTCACAGTTTCACACTAACCATTAACAGAGTAACCAAGTCAATGACATAATCATTGGAGATATAACCGTCAGAGCTGAGTACTAGTGTAATTGTGTAAACGGGGCATATCATATTTCGTTTTTAGGAGAACCAATTGTACAAATATTGATGTATATACCTCGTTGAATCAGTAGAAATACAACTTCGATTCAATACCCGTCGTTCATGTTTGATTAAGCCCCGATGGGTAACAAATTGGTATGAGAGCATGCTTCGGATTCATAGCCAAAATCGTTAGAGAAGATCGAAGTAGTCTATGGGTTCGGCACAGAGATATGTCGCACCTGTATAATGAAGAAAGGCATTGTTAATGTCAGATTGACATACGACCAGTTATCCAAGAGAGCATTTGATAAAATAGTGCGAATGGTGATGGGTTTAGTAACTGGTCTGAATGTATCATTGTAATCCTTCTTGTGTTGTTGGAGAAAGCCTTTTGCCACGAGACGGGCCTTAGATTTTCAATAGAACGACCATTGGGATTCCGTTTGATTCAGAAGGCCCATTTACAACCAATTGGCATTAGTCTATTTGTTCAACATTCACACCAACCATTTACACAGAACCAAGTCAATGAACCCAGAAACTTTTATTTTATGACGGCTGCCACATACATTACAGGATGCAATGATACATTCTCTTAATAAATAGCCTAATCTTCTTAAAAATTTTAAAATATGACAAGTGTAATCCACTCATTCTCTTTCTTAATCTCATCCTTTGAATCTAACAAGTATCATAATCATATATAGTTAGGAGGATTTTTAGAAGGATTGGTTAGAAGAATTTATCATTTTCCTTACATTATATATCTATATCAACTTAGAAGTGTGTCATGCAATGCATGAGAACCGAATGTGTTTCAATTGTGTAGCAAGGATACACGACCAAAAGATTGAGCCCGACGACAGCCGTAATAGTTGTGTAAGAGAAAGTTAAGTGGTATTATGATATATATACTTGAATCGTTTATATTTTACTATAATAATATATTAAATGTATGTTCAACTTATTTTGAATTTGTTTTGACTAATTGATTTTGTGTTAAATTTTATTAGAGTAGTAGTTAAAAATTTAAGTTTTAAAACAACCATCAAATGTTTTTTGTTTGGTTTTATTTGTTATGTTGTGTTTAGTTGTTTGGTTGGTCAATGTGTGTGTATATGTATTAATACAATATCAACAACAACCATAACCAATCTTTGCATAAGCGGAATATGGGGAGGTAAGGTGTGTAAACAGTCTTGCCTCTACCTAATGGTAGAAAGTGCTTCCATAAGGACTCTGACTAAACGGTTAAAAACAAGAGAGTGTAAGAAGTAAGTAAGTATACATGTCGTCCGAATATGACATGGCAAGAAACGAGATGTTGAGGTAAGTAACATTACCAACGGTAATATATTTATTAATATATGTTAATTTTAAGTTCGCTTTCCCTCCACTTAGGTCTGTGCTTACAAGCAAGAGCTTCTTGGAGCTTCTTGTCTGTCAACTCAGCGCCACATCACCCAGGACTCCTTCAGAACTCTTTCTGTCTATAAGAAGAACTTCTTGGAACTTCTTCCCCACATCATCAAATTTTTTATTATATTCTATTACTTAAAAAAAAATAATAACACTTTATAAATGATAAAAAAACATAAAATAAAATCACATATAAATTAGTAAAATTTTAAAAATACAAAAATTAAAAGACTAAATTAATTTCAGGGGGTTATATTTAAAGTTTATAAAACTAGCAAAATTATTCATCAATGTGTTAATATTAAAGGGTTAAATTTAAAAATTAGTTATATATATAATCAACATATCATCACACCCAATACACTTCATCTTCATCAACAATCGGCCGGCCAAAACACAATACACTTCGTCCTCCACCTGCAAATTATCACACACACAATAAAGAGACATATACATAAATATATCTATATCATACATACATATGTATATAAACCACAAAAAGAAAAAGAAAAATAAACAAAAAACATCCCTGTGGCCCCACCTCATGTCGTCTTCCAACTTCTTCACGGGGACGTTTTGCTCGGACGCAGCCATGAAGACTCTCCATGTCTATAGCGTCCTGCGTCCATGAGGTTGAAGACGCACCTCTTGGACACCTATAAGCACATAGGAGCTAGCTGATCCTGATGCAAATCCTTGCAACTAAAGTTGGAACACAAATTCCCAAGAGAGCTCAAAGCCTATTTTTCTTTATTCAGGAAAAACTAACTGCTAGAAAATATCAAATGTTCCAGCGTATAAGCACAATACTTCCCTTGAAAATAGCTAACCATAAGCTAATAATTAGGGATAAGAACAAGACTCAAATTCTAAAAGATAAGAACAATTAATTAAACTAAAATAACAATCTAAAATAAAGCCAGCTTTGAGTGGGCCTCCTGGACCGGGCCTTAGACCAGGTTATCTGCATCATTCTCCTCTCCTTCAAAAGGACTCGTCCTCGAGTCCAATGGGTCATCTTCCTCTGGAACAAATGGTGAAAGATCTGCAACATTGAAAGTGGCCGAAACATTGTAATGGCCTGGTAGGTCAATCTTGTAAGCATTGTCATTGATACGGCTGAGGACTTTAAATGGACCATCTGCACGCGGCTGCAACTTCCCAAAACGACCACCCGAGAAACGCTCCTTACTGAGGTGCACCCACACAAGATCACCTTCATTAAAAACCACCTGCTTTCTTCTGAGATTTGCACGTCTTTGATAAACAATGTTGTTGTTCATGATCTGTTCTCGCACTTGGGCATGAATTTGCTTTATTTGGGCTGATCTCTCCTCCCCTTCAGCGCTGAAATGATCAGTAACCGGTAACGGGGTTAGGTCCAATGGCGTGAAAGGGTTACGCCCATACACAATCAGAAATGGGCTCATGCCCGTAGAGCGGTGTGTGGAACGGTTATATGCAAACTCAGCTTGTGGTAACACCACATCCCACTGCCGCGGGTTCTTCCCTACAAGACTCCTTAGTAGATTACCCAAACTGCGATTTGTAACTTCGGTTTGACCATCACTTTGTGGGTGATGGGCGCTACTAAAATGAAGACGGGACCCCAGCCTCTTCCAAAGTGTTCTCCAGAAATGACCAATGAACTTAACATCTCTATCTGAGGTTAATGATTTAGGCACGCCATGCAACTTAACAATTTCAGCAAAGTATAAACGGGCAATTTGGCTAGCATCATATGTCTTTGCACATGGCACGAAATGCGCCATCTTGGAGAACCGATCAACCACTACCATAATAGAGTCTTTCTGTCTTTGAGTGCGAGGGAGACCAACAACAAAATCAAGGCTGATATCCTCCCAAGGTCCTTCTGGGACCGGAAGAGGGGTGTACAACCCAGCATTAGAGTGCTGCATTTTTGCTATATGACAAGTACGGCAGCGGTCGACTATGCGAGCAACATCAGCACTCATTTTAGGCCAAAAAAATCGTTCCTGTACCAGTTTACGGGTCTTATCCCTCCCAAAGTGGCCCGCCAAACCTCCTTGATGGTTTTCTAAGATGATAGCATCCCGTAGTGAACACTTTGGCACGCATAACAGATTGCCTTTGAACAGAAACCCATCAATCAATGAATATCCTTCCACTGGTGCTGTGTGGCAACGTCCCCATAAGTCAGCAAAGTCAGGGTCGTCTGGGTACAGCCCCCGAAACACTTCAAACCCTTCAATACTGATTTGCAAGGATGTAAGAAGGGTTCGCCGTCGACTTAGGGCATCAGCTACAGTATTGGTAGTGCCCGCCTTGTGTCGAATGACAAATGAAAACTCTTGTAATCGTTCTACCCATTTGGCATGTCGAGGGTTGAGTTTGTGTTGCCCATTGATAAATCGAAGAGCTTGGTGATCAGAATACAATATGAATTCTCCCGGCAACAGATAATGACGCCAATACTCCAGGCTTCGAATAATCGCATAAAATTCTTTATCATATGTGCTGTACTTTTGCTTTGCTTCATTGAGTTTCTCACTGTAAAAGGCTATGGGGCGGTGTTCTTGGCTGAGAATGCCCCCAATTCCATACCCAGATGCATCACATTCTACTTGGAAGGCCAACTGAAAGTTTGGTAATGCAAGTACAGGAGCTTGTGTAACTCATTTTTTTAATTCCTCAAAGGCAGTAGTGGCAGCAGGCGTCCAACTGAACTTGTTTCCTTTTAAACAATCGGTTATGGGTGCTACTATGGAACTGAAATTACGAATAAAACGTCTATAAAAGGACGCCAACCCGTGGAAGCTTCGGACTTCCTGGATAGATGATGGTGTCGGCCACGAGGTGATGGCCTCTACTTTGGACTCATCCATCCGAATACCAGCCCTTGATATTAAATAGCCCAAGAACAAAACCTCCTTTGACAAGAACCGACACTTTTTCCCATTGGCAAACAGCTTCTGATCTCTCAAAATAGTAAAAACTTCTCTAAGATGACGAAGGTGTTGGGGTATGTCATGACTAAAGACAAGGATATCATCAAAATAAACAACAACACATCGTCCAATCAACGGCTTGAACAACTGATTCATCAATCTCATGAAGGTGCTCGGGGCGTTTGAAAGACCAAACGGCATTACCATCCATTCATACAACCCGTCACGTGTTTTAAAGGCGGTTTTCCATTCATCCCCGGGTCGCATCCGAATCTGGTGATACCCGCTGCATAGGTCAATCTTAGAAAACACCGATGCTCCATGTAATTGGTCAAGAAGATCCTCAAATCTCGGTATGGGAAATCTGTATTTAATAGTAATTTTGTTAACAGCCCTGCTATCAATACACATCCTGTAGGACCCCCTGCTTTGGGAACTAATAGTGCCGGAACGGCACATGGGCTCATACTTTCCCTAATCAGCCCTTTGTTTAGTAATTCGGTGACCTGCCGGTGTAATTCTTCAAATTATGTAGGATTCATTCTGTATGCGGGTTTGTTTTTTTTTTTTTTTTTTTTTTTTTTTTTTTTTTTTTTTTTTTTTTTTTTTTTTTTTTTTTTTTTTTTTTTTTTTTTTTTTTTTTTTTTTTTTTTTTTTTTTTTTTTTTTTTTTTTTTTTTTTTTTTTTTTTTTTTTTTTTTTTTTTTTTTTTTTTTTTTTTTTTTTTTTTTTTTTTTTTTTTTTTTTTTTTTTTTTTTTTTTTTTTTTTTTTTTTTTTTTTTTTTTTTTTTTTTTTTTTTTTTTTTTTTTTTTTTTTTTTTTTTTTTTTTTTTTTTTTTTTTTTTTTTTTTTTTTTTTTTTTTTTTTTTTTTTTTTTTTTTTTTTTTTTTTTTTTTTTTTTTTTTTTTTTTTTTTTTTTTTTTTTTTTTTTTTTTTTTTTTTTTTTTTTTTTTTTTTTTTTTTTTTTTTTTTTTTTTTTTTTTTTTTTTTTTTTTTTTTTTTTTTTTTTTTTTTTTTTTTTTTTTTTTTTTTTTTTTTTTTTTTTTTTTTTTTTTTTTTTTTTTTTTTTTTTTTTTTTTTTTTTTTTTTTTTTTTTTTTTTTTTTTTTTTTTTTTTTTTTTTTTTTTTTTTTTTTTTTTTTTTTTTTTTTTTTTTTTTTTTTTTTTTTTTTTTTTTTTTTTTTTTTTTTTTTTTTTTTTTTTTTTTTTTTTTTTTTTTTTTTTTTTTTTTTTTTTTTTTTTTTTTTTTTTTTTTTTTTTTTTTTTTTTTTTTTTTTTTTTTTTTTTTTTTTTTTTTTTTTTTTTTTTTTTTTTTAATTCCTCAAAGGCAGTAGTGGCAGCAGGCGTCCAACTGAACTTGTTTCCTTTTAAACAATCGGTTATGGGTGCTACTATGGAACTGAAATTACGAATAAAACGTCTATAAAAGGACGCCAACCCGTGGAAGCTTCGGACTTCCTGGATAGATGATGGTGTCGGCCACGAGGTGATGGCCTCTACTTTGGACTCATCCATCCGAATACCAGCCCTTGATATTAAATAGCCCAAGAACAAAACCTCCTTTGACAAGAACCGACACTTTTTCCCATTGGCAAACAGCTTCTGATCTCTCAAAATAGTAAAAACTTCTCTAAGATGACGAAGGTGTTGGGGTATGTCATGACTAAAGACAAGGATATCATCAAAATAAACAACAACACATCGTCCAATCAACGGCTTGAACAACTGATTCATCAATCTCATGAAGGTGCTCGGGGCGTTTGAAAGACCAAACGGCATTACCATCCATTCATACAACCCGTCACGTGTTTTAAAGGCGGTTTTCCATTCATCCCTGGGTCGCATCCGAATCTGGTGATACCCGCTGCATAGGTCAATCTTAGAAAACACCGATGCTCCATGTAATTGGTCAAGAAGATCCTCAAATCTCGGTATGGGAAATCTGTATTTAATAGTAATTTTGTTAACAGCCCTGCTATCAATACACATCCTGTAGGCCTGCTTTGGGAACTAATAGTGCCGGAACGGCACATGGGCTCATACTTTCCCTAATCAGCCCTTTGTTTAGTAATTCGGTGACCTGCCGGTGTAATTCTTCAAATTCTGTAGGATTCATTCTGTATGCGGGTTTGTTTGGGATAACTGCTCCCGGTACAAAATCAATGCAATGTTATACCTCTCGAATAAGAGGAAGATCAACTGGAATTTCTTCACGGAACACGTCTTTAAACTCATCAATCAGGCTCTGAACTTCAATCGGTACCCCTGTGTTATCTTCATTCTGTTCAGCTATGATTAGGGCATACAAGAAGGTTGCATTACTGTGCTTAGTAAAGTCTAAAAAGGCTGATTTAGTAAGAATGAGTGCTTCAGTTCCAGTTTCTCGAGTATCCAGCGGTGCTAATACAATATTGACACCATCTTTTTGAAAAGAATACGTGTTTTTAAACCCGTCATGCTTCGTGTGTCGGTCATACTGCCACAGTCTCCCCAACAACACATGGCACGCATCCATTGGAATAACTTCACACCAGACTTCATCAGAGTAACGACTGCCTATGGAAAATTGTACGAGGCAACGCTGAGTGACCTTCACAACATTACCTTTTTTTAACCAAGTTAACTGATAGGGGCCAGGGTGGGGTTCCACTTTCAGCCCTAGTTTTTCCACCATGCTTGTTGCAACCATATTTTCACAACTCCCGCCATCAATGATAACAATACAAACTTTCCCTTTGGCCGTGCATTTAGTACGGAAGATGTTATTACGCAGCCATCGTGTGTCATCCCCCTTGGGTAGATTTGACGTGCTAAGGGCACGTTGAGTGACTAAGGCCTCTCCCTTGTCGGGGTAGATGATCTCGGTAGCTGTTTCAGATGCTTCTTCCCCTTCTGTATCATACACCGGTAAAGTTTCTTCTGTAAGTGTGATAAGTTGCTTATTCGGGCAGTCCCGTGTAAAATGCCCAAGGCCTTGGCATTTAAAACAACGAGTTACTCGTGATGAGGCTGTTGACGAGTTAGCCTGACCACTTTGCAGCTCTGTCTTGGTTGGACCAGTTTTAGTACTAGGAGAGGAGACAATAGGGTTAGAGGAAGTATCGGCTTTGATCTGACCGATTTTGGTTGCTGTGCCCTTTTGTCTCGTTTTTAGTTGTTTCTCCACCTTCAAGGATAACCTGCACACATCATTAAAAGACCAATAGGGCTGTAGTTGGACTATGTCCGAGATCTCAGGACGTAAAACCCCAAAAAAACGTGCAATAATCTGCTCTTCTGGTTCTTCTGCCCCACATCGCATTCTAAGCCGGTCAAATTCTGCTATCAACTCCTCAACGGTAGAGGTCCGTTGGGACAGATTATGATATTCCAGAAATGCATCTTGACGATAGTCAACGGGTAAAAATTTCTCTCGTAATAGTTTTTTCATTTTTTTCCATGTTTCCACCCTAGACCGCCCCTCTTGTGCCCGTTTTTGTTTTACATGATCCCACCATAATGACGCATATTTACGCAATTTAATAGCAACAAGTTTGACTTTGTACCTGTCAGGGATATCCCTGAGATCAAAAACACGTTCAACCGTGCTGATCCAGTCAATGAAATCATCAGGTTGTGCTCTGCCATCGAACTCAGGTATCTCGACCTTGATCCCCATGTGACGCAAAGGATCAGAGTTAAAAGAATCCCTCTGTTGTTCATGCCGTCCAAACGGGTTGTCAAAATCAGGTTCATGAGGTTGCCTGTGATGGTCCCTTCGGTTGACTGGACTTCCATAATCACCATCACCAAACCAATTAACTGTCTCAGTCTCTTCATCTGGTCGTTCCCGCTGCAATTCCAGATCCCGGACCCGTTGTTGCAACCTAGCAATCTCTGCGATATCCCGTGGGTCCCTCCCATAATCGTCGTTGCCTCTGTCGGCGTCTCTACGATGATGATGACGAGATGCTCCTCCACGAAAAGCCATAGCTTCAGTGGGCTCTGATACCAACTGATGCAAATCCTTGCAACTAAAGTTGGAACACAAATTCCCAAGAGAGCTCAAAGCCTATTTTTCTTTATTCAGGAAAAACTAACTGCTAGAAAATATCAAATGTTCCAGCGTATAAGCACAATACTTCCCTTGAAAATAGCTAACCATAAGCTAATAATCAGGGATAAGAACAAGACTCAAATTCTAAAAGATAAGAACAATTAATTAAACTAAAATAACAATCTAAAATAAAGCCAGCTTTGAGTGGGCCTCCTGGACCGGGCCTTAGACCAGGTTATCTGCATCAGATCCAAATAGGCTATCTACACATAAGCACTCACAAATTATTTTCAAAGATAGCCAAACCATTGGGACGTTCAAGAATTTATGAGAATTTCGAGGAATGAAATTTAAAGTTTATTTCTTCTCATGTTAGGCTATCATAGAGAATTTTCAGATTTCATTCTATCGTATTAACCAAACGGCTTTTATTTTTTAATTCTCTTCTATATATATGTTAGAAAAATAAAATATAAATCGGGGTAATTAAATGACTATGGGCCCGTTTATATTATTTACTTATTAAGTACTGACACTGTATTGTTTAGTTAACTTAAGGGTGGAAAGGAGAGGAGAGGAGAGGAGAGGGAAGTTTTCCTTCCTAATCATCTCAAAATTGAGGGGAAAACTTTTGAAACAAAAAACAACTACACTCCCTCCTCTAATCCTCTCTACTCCTTCCCTTTCCACACTTATAAAAAACTTAAGAATGCAGTTTATAATTTTCCCTTCTCCTCTCCTTTCCTTTCCACCTTTAAATATACTAAACAATACAGTGTGAATGTATTAAGTGACTGAATGTATAAATAATGTTATTTTTGTTTATTAAGTAAAAAAAACATAAATTTTGAATGAATATATTAAGTTCTTAATTATTAAGTATATTTAAAAAAAAAGAACAGGGCCAATGCCTACTACTGAAGATCAAAGTTATATACTGTGGATTTGGATATTCATCAAATCCCGAACAGATCGATCAATTAACCAGGTAGCTACATATATAAGTCATCATATTAAAAAAAATCAGCGCGCTATATAGGAAAAAAAAAAAAACCTAACTTGCAATTAGCTTAGTTTTCAAAAAACTTACACAAAAAATCACAACTGACCAAATGTAAAAAAGAAAATTATAGATGAGTAACCGATCAAATGCAGAAAATCATATCGACAATTAAATATCTTTTGTTTGTTAATATGATGATAAGCGGTAAAATTTTTGCCACGCTAATGAGAGACTGGAGACAATCTCGAATGTTCGGATTCTGACTTTATTATTATTGTTATTATACAGAACTCCATTTGAAATGTTGTCCGTTTGCCTTTTATTACCATGTAAAATTTTACTGATTGAAGTGTGTCTACAACAACACAGTATCAAATTAATCCCTCAACAAATGTTATAAGATTAAATGGAAAAAAGATGGAGAAAAAGAGTTATATTCTTTCTGCCGGTACCGGAGTTATTATGTGAATGAAACAAATAAATCTCTTTCACATAAACTTAGTCAATAGCAATCAGTGGCGAAGCTAGAAATTTTTGAGTGGGGGGTCGGGATCTAATTTTTTTTTTCCTAACGCTATTTTTTTCCTAACGCTATTAAAATGGGGGGTCGAAACCGAGTATATCGAAATTTTTCTACACGAAAACAATATACCCCTAATCGCAAAAAAAATTCGGGCGGCCCCCCCGCCCCCTGTATAGCTGCGCCCCTGATAGCAATTAGTAACTTGCTAAATATATTATAGCCCCATTGACTTTGTATATTTGGATGAAAATAATAAGCTATTAAATTTGTTTTTTTAATTCAAAGATATTCCTAACCAAATTAATACCAAATAATTACAACAAATCAATCATGATCTGGCATAACATGAGATCTAGCTAGTTACTTTTATAACCTATAATTTGGATCATTTGCATACTTACCGTTGGAGTATTATTGTGTCACCAGTGATACGACTACCCGATGGTCATTATATTCCAATACCATAATAGAATAACCTATCATAGAAAATCTTCCGGCTTAACATGAAAAACCCATTATTTGTTTCATAGGGTTGTGATCATTTGAAAACTAAAATTTACGTGAAAACTAGAAAAGTGGCCAAAACACACTGTGATCTGAATTTAACACAATATGTTTTTAACGTGTTTTTTGGAAACACATTGTGTTGTGTGTGAAGAATTTTCTGATTTTCACGCGCTATCAAAAGCACACTGTGATTTAAAACTTAACACAATATGTTTTTAGAAAACACAATAAAAACACATTGTGTTAAATTTAGATCACAGTGTGTTTTAGTCAGTTTTCTAGTTTTCACAAAAATTTTAGTTTTCAAATAAACATTTCATTTGTTTCATAGTGGTTTTAACTCAAAACTTGTCCATTGTTGAAGTCATTGAGTGTCTTAATTCAATCATATAGACTGAGGTTCATTGGCACATGACCAGACCTAGTTAATATGAACACTCATTGGAAATTGTTAGTCCAGACCCTACCTAGCTATAGTTTGTTACAACCACTTCTCTATTATTTACTCATAGCCAACTGGCGGTAGCATAGATTGTCTATACAAAAGTGGTTGGAAATATAACTATTTTAAGGTTTCATCTATATACAAACCCACAAATTCGGCAAAAACACTCACTTATTGGCAGGTATTCCATTATACGCCCGTATTAGAGCTTTGACCAGAAAAGTCAAAATACCATACGGGAAACTAGTATCTATGTATACTCCTTGTATGATGGGTGTTTAGGTATTTATGCCAAATTGGGGTCTTTCTATAGCAGGACCCGTACGTCGAGCATGCATGCGTCTATATATTACAACAAAGTATGTATTGTATATGTGTCAAATTCAGTATCGAAATTTTGGTTTACTTACACATATACTGCAGTAGAATTCAGTATCGATTTTGGTAATCATGTCAATATTATTTGGTTTACTTTTAATCAATGGCCTGCCAAAGCCAAATTAATAATCAATACTATATATTACGAGTACTAAATTTTATTTTTTTTAATTAACAGCATTAGTATTAATATTACTAACACCAGTTGTGTTGTGACTAATTCCTACAGATATATTTGGGTATTCTGAGCTAGACGATAGAAGATGGCAACAGATCATGATGACGAATACAGACCGAAGTCTGACAAAGATAATATATGACTGTACAGACCGAAGTCTGACAAAGATAATATATGACTGTACAGACCGAAGTCTGACAAAGATAATATATGACTGTACAGACCGAAGTCTGACAAAGATAATATATGACTGTACAGACCGAAGTCTGACAAAGATAATATATGACTGTACAGACCGAAGTCTGACAAAGATAATATATGACTGTACAGACCGAAGTCTGACAAAGATAATATATGACTGTACAGACCGAAGTCTGACAAAGATAATATATGACTGTACAGACCGAAGTCTGACAAAGATAATATATGACTGTACAGACCGAAGTCTGACAAAGATAATATATGACTGTACAGACCGAAGTCTGACAAAGATAATATATGACTGTACAGACCGAAGTCTGACAAAGATAATATATGACTGTACAGACCGAAGTCTGACAAAGATAATATATGACTGTACAGACCGAAGTCTGACAAAGATAATATATGACTGTACAGACCGAAGTCTGACAAAGATAATATATGACTGTACAGACCGAAGTCTGACAAAGATAATATATGACTGTACAGACCGAAGTCTGACAAAGATAATATATGACTGTACAGACCGAAGTCTGACAAAGATAATATATGACTGTACAGACCGAAGTCTGACAAAGATAATATATGACTGTACAGACCGAAGTCTGACAAAGATAATATATGACTGTACAGACCGAAGTCTGACAAAGATAATATATGACTGTACAGACCGAAGTCTGACAAAGATAATATATGACTGTACAGACCGAAGTCTGACAAAGATAATATATGACTGTACAGACCGAAGTCCGACAAAGATATTAAGACTGTACAGACCGAAGTCTGACAAAGATAATATATGACTGTACAGACCGAAGTCTGACAAAGATAATATATGACTGTACAGACCGAAGTCTGACAAAGATAATATATGACTGTACAGACCGAAGTCTGACAAAGATAATATATGACTGTACAGACCGAAGTCTGACAAAGATAATATATGACTGTACAGACCGAAGTCTGACAAAGATAATATATGACTGTACAGACCGAAGTCCGACAAAGATATTAAGACTGTACAGACCGAAGTCTGACAAAGATAATATATGACTGTACAGACCGAAGTCTGACAAAGATAATATATGACTGTACAGACCGAAGTCCGACAAAGATATTAAGACTGTACAGACCGAAGTCTGACAAAGATAATATATGACTGTACAGACCGAAGTCCGACAAAGATATTAAGACTGTACAGACCGAAGTCTGACAAAGATAATATATGACTGTACAGACCGAAGTCTGACAAAGATAATATATGACTGTACAGACCGAAGTCTGACAAAGATAATATATGACTGTACAGACCGAAGTCTGACAAAGATAATATATGACTGTACAGACCGAAGTCTGACAAAGATAATATATGACTGTACAGACCGAAGTCTGACAAAGATAATATATGACTGTACAGACCGAAGTCTGACAAAGATAATATATGACTGTACAGACCGAAGTCTGACAAAGATAATATATGACTGTACAGACCGAAGTCTGACAAAGATAATATATGACTGTACAGACCGAAGTCTGACAAAGATAATATATGACTGTACAGACCGAAGTCTGACAAAGATAATATATGACTGTACAGACCGAAGTCCGACAAAGATATTAAGACTGTACAGACCGAAGTCTGACAAAGATAATATATGACTGTACAGACCGAAGTCTGACAAAGATAATATATGACTGTACAGACCGAAGTCTGACAAAGATAATATATGACTGTACAGACCGAAGTCCGACAAAGATATTAAGACTGTACAGACCGAAGTCTGACAAAGATAATATATGACTGTACAGACCGAAGTCCGACAAAGATATTAAGACTGTACAGACCGAAGTCTGACAAAGATGATATATGACTGTACAGACCGAAGTCCGACAATTATATGCTGACTGTACAGACCGAAGTCCGACAAAGATATTAAGACTGTACAGACCGAAGTCTGACAAAGATAATATATGACTGTACAGACCGAAGTCTGACAAAGATAATATATGACTGTACAGACCGAAGTCTGACAAAGATAATATGCCTCGTACAGGATTTCCCGTCTACAGTGGGGTACGGACCAGAACCAAGACTGTCAGGTACGAAAGCTGACAAGACTACCATTAAAATCTCATAATGGTAAAACTACATAAGGGGGATCATTTTAGTTCGTCAAACACAAAGAACAATTTAGTCAGCCGCCAACATGGCAAGTCAAAGTCATTTAGTTCAATATTCCGTAAGACATGTATACACACTTTCAGACAGCCGTCAACATGGCAAGACATAAGAAAAATGATTTCATTTACCAAATCTCATGGCATAGACAAAGACAAATCATTTATAAAGTAGTCGTGTATACAGTACATGCTTTTCAGGCCCAAAGTAAAAGGAAAAAGGGCGCCATAAACTCACCTTAGCAGTCTACGAGCTAAAGTATGAGTAGTCCGAGAATATGAGCAGTCTAGTCTTCACGTCTATCCAAAACCTAGGATAAGAGTACCAATGGTGAGGATCAAATCTCACGACGACAAGTATCCTACGTATAACTACTTAGCTATCAATCCTAGAATGCCTTTACCGAGAATGTGTTTCAAACTTTCATTTTACCAACCAAAAGTAAATAAACATATTCGGACTTTCGGATTAAAAGTTATAAATGTTTAAAATTTGATGCGCAAAACTTTTACAGTGGGTATCCACTGCGCCGCAGTGGGCCATTGCCAAGCTCACTGCGCCGCAGTGAGCTAAAAATGCTCAAAACCAGCCCTAGCCACTGCGCCGCAGTGGGCCATTGCCAAGCTCACTGCGCCGCAGTGAGCTAAAAATGCTCAAAACCAGCCCTAGCCACTGCGCCGCAGTGGGACTAACCAGCCCTTGCCACTGCGCCGCAGTGGCCTCATTCTGCAGCCAGCACCAGCAGGTGCAAAATATGCAGGCAAGCCAAACCGTTTTTCAACTCAATTCCTTTCATTATAACAAGTTTAAATATGTTCAATAGACCCGGAAACATACCATTTCGCCAATCATTTCGCCATTTCAATCATTTAGACCTCAAAACCTAATTCTAAGTCAAAACCTAATTTGGTTAACCAAACCAAAACTCATTTCATTTCCATGGCTATCTAATTCATTTAGAAATACTGAAATTAAACTTGAAATGGAAATTAAATCAAACCAAAAGTTTGAAGAAGAAAGTTACTTACCAAAATGGTGTTTTTGAAGAGATTGACTAAAATGAAGATGGTGATGATGATGATAAACCCTTGAAACTAATAGATGATTACTTCTTTTGCCCAACAAAATCAGATTCTTGATGATGATATGATAGATAATTGGGAGGATTTGAAAGTAATTTGGTGATTTGTGTGTGTTCTGTGTGTGTGTGTGTGTGTTTGTCAGGAAGTTTTAAGAAAAGG
Source organism: Erigeron breviscapus (assembly GCA_034093135.1). Taxonomy (NCBI): domain Eukaryota; kingdom Viridiplantae; phylum Streptophyta; class Magnoliopsida; order Asterales; family Asteraceae; genus Erigeron; species Erigeron breviscapus. The sequence continues at coordinate 467,308 of CM067172.1, read as the reverse complement.
GGTGATGGGGGGGTTTGTTGGTTCCCTCTCTGCCTTTCAAACATAAATAAGCCCATGTGGCTTCTTTTTGTGATATTTTTGTACCCTTAATTCGGTAAAATGCCTACGATTAAATACCGTTTGACCCAAAGGTTAAAATGTAAAGTAAAGGTATTTTCCCTCGTCTTATTTTAGTCAAGACAAGCCAATAAAGTTTCGTCAAAGGGAACTTTATAATATTAAGTCTAGACAGTCTAATTATTTTGTTCAAGACATAACCTTTAAATATTAATTTAAAGTTATTTTTAAAGACTCGGCATTCGTCTAGATAGCTAATAGTCTACGTCATCAAGATACGTCTATTTTGACTAAGTCAAAAGTCCAAAAGTCTAATAAGTTCCACGTCAAATGACCGTCTAATTGAGATTAGGACTAACCCGATGTTAATTAATTACGAGTTGTCACAATTTGAAGCTGGCTAAAATGATGGTAATTGATGGTTGTTTCATACTTGAACTACTCTACAGGTCTGAGCATGGAATTATGGCGGGTGATCCAATTTTTGACAACATTTTGGTGAAACATGACGTTAAATACGATTTGCTTTTACTAGAGAATCAAATACCATTTTTTATACTTGAAAACTATTTGAACACACTGTGAAACATATCTTGGAGTTTAATCTGTTAACTGATCTTTCGTTAACTAATCTTGTCTTACGCTTCTTCGAGGATATGAATATTTTAAATAACAGTGGTACTTACCTTAGAGAAGAAACAGTAGCCGAGCATTGTCATATCCTTGGGCTTCTTCAAAGCTGCTACCGGCCTGGAGGTATAAACCGTGGAGTCCCAACCATCAGATATTCTGCCACCGAAATTGCTGGAGCTGGTATCGCATTCAAGCCACAAACAAAAAGTGATTCTCAGCTGGCAGTGGAGTTTAAAAAGTTCTCTCTTATTCCTGGTTTGGCTGAACTAGTCATTAAACAAAAAAGTTTCAAAATTCCAGGTTTTGCTGAACTAGTCCTTGGAGAAAAAAAATTCAAAATAATTCCAGTGTTGCGCATCAGATTTACAAGTTTCAATATTCCAGTGTTGCGCATTGAAGATTCCACTCCATCCTTCCTAAGGAATCTTATAGCATATGAGCAGTGTTATCCATTAAGTCGTCACTATGTTACATCTTTTGCCTTTCTAATGGACATGCTAATTGATACCAATGATGATGTTTCATTGCTAGTGAGGGCAAAAGTTCTCCAACACAAGTTGGGAGCATGTGAAGACGTCACAAATCTCTTCAACAGTATTTGCAATGGTGTTGTCCTACGCGATTTTTATTACTCTGATGAATGGTCAAAGATGGATGACTACCGCAAGAGTTGTTTGCCTAAAATATTAAGTTCATTGAGCCATCTTTATAAAAGTACTACTTGGAAAACGCTAACAGTTATTGCTGCTATGGCAATCTTCGCACTAACGGTACTGCAGACCATCTATGATGTTCGAAATCCTTGAAATGCACCCAAGATAGACTGATGTGATTGTGCTTGATTTCGTTATATTTTGCTTTATATCTTATGATCAAAATATTGGTCAGTGATTGATGTTTCATTATGTTATGTTCAATAAGTGAGTATAAATACTCTTATATATGTCTAGTGTAATTGTAACGATTTTGTTGGTTCCCAAATTTGCTATACTTAGTTACTCTAGTTGTTTAATGGTGAATGACACAAAAGAAGGATGGTGAAGTAGGTCTGAACTACTGTGAGACCGACAAGAACGGACTCTGTGTAGTATTCGATCTGCAGCAGAGGCGAATTTGAAAGTACGCTTACGCCATGAGCAACAAAACAACATGGAACATCTGATTCACATATGATCGGAGCTTCGATCTCATCGCTAATCTTTCATACCAATCTGAAAAGTTCTAAACCTTTTGCTTAAGTATGTATTTGCTCATCCTACAGTTTTCCATATTTCTGCAATCACTAAAATGTCAGATTGGAGTATCTTTTTAATACATGGACTTTTAGTTGTGGTCCCATTTATTAAGAAATAGACATGTGTTTTTTTCTAAATGGCAGGGGCGTATACACTTCAACCCAGACTAGAACTAACCAAGATGATGTAGAAATAAAACTAATTGACAGAATGGATGACATATACAAGATGATGTAAGCACAAGGACGAAATCAATGATCATTGTCATGATGCTTCCAAGAAAATGGCACCATTACTTACGAGACCAACCCATGTGCAGACAATAAAACCTAAAACGTTCAATGCCATGTGCAGAGTCAATAGGATTGCAGCTCCATAAAATGTCTGTTACAGAATACTAGCAGAATTGAATAAAATGTCTGTTACAGAATACTAGCAGAATTACTTTTCCACACATCCCGTAGGGCCATTTGGTTCACAAAATTTATAGGAATTTGGTGGAATAATGAAATTTAGAAATTTCAATGTTAACCTAACATGACACGAAAGAAAATTCAAATTCCATTCCACCAAATTCCAATACATTTTAGGAACCAGACGGCACCTTAGTTTCTTGTTTCTAACCGAGAATCAACCATATAAGCACGAACTTGGGTTGCTTTAAATAAGTCTGTCCCTGTGTTTGTTTTGAATTACATACAACAATCACCAGGCACAAGCATGCCACGCTAATCTCTTTTGACCCAAAAAAGACCTCAACCCTTGTGCTTAACTAAAACTTCTATTGTGCTCATGTTACGATGTCCCAACCAACACCAAGCGAATAACTTATTCCAAAGATCTTTGTAATGAAGAAAAAATAATAGGCAATAGTTTCGATCTCCTCACCACAACACGGGCAAAGGTCACTATGTAAAACAGAATCTAAAGCACCGGAATTCGATCTACCATACATTATAAGTTATTTGTTTTTAAAGATTGTAAAATATGGTCTAGTCAATATCATTATACCATGAATAACATGATGCAATACACCTCGTTTAAATGAGACTTTATTTCTTTGTTTTGTTTACTATGTGAACCTTTTCAGACGTATTTGTCCTTGATATGACTTTACGTCATTTATGAATTATTGAGGGGCCATGGGTATTCATATCATCCGTATAGATTAGGTGAAATCTTTTAATGCATAAGTTGATGCGTTCTTTAGTTAGCAGTATTACAAGTAGTGAATAAGTGTATCTTTTTAGTTTTTGGGCTATTTGATTGAAAAGTCCATCAACTAGTCACAAATACCTTTTTTGGGGTCCAAACAAAAAACTTCTTTATAGCGGGAACAAAACCGGCTAAAACGTCTTTATTGGGTCTGTGATAAGGTAGCCATTCATTTTTTATTTAGAAATTTATTTTGAATTTTTTTTGCTAACTAAATTGATGATGTGTATTTTCCACCTCATTTTTCTCCTTTTCTTTTTCTTTTTTTTTCTTTATTGTATATAGATTTTGTTTTTTCATATATAGATACATACTAGTATTAATGCCCGTACGATGTACGGATTGATCATATATTGCACATTATTTTTTATATATGAATATGAAATTTGAAACAAAATATATCAAATATGGTTAGTTGATAAAGATAACATAATTAAATATGGTTAATTGATAAAGATAACATAATTAAAAAGAAAGTTAACTTATAAAATACAACCAACACAAATTTGGAACAAAATATGTTAAATACGGTTAGTTGGTAAAGATAACATAATTAAAAATTGGAAAATGATAAATCCTCCTAAAGATTAGCCTAAAAATCCTCCTAAAACTTTAAGAAGGTGACATGTGTTATCCACTAATTCTCTTTCCTAATCTTGCCCCCTGATTTTTCCACATGTCATCATCCAATACTTAGGAGAATTTTTAGGCTATTTTGTTAGAAGGATTAATCATTTCCCTTAAAAATTAGAAAATTTAACTAATAGTATAAATGGGACATGCGTTATTCAAAAAAAAAAAAAGTGTAATGTGTCGCGATAAGGATGCTCAAATACCTTTGTTAGATGAGCGCATGTACTTTTAAAGATTGATATAGTCCAATCAGTTCAATTTTCTATCAAAACTTTAATTACACCAAAATAATTATCATGCTAATAAGTCACAAGATGGTTAGAAAAATATATTTTTTTGAATTGATGAACACATGTGTAAGTTGAATATTTATATAGATAGTCCACATAAATATCTTTAACAAACAACGGAATGGCTAAATCTTAAATATTCAATGAACAAACTTTAAGTACAGTGTTCTATTTAAATTGTTCAGACATTAAAAAGCGAAACAACAGAAATTCCGTTTTGTTCGAATGTAAACCAAGAAGATCCATTTGTTTTTTATTGTTTCGGCTAGAAATAATAAAGTAATTTTTGGTTTCTTTGTTCTTTTCTTGTTTTCGAATGGATGGGGCTAAACGGAGGGTCAATATATTTGTACATATATTTAGTAGGATTTATCTTAATAATAAAATTTTAATTTAACTTGTAAATATATACAGAAATATATTAAATATTGTATTAATTATTAACTTTAACAATTAGGAAACTTAAATTATAGTTTTAATGGGACACATGTCGTTTTAATAATGCCACGTGTCGATCAATAAATATTACAATCCTGTTTTAGTTTATTGGTAGATATCATCGGACATCATTTCCGGCCAACCTCACCGGAATTCATCTCCGGTCATCCGCTACCCTCGAAACCCATCCCTGGTCTTCACCTACGAATCCCGCCACACCTCTCTGTTGACCAAACCTTCCACCACCAAAACGACGTCGTTCTGGCAATCAACATTGTAACCTAGTCATCTTCTAAACAAATCTGTATCTATATATATTTTCAAAACAGATCTATATCTATATATCATCTCATAAAAACGCAAGGACCAAAAACAAATTTGTATCAATTTACCAATTTCTATTTTCTTGAACCTAAAAATAAAACCAAAAATAAAAAAATTGAATCATTGAACAAGATTATATGTGGGTGGTTGGGCAAAAAAGAAGATGGATTTTTGTGGGTTTTCTTAGAAACCGAAAATAACCAAGAAAGAGTGGTGTTGGGGGGTTGTCACGGCGTGGTCGTTACCTTGAAGTGGTGCGGCAGCGATGGCGTGGGGGTGGCGGCAGAGGTGGCATCGGGTGGTGTTGGGGGTTGGATGGTTGCCCTTTGTTGCTTAGATGATGATGAAATTTATTTTTGTAGCGTTTTGAGGTGTATCCCCATTTTTCCGGCGAGGTGGGGGCGGCGGCCCGGTGGTGATGGTGGCCGGAATAAGAAAACGAGAAGAATAGAAATAAAGGTTAAAGAATGGTAACACTAGAGCTTAATTGATAAATGAATCGTCACTACAAAAATATCAATCAGAGAAGAATTGAAGAATTGATATATTAATTGGTTTGAAACTTTGAATGCATCAATTCGATCTGGATGTGTTTGCAACTCTCTCCAAGTGGTTTTGTATATCTCCATGAATTTATATCTAATATTAATATATTAGAGATAAATAGGGGTCAAGTAGGTCAGATGTATACACATGGCTGTCATGTTGGCAGTAACCGGAAACACATCAGCTTCTAGCCGGTACAGACCCAATAAAGACGTTTTAGCCGGTTTTGTTCCCCGTAATAGAGAACTTTTTTGTTTGGACCCCAAAAAAGATATTTGTGACAAGTTGAGGGACTTTCCAATCAAATAGCCCTTGGTTTAAATATGTAAAGAAGATCAAATTAAGGATTGGCAAAATAAGACATACAAATAAATTAAGTGTTATGGCAGCAGGCATGTGAGTCCCTTAGCCACCGGATCTACGAGATTAGATAACTAACTATTGAGTGCGGAAACTCTCAAGAGCTAGCAATCAACAATACAATAAACACGAACTATATATGAGAAATCGGAGCCTTGTATTACTTCAATAATAACAATTACAATCAATACACGAGCTCAACTAAGTAGAGAAAACGTAAAACAAAAGACTAGAGAGATTAACACGTTGCAACTAAAACCTCTACTGAAACCTAAACCTTACATCTGTATATATAGGCATTGGACATGGTCGAACTCAACCACCATGGTCGAACTCGACCACCATGGTCGAACTCGACCTCCCATGGTCGAACTCGACCTCCCATGGTCGAACTCGACCACCCATGGTCGAACTCGACCTGGTTGAGTTCGACCTGGTCAACCCTATAGTTGACTTGGTCGTGTTTGACCTTATTTCGTGCAAAAACAAATCGTTTAATAAATTACATATACAAACGACTCAAGACGAACTTCTATAATGATGTTGTCACCCGAAAATGCATTAACAGACTCCCCCTTGACATCAACATTTAGAAGTTTTTATCGATCTTCAAAGTCTTCACTTGTAATTCATAGAAATAGTAACAAAAATGCACAATCAAACACTCCTTGACAGTTGATATCAATTCTGACAATCATTAGTTAAAAAAATATGCATCAACAGACATCCATTTAACAAATGATATCAGGTCTTCTTTCGGTAAGACTTGATATTCATGCGCTGCACACTAATCTTCAGACTGCAAAATCTCTGTATCCTTATGACAGCTAACTAATCCAATACTCAGATTGTAATTCTCCCCCTCAACAGTAACTTCCTTCTAATTAAGCTCCAAGCAATATTATCATGCCAAACATCATTACTTCAAAGTAATCCATAAATCATTGCTTCCAAGCAATCCAGATATCATTGATTCCACAAATAATAATAGATATCATGCAAGACAACATAGCTCAATCCATTCGATCTACATGCTTAACCGGCATATGATAGAGAAGTTGAATCTCCAACAATCAACATTGATATTAATCATCTTCCACAAAGATAAGAAATTATGTAACTTGAATTTCAGATATGCAACACTCACAAGATCCATGTCTTCAACCACTAGTGTCTGACTTTGTCTTGTAACTTAACGAATCCACCAATCACCTGACGTCTTTTGTATCAAATCTCCCCCTCAAGGTAAGCATCTCCAAAATACATAGAGAACCACTTAATCTGCAACCCCTTCACTAGTTACCGGATTAATCATCTCTACATCATTGGCATAAAATAAAGGTTTGATCATCAACTACTTGGCTACAAATGATTAATTTCATCACAAAAGCTCTAAGACAAAATCCCAAACACATGCTCAGCAAAGATCATCTATAGTTTAATCGACTTTCAACCCTAGTCTTCAATCTTCATCTGATTCATCTGAATCACCTAATTTATAATCAGGCGCCTTTGATCCACAAATTAGGTCAGACACATGTCACACGGATTCAAAACCAGAAAGATACCATGATTGAACTCTGTCAAAACATCATGATCTTTATTATTTCAAGCAACCAGAATTTTGTATAGAAAACATGGAAGGTTTTAAATTTTTATCCCCCCATTTTCTCTACAAAATTCTCAAAACAACATATATGTTTGTTTTTTGGTTTCAGCACATCTCTCATTCTCATCTTCATCCCACGGCTCTTCACATATGCAATCAAGAGATAACCCAGTAGCTCCTTGCCAGAACAACATCATGACACAGTTGTTCATATATACAATGAAGAGATAACCTAGTAGCTCCTTGTTAAAACAATATTTTTGGCCTGATCTTGAAACTCTAAGATTTCTCGGAATCTTCTAGAGGATAGACTTCGAGCCGTCATTGAATTATAATCATCTAAATTAAGAACCTAAACTCAAAGAGTTTACAAGTTCCAAATCTGAATGATATTAAGTTAGAACCCAAAATTGTTCAAGTCTACAAGTTCAAAAACTTGATTGACAGAGATCAAACTCAAAACCAAATTGAGTTACACGTTCAATCTCAAACAAGTTCAAACCAAAACTTAAACAAATTTACAAGTCCTATAGAGTGTATAAGAGGTTGTAAGAACTTTTGATTGTTCAAGTTAACAAGTTCAAAAATTCGAAATTCAGATCTCAAACCTTAACTCAAAGGAGTTTTTCGAGTTCAAAATCATAGTATGGTCGAACTCGACCACCATGGTCGAACTCGACCACCATGGTCGAACTCGACCACCATGGTCGAACTCGACCACCATGGTCGAACTCGACCCCATGGTCGAACTCGACCACCATGGTCGAACTCGACCCCATGGTCGAACTCGACCACCATGGTCGAACTCGACCACCATGGTCGAACTCGACCACCATGGTCGAACTCGACCACCATGGTCGAACTCGACCACCATGGTCGAACTCGACCACCATGGTCGAACTCGACCACCATGGTCGAACTCGACCACCATGGTCGAACTCGACCACCATGGTCGAACTCGACCACCATGGTCGAACTCGACCACCATGGTCGAACTCGACCACCATGGTCGAACTCGACCACCATGGTCGAACTCGACCACCATGGTCGAACTCGACCACCATGGTCGAACTCGACCACCATGGTCGAACTCGACCACCATGGTCGAACTCGACCACCATGGTCGAACTCGACCACCATGGTCGAACTCGACCACCATGGTCGAACTCGACCACCATGGTCGAACTCGACCACCATGGTCGAACTCGACCACCATGGTCGAACTCGACCACCATGGTCGAACTCGACCACCATGGTCGAACTCGACCACCATGGTCGAACTCGACCACCATGGTCGAACTCGACCACCATGGTCGAACTCGACCACCATGGTCGAACTCGACCACCATGGTCGAACTCGACCACCATGGTCGAACTCGACCACCATGGTCGAACTCGACCACCATGGTCGAACTCGACCACCATGGTCGAACTCGACCACCATGGTCGAACTCGACCACCATGGTCGAACTCGACCACCATGGTCGAACTCGACCACCATGGTCGAACTCGACCACCATGGTCGAACTCGACCACCATGGTCGAACTCGACCACCATGGTCGAACTCGACCACCATGGTCGAACTCGACCACCATGGTCGAACTCGACCACCATGGTCGAACTCGACCACCATGGTCGAACTCGACCACCATGGTCGAACTCGACCACCATGGTCGAACTCGACCACCATGGTCGAACTCGACCACCATGGTCGAACTCGACCACCATGGTCGAACTCGACCACCATGGTCGAACTCGACCACCATGGTCGAACTCGACCACCATGGTCGAACTCGACCCCATGGTCGAACTCGACCACCATGGTCGAACTCGACCACCATGGTCGAACTCGACCACCATGGTCGAACTCGACCACCATGGTCGAACTCGACCACCATGGTCGAACTCGACCACCATGGTCGAACTCGACCACCATGGTCGAACTCGACCACCATGGTCGAACTCGACCACCATGGTCGAACTCGACCACCATGGTCGAACTCGACCACCATGGTCGAACTCGACCACCATGGTCGAACTCGACCACCATGGTCGAACTCGACCACCATGGTCGAACTCGACCACCATGGTCGAACTCGACCACCATGGTCGAACTCGACCACCATGGTCGAACTCGACCACCATGGTCGAACTCGACCACCATGGTCGAACTCGACCACCATGGTCGAACTCGACCACCATGGTCGAACTCGACCACCATGGTCGAACTCGACCACCATGGTCGAACTCGACCACCATGGTCGAACTCGACCACCATGGTCGAACTCGACCACCATGGTCGAACTCGACCACCATGGTCGAACTCGACCACCATGGTCGAACTCGACCACCATGGTCGAACTCGACCACCATGGTCGAACTCGACCACCATGGTCGAACTCGACCACCATGGTCGAACTCGACCACCATGGTCGAACTCGACCACCCATGGTCGAACTCGACCTGGTCGAACTCAACCCTTCTCAAGCTTGATTTGCCGAAAACTTGAAGAAGCATACCGAAATTAAACAAAAATGGCTTACAAATTGTTGAAAACTCTAACCCCGAACACGATCAATAGGCTCTGATACCACTTGTGAGTCCCTTAGCCACCGGATCTATGAGATTAGATAACTAACTATTGAGTGCGGAAACTCTCAAGAGCTAGCAATCAACAATACAATAAACACGAACTATATATGAGAAATCGGAGCCTTGTATTACTTCAATAATAACAATTACAATCAATACACGAGCTCAACTAAGTAGAGAAAACGTAAAACAAAAGACTAGAGAGATTAACACGTTGCAACTAAAACCTCTACTGAAACCTAAACCTTACATATGTATATATAGGCATTGGACATGGTCGAACTCAACATAGTATGGTCGAACTCGACCACCATGGTCGAACTCGACCACCATGGTCGAACTCGACCTCCCATGGTCGAACTCGACCACCCATGGTCGAACTCGACCACCCATGGTCGAACTCGACCTGGTTGAGTTCGACCTGGTCAACCCTATAGTTGACTTGGTCGTGTTTGACCTTATTTCGTGCAAAAACAAATCGTTTAATAAATTACATATACAAACGACTCAAGACGAACTTCTATAATGATGTTGTCACCCGAAAATGCATTAACAGACTCCCCCTTGACATCAACATTTAGAAGTTTTTATCGATCTTCAAAGTCTTCACTTGTAATTCATAGAAATAGTAACAAAAATGCACAATCAAACACTCCTTGACAGTTGATATCAATTCTGACAATCATTAGTTAAAAAAATATGCATCAACAGACATCCATTTAACAAATGATATCAGGTCTTCTTTCGGTAAGACTTGATATTCATGCGCTGCACACTAATCTTCAGACTGCAAAATCTCTGTATCCTTATGACAGCTAACTAATCCAATACTCAGATTGTAATTCTCCCCCTCAACAGTAACTTCCTTCAAATTAAGCTCCAAGCAATATTATCATGCCAAACATCATTACTTCAAAGTAATCCATAAATCATTGCTTCCAAGCAATCCAGATATCATTGATTCCACAAATAATAATAGATATCATGCAAGACAACATAGCTCAATCCATTCGATCTACATGCTTAACCGGCATATGATAGAGAAGTTGAATCTCCAACAATCAACATTGATATTAATCATCTTCCACAAAGATAAGAAATTATGTAACTTGAATTTCAGATATGCAACACTCACAAGATCCATGTCTTCAACCACTAGTGTCTGACTTTGTCTTGTAACTTAACGAATCCACCAATCACCTGACGTCTTTTGTATCAAATCTCCCCCTCAAGGTAAGCATCTCCAAAATACATAGAGAACCACTTAATCTGCAACCCCTTCACTAGTTACCGGATTAATCATCTCTACATCATTGGCATAAAATAAAGGTTTGATCATCAACTACTTGGCTACAAATGATTAATTTCATCACAAAAGCTCTAAGACAAAATCCCAAACACATGCTCAGCAAAGATCATCTATAGTTTAATCGACTTTCAACCCTAGTCTTCAATCTTCATCTGATTCATCTGAATCACCTAATTTATAATCAGGCGCCTTTGATCCACAAATTAGGTCAGACACATGTCACACGGATTCAAAACCAGAAAGATACCATGATTGAACTCTGTCAAAACATCATGATCTTTATTATTTCAAGCAACCAGAATTTTGTATAGAAAACATGGAAGGTTTTAAATTTTTATCCCCCCATTTTCTCTACAAAATTCTCAAAACAACATATATGTTTGTTTTTTGGTTTCAGCACATCTCTCATTCTCATCTTCATCCCACGGCTCTTCACATATGCAATCAAGAGATAACCCAGTAGCTCCTTGCCAGAACAACATCATGACACAGTTGTTCATATATACAATGAAGAGATAACCTAGTAGCTCCTTGTTAAAACAATATTTTTGGCCTGATCTTGAAACTCTAAGATTTCTCGGAATCTTCTAGAGGATAGACTTCGAGCCGTCATTGAATTATAATCATCTAAATTAAGAACCTAAACTCAAAGAGTTTACAAGTTCCAAATCTGAATGATATTAAGTTAGAACCCAAAATTGTTCAAGTCTACAAGTTCAAAAACTTGATTGACAGAGATCAAACTCAAAACCAAATTGAGTTACACGTTCAATCTCAAACAAGTTCAAACCAAAACTTAAACAAATTTACAAGTCCTATAGAGTGTATAAGAGGTTGTAAGAACTTTAGATTGTTCAAGTTAACAAGTTCAAAAATTCGAAATCCAGATCTCAAACCGTAACTCAAAACAAAGATAAGAATAAATGGTGACTAAAGAAGGTAAATGGAGAAGTATTCATAGCCTACGGAGGTTGAACTCGACCTCTTCCAAGCTAGAATCTGCCGAAATGACTTGTAAATTATTAATCTCGACCAAAGGTGGTTGAACTCGACCAAAAGAGGTTGAATTCGACCTGTTGAACTCGACTGGAGGTCGAACTCAACCCTTCTCAAGCTTGATTTGCCGAAAACTTGAAGAAGCATACCGAAATTAAACAAAAATGGCTTACAAATTGTTGAAAACTCTAACCCCGAACACGATCAATAGCTCTGATACCACTTGTGAGTCCCTTAGCCAACCGGATCTATGAGATTAGATAACTAACTATTGAGTGCAGAAACTCTCAAGAGCTAGCAATCAACAATACAATAAACACGAACTATATATGAGAAATCGGAGCCTTGTATTACTTCAATAATAACAATTACAATCAATACACGAGCTCAACTAAGTAGAGAAAACGTAAAACAAAAGACTAGAGAGATTAACACGTTGCAACTAAAACCTCTACTCAAACCTAAAACATAATGTCTCTATATATAGGCATTGGACATGGTCGAACTCGACCACCCATGATCGAACTCGACCTCCATGGTCGAACTCGACCTAGTATGGTCGAACTCGACCACCCATGGTCGAACTCGACCTCCCATGGTCGAACTCGACCACCCATGGTCGAACTCGACCTGGTCAACCCTATAGTTGACTTGGTCGTGTTTGACCTTATTTCGTGCAAAAACAAACCGTTTAATAAATTACATATACAAACGACTCAAGACGAACTTCTATAACGATGTTGTCACCCGGAAATGCATTAACAAGGCAGCTTCATCTTCCAACAGTGAAAGCTTCATAGTGGAAGTTAATGAAGAACTTCCATGCCCTTCAGTAGCAGGGACAATTAGTTCAAAAATTAATGGTTATGATATTTCGAGCCCTAGCTCGTGGTGTTACATAACTTGACTCCAACATTTCCTTTTCTCTTTCATAAAAAGAGAAACCTTTCAATTTTTCTAACTGCCCATACCGAGTTTCTCCATACAAAGTTTCAAATTTATCTAAGTTTATATACCGAGTTTCTCCACATACTCGGTATCTATACCGAGTTTCTCACATACTCAGTACAAACTCACTTTTCCTACTTAGTGAAATTTTGATAATTGTTTTATCATGTATACTACAAGAGATGCTTTTTCGTTGGGTTCTGACACTCGACCACCTGTTCTCTTTCGTGGATCATTTTACCAATGGAAACAAAGGTTCTTAGATTTCATAGATCGCCAAGATTTGGGTGAGCTTATCTTGAAATCTCTCAAAGAAGGCCCAACTGTTTTTACTCAGCCTGACAATGACACTGTCCTCACTCCCTCTCAATACAATGCTACTCAAAAGGACAGGGCCAAAGCTGATATACTTGCAAAGTCTTATCTTATGCAAGCTATTCCAGATGACATCTTCAACAATGTTGACTCCTATAAAACTGGTAAGGCCATTTGTGATGAAGGTACGAAACAAATGGAAGGCTCAAAGATGGCATCGAAAACTAGAACCAAAAATGCTTTGAAACTGTATGAGTCATTCAAACAGAAGGAACATGAACCATTAGCCGAGGTTTACACCAGATTCTACAATGTGATCAATGAACTCCGAAAGAATAACATCCACGAATCAGATCTAGAGATTAACATCAAAAATTTTTCAAACCTTGATGAATATTGGCAGAAGTATGCTACACAAGTCTCACAACACCAAGAGATTGATGATATGTCCATCCATACACTAGTGAGACTTTTGATGTAAATGAGAAAGATGTCATCAAGAAAAGAAACAAGAAGAAATGTCTATCGCAAGCATCCACTGATCCACTTGCACTTGTTTCTGAAAGGAACTCCAAGAAGAAAGTTGTCCATGTTTATGTATTTGGGTCTGATGAAGAGGATGAAATAGAAGTTGATCCAAACATTGAAGAGGTTGATAAATACATGCTCTAAGCCATCTCTCTACTCACCAGTGCACTAAAAAAGAAGTACTACAAGAACAAACCTACCAACAATGCACTCAAAAAGAAGTACTACAATAACAAACCAACCAACAACAACCTGAGAACATCTTCAACTTCTGCATATCAGCGAAAGCAAAATCCTCGACCTTTCAGTGACTCTAATTAGGTTGAACACTTCAAAACAGAAAACAAGTTTGCTGGTAAAGAGAAAGATGATTGGAAGTGCTACAACTATGGAGGGAAAAGACATTTTGACAAGGATTGCATGAAGCCAAAGGTCAAGAATTCAGAATACTACAAAATAAGATGATGTTGGCCATGTAAGATGATATGAAGTGCTACAACTATGAAGGATGATCACTGGCTCCATGTCACTGATGATGAGTCAGAAGAGTTGAATGCAAACCTGTGCTTCATGACCACCATCAAGAAGTCCAAGAGTCTTGGAGACTCCTCCAGAAGAAGAAGCATGAAGCTGATGAAGAGGTAATCTCTATTCCTAATAAAACACTTCTTGATTGGGAATCTCGCTTAAAGATGTTGACAACACAAAAGATTTCTTTGACAAATGAAAATGAGTCAATTAAATGCATTTTGCTTGAAAACAAATCAAAAATTTTGGATCTTTTTAAAACTAATGATGAAATTTCTAAACAATGTGATTCTCTCACCAAAGAAATTGAGTCCTTGAAAAACAACAATGACACGAGTAAAAGCGAGCTTTTAAGATTGTAACACCCGAGACTTTTGACTGTTTGACTAATTATGTGATTTGACTAACGAACTCAATAAGTGATATAACTAAGTGCTTTTCTTGAATTAAATGGCGAGTACTATGCTTAACGGGTCGATGGATCACTTATTTAACGGTTCGAGGTAACGTTCTATTTACTAGTAGTGGTGTTGGCGGGTCAACCCGTGGGTCAAACCCACAACCCATTGACCCAACTCTTGTACCCAACCCTATCCTTCCCAATTCTCTTCCACTCACTCCTTCACCACCCATTTTCTATCTATCCCTCTTTCTCTCTAGGTTGTAAGAAACACACACACAAACACAAAACTCTCTCTCTCTCTCTAATTTATCATCATCATTTTATGTTTTTTTTTGGGTTGAATGCAAGTTAGAAATATTATCACCGCCATCTTCTAAACATCATATCAAAAATCTAGAGTTTCAAAGTGCAAGAATCATCAAATTTGGTCAATTTTCAGATTTGACTTTTGATGGAAATTTTGGTAAGTATAATCTATTCTTAATCACCATTTTAACTTATTAAACTCATTACTAGTCAATGCAACCATCCTTGAGTTGAATTTCGGGTCAAAAAGTCGAATTTAATGAACTAGGGTTAGTCTAGGGTTTGGTTTGGGTCCAACCGAAATTAAAGAGGATTGTGATGTTTTGAAATGTTAATTTGAAGTGGGTTAAGTGAATATAGGTTCAATTATGCCTTAAAATGAGTCTTGAAACTTTACAAATCATTTTCATGATCAAAATCAAGGTTTGGGTCACACATGGGTCGTTTTTGGTCTTGGTAGCTGCTGCTGCTCGAACTGCTGCTGTTCAGCGTCTTGGACGCAAAAGACCACCGTCTAGGATGGTGGGGGTTAATGATATACCCCATACGGAGCTCTACCTCCGTACCCGAAGCAGATACGAAGCCACCTTCGTACAGGTAAAATTACTTATGTATATACCCGAAACGGAGCTCGACCTCCGTACAGTATAGTTAATCCGGAGCTCAAGGTAACAACCCTAGCTCCAAGAAAAACATATTGAAGTTATCGGATATAGATCTTTTCTATGATTATCCAAATAAATATATATATTAAGCTCCGAATACCTCGGACACGGCTTGTAACAAGATTACCACAAATCTCCTCAAGAAGGAAATAAGATATTCTCAAAGGAGGAAGAGATTTACCCTAATTCTCTTACCCTCCTCTCCAAGTTTCTACCCTCTATATAAATAGAGGAAGAAGCCATACGACACATTATCATATACGATATACACAAATTCCCTCTATCGTAACAACATATATTCGACCTCCGAATAAACCCTCAATAAATCCTCTAAACCCTAAGTCGAACAAATCGGCTTAGGATCAACAAACTATAAGACGTAAAGCGATCTTCGACCCTCTAACCGGAAGGGAATTGATGAGCGTCCATTTTGTGATAAAAACCCCTATCGAAAGGCTTCATTTCAATGTCTAAATGAGTTAATATTCCGAAACTATTGGTACTTAATGGAATCGTATGTTTATGCAGGTTCACGGAAGATGCGAGAGATGGTAAATGACATCAAGTAACTCAAGAAGGAAGCCTATGAAGTTACAAGACACAAGGAAGTGATTCGGGAGCCAAACAAAGAAGTACGAGTACAAACAACAACCACCAGAGCCGCTGGCACACATGCCAGCGCCGCTGGGAAGCACCCAGCGCCGCTCCCTGAAGACCAGCGCCGCTGGCCCTATGAAGCCCAGAACCAGCGCCGCTGGTGAGCCCACCAGCGCCGCTGGTCGGCCCAGATCAGAAACCGACTTAAACACCTATTTAAGTCGAACTAACCCTCAAAACCCTAAGAGAGAGCCGATTCAGCAGCCCTAGCCGCCCAGTATCAACCCTAGATCGACTTTGCAGATTTCCAGAAGGTTTTGGAGCTTCTAACGCCTTCCGATCTTCATCCTTGGTCTAGATCTTATCTTTTATATTTACTTTCTTTTGTTGAACAATGTCTTTCATCTTTTCAGACTTTGTTATTCCTTTAATAATGCTAGGCTAGTTGGCTGAATACTTGTTTAGATCAATGTGATCATGTAGACGTTTATTGTTTTACTTTGTTTGTTAGAATCTGTTGGAGTGTGCTTTACTGTTTATCGTAGATCCATGTTTATTAGTAATTCATATTGTTATAGGTTCTATATCTGAATATATTAGTTTAATTCTGATGGTTGTCTATGATCATACACTAGGACTAATATGCTAGGATGGAAAACACTAGTCGGTCTATAACTAGATGTAAAAAGTGATTCACTTGTAACCGAGGGATCCAGAACCATAATAGTTAGGATGAATTGAACATGATGCTTAACAATGTCAGACACGATCCAGTGACTTGTAACCGAGCACTGTGGTCACCGGAGAGAATTATTATCTGGTCATTGCTTAAGAGCCGGGTAACTAAAAGATGAACTAGTAACACAAACTTTAGGTCATTAATGCTTAAACAATGAATCTAACGAGAATTTGTTTATAGGTTAGTGTGAGTCTAACGACAGCACTAGTAATTAGGCAAAGTGAATCTAACGAGAATCTGAGCCGTGATTAAGTTTCCAACAGTCTAGCAAACGGGTAGGATAGTATTTGGTCGTACCATGAGATTGGAGATGCCAAACAAGTATTTTAATTTAATTACTGTTATTTGCTTTTTCAATATTTAGTCAGGACGGAGAACTTCGACCAGAACACCTCGATACGCTTCATCCCGAGAGAAAAAAGAGCAAAGAAGATCGAGACTGAGTCAACCAGCGCCGCTGGGAAGGTATTTTTCACCCGAATACTCCTGTTCCGACATAACCACTTTTGTTAGGTCAATGATTTACAGGTCAGGAACGGAGAACTTCGACCAGAACACCTCGATACGCTTCATCCCGAGAGAAAAAAGAGCAAAGAAGATCGAGACTGAGTCAACCAGCGCCGCTGGGAAGGTATTTTTCACCCGAATACTCCTGTTCCGACATAACCACTTTTGTTAGGTCAATGATTTACAGGTCAGGAACGGAGAACTTCGACCAGAACACCTCGATACGCTTCATCCCGAGAGAAAAAAGAGCAAAGAAGATCGAGACTGAGTCAACCAGCGCCGCTGGGAAGGTATTTTTCACCCGAATACTCCTGTTCCGACATAACCACTTTTGTTAGGTCAATGATTTACAGGTCAGGAACGGAGAACTTCGACCAGAACACCTCGATACGCTTCATCCCGAGAGAAAAAAGAGCAAAGAAGATCGAGACTGAGTCAACCAGCGCCGCTGGGAAGGTATTTTTCACCCGAATACTCCTGTTCCGACATAACCACTTTTGTTAGGTCAATGATTTACAGGTCAGGAACGGAGAACTTCGACCAGAACACCTCGATACGCTTCATCCCGAGAGAAAAAAGAGCAAAGAAGATCGAGACTGAGTCAACCAGCGCCGCTGGGAAGGTATTTTTCACCCGAATACTCCTGTTCCGACATAACCACTTTTGTTAGGTCAATGATTTACAGGTCAGGAACGGAGAACTTCGACCAGAACACCTCGATACGCTTCATCCCGAGAGAAAAAAGAGCAAAGAAGATCGAGACTGAGTCAACCAGCGCCGCTGGGAAGGTATTTTTCACCCGAATACTCCTGTTCCGACATAACCACTTTTGTTAGGTCAATGATTTACAGGTCAGGAACGGAGAACTTCGACCAGAACACCTCGATACGCTTCATCCCGAGAGAAAAAAGAGCAAAGAAGATCGAGACTGAGTCAACCAGCGCCGCTGGGAGCTCACCAGCGCCGCTGGGAAGGTATTTTTCACCCGAATACTCCTGTTCCGACATAACCACTTTTGTTAGGTCAATGATTTACAGGTCAGGAACGGAGAACTTCGACCAGAACACCTCGATACGCTTCATCCCGAGAGAAAAAAGAGCAAAGAAGATCGAGACTGAGTCAACCAGCGCCGCTGGGAAGGTATTTTTCACCCGAATACTCCTGTTCCGACATAACCACTTTTGTTAGGTCAATGATTTACAGGTCAGGAACGGAGAACTTCGACCAGAACACCTCGATACGCTTCATCTCGGGAGATAAAAGAGCAAAGAAGATCGAGACTGAGCTCAACCAGCGCCGCTGGGAAGGTATTTTTCACCCGAATACTCCTGTTCCGACATAACCACTTTTGTTAGGTCAATGATTTACAGGTCAGGAACGGAGAACTTCGACCAGAACACCTCGATACGCTTCATCCCGAGAGAAAAAAGAGCAAAGAAGATCGAGACTGAGTCAACCAGCGCCGCTGGGAAGGTATTTTTCACCCGAATACTCCTGTTCCGACATAACCACTTTTGTTAGGTCAATGATTTACAGGTCAGGAACGGAGAACTTCGACCAGAACACCTCGATACGCTTCATCCCGAGAGAAAAAAGAGCAAAGAAGATCGAGACTGAGTCAACCAGCGCCGCTGGAAGCTCACCAGCGCCGCTGGGAAGGTATTTTTCACCCGAATACTCCTGTTCCGACATAACCACTTTTGTTAGGTCAATGATTTACAGGTCAGGAACGGAGAACTTCGACCAGAACACCTCGATACGCTTCATCCCGAGAGAAAAAAGAGCAAAGAAGATCGAGACTGAGTCAACCAGCGCCGCTGGGAGCCCAGACCAGCGCCGCTGGAAGCTCACCAGCGCCGCTGGGAAGGTATTTTTCACCCGAATACTCCTGTTCCGACATAACCACTTTTGTTAGGTCAATGATTTACAGGTCAGGAACGGAGAACTTCGACCAGAACACCTCGATACGCTTCATCCCGAGAGAAAAAAGAGCAAAGAAGATCGAGACTGAGTCAACCAGCGCCGCTGGAGCTACCAGCGCCGCTGGAGCTCACCAGCGCCGCTGGACATCACCCAGCGCCGCTGGGAGCCCAGACCAGCGCCGCTGGAAGCTCACCAGCGCCGCTGGGAAGGTATTTTTCACCCGAATACTCCTGTTCCGACATAACCACTTTTGTTAGGTCAATGATTTACAGGTCAGGAACGGAGAACTTCGACCAGAACACCTCGATACGCTTCATCCCGAGAGAAAAAAGAGCAAAGAAGATCGAGACTGAGTCAACCAGCGCCGCTCAACCAGCGCCGCTGGGACATTACCAGCTCCGCTGGGGCATCCTTCCACATCCAAATGTTGCCCTAATCTCTATCCAAAGCCGAGACCGAAGCTTCCAGAAATATTCATACGTCAGGAAAGGTTGATGGAAGAGATAGAGGACTTTAACCAGCTGGATTACTCCGGTTGGGAGGAGGCATGGGAGAAATCAATGAGGCTCCACGGGAAATTCATCAACTCTTTGAATGAGATCGTAGAACACCTTAAAGAAGGACCTTTCAAGGAAAGAAGTTACGAGAAGTGCACCTACGACCTCTACATTGCAAAAGCCGAGGACATGCAAACTCTGTTGCATCAAGGCTGACGAAGTATGGAGAGAATTGAGGAAAAATTGGCAAGAGTGGTAGACCGATTGACAGTTATGAGAATAAAAGGGATGCAAAAGCATGGAGATGACCACAAAAGATGGCTACCAGAGGAAGCTGAATTGCACGCAAACCTAACTTGAGTCAGGAGGTCATTGGAGAGCTTCAGAAGGATAAAAGACAAAGCATAAGAGCTGAAACGGATGATTCCCGACCTCATCAGGATCACCAGCGCCGCTGGAGCCCAGACCAGCGCCGCTGGAAGCTCACCAGCGCCGCTGGGAAGGTATTTTTCACCCGAATACTCCTGTTCCGACATAACCACTTTTGTTAGGTCAATGATTTACAGGTCAGGAACGGAGAACTTCGACCAGAACACCTCGATACGCTTCATCCCGAGAGATAAAAGAGCAAAGAAGATCGAGACTGAGCCAACCAGCGCCGCTGGGACATTACCAGCGCCGCTGGGGCATCCCTTCCACATCCAAATGTTGCCCTAATATCTATCCAAAGCCGAGACCGAAGCTTCCAGAAATATTCATACGTCAGGAAAGGTTGATGGAACAGATAGAGGAATTTAACCAGCTGGATTACTCCGGTTGGGAGGAGGCATGTGAGAAATCAATGAGACTCCACGGGAAATTCATCAACTCTTTGAATGAGATCGTAGAACACCTTAAAGAAGGACCTTTCAAGGAAAGAAGTTACGAGAAGTGCACCTACGACCTCTACATTGCAAAAGCCGAGGACATGCAAACTCTATTGCATCAAGGAGCTGACAAAGTTTGGAAAAGAATTGAGGAAAAATTGGCAAGAGTGGTAGACCGATTGACAGTTCTGAGAATAAAAGGGATATCAAAGCATGGAGATGACCACAAAAGATGGCTCCCAGAGGAAGCTGAATTGCATGCAACCCTAACTCGAGTCAGGTGGTCATTGGAGAGCTTCAGAAGGATAAAAGACAAAGCACAAGAGCTGAAACGGATGATTCCCGACCTCATCAGGCTTTACCAGCGCCGCTGGGAAGGTATTTTTCACCCGAATACTCCTGTTCCGACATAACCACTTTTGTTAGGTCAATGATTTACAGGTCAGGAACGGAGAACTTCGACCAGAACACCTCGATACGCTTCATCCCGAGAGAAAAAAGAGCAAAGAAGATCGAGACTGAGTCAACCAGCGCCGCTGGGACATTACCAGCGCCGCTGGGAGCCCGAACAGACAACTTCCGACCAGTTTTAAGCGAATAAGGGGAGAAAAAGCGCTTCTCGAAACCAGAGCTGAAGAAGGAGTGGAACAACACCGGTGAGACATTGCTTGGAAGATTAATGATTCCGTGTCTAATAAACCATTCAAGAAGTGTGTTAGCCATGGTTGACTCCGGATCCAACGCTAACATTATGCCCAAGGCATTGTGCGACCATCTGAAACTTGAAAGACGCAACCCTGAAGAGATGAGGCTGGAGGTTATAAGTGGAATCTTGACATGTAAAGGAGCGGAAGTGGAAGGTGTAGCAATTACAATTAAAGAAGTAAGCTTTGAAGTCACCTTCATAGTTCTAGATCTTCCATGTTACCACAAACTTCCACTAATTTTGGGAAGTCCGTTCCTACACTTGGCAAAAGTGACTATGGACTTTGACAAAGGTGAAATTATACTAAGACATAGGTCCGAAAGCGTTTTGCTAAAAGCTAACTGTTTGATCAAATAATCACACTATGACTCAACCGGAGGTGTGAGTGGGTTTGGAGTGTTTTGTTGGCGATTCCCTTCTGGTCAGAGGGTTGAAGACCGCTTTACGCCTTACTGTTTGTTAATCCTAAGCCGATTTGTTTGACTTAGGGTTTTAGGGGATTCTTGGGGTTTTCTTTCGGAGGTCGAATATGTAGTTGTTATCACGCATAGAGTATATTGTTATACGATAGCGAATGAATAATCTGCCGTATGGTTCTTCCTCTATTTATATAGAGGGTAAAAACTTGGAGAGGAGGGTAAGAGAATTAGGGTAAATCTCTTCATCTTTTGAGAATATCTTATTTCCTTCTTGAGGAGATTTGTGTTAATCTTGCTACAAACCGTGTCCGATATATTCGGACTTTTGATATGTTTAGATCAGATAATCATAGAAAGTACCTATACCCGATCCTTTTGATATGTTTTACCTTGGAGCTGGGTATTTGCTACCTCAAGAAATCCGAGATGATTGTGTTGAACGGAGGTCGGGCTCCGTTCTGGGTATATAGATAAGTAATTTTACCTGCACGAAGGTGCCTGCATGTCTGCTTCGGATACGGAGCTAAAGCTCCGTATAGGGCATATCATCAAGCCCCCCAGTCTGATGGGAGGTTCTACCTGTAGAATATCGCATTAGACTTCAAAAAATAAATAAAGCATACCTGCGTAACCTGGGCTTCGAGAGTGCTATGGTTCTGCATGCTCCGTTTACTCTCTGGAGCTCTTAATCGGGGGTAAAATTGTCATTTTACTATGCCGTGTATATATCCCATCAAGGATTAATGCGTGCGCGCTTATCCCAGGGAAAACCAATCGACGGTTTGGGTGGGTTATGCGCCGGTTTTTCAAACCATTTTGTCACCTATTTATTTGTTGACGGCTTCGGAGTTTTTCTTTTCCACTTCTTTTGCAACTGCTTTCCCTTCTTTTTTCTCCCCTGTTCATCATGAATCATCGGGCTCTTCGATCGATCTTTATTATGGATCGCAATCATTTTCGCATCATTAGTACCTACTTATTTAGAGATGACGGAGAGTGATGCCGCGTGGTTTCGCCAGTGTTTCTGCCGCCCTGATGATCCTGAGATTAGGGTTCCGGGTCGGACAGAATCGATCCTTGATGCGCCGCCTGGGTTCGTAGGTATGTATACCGCTCTTTTTCTGGTGGTAATCTTAGATTTCCCCTGTCCCCTTGGTTGTTAGGGTTACTTGATTACCATGAACTGCATTTATCCATGGTTCATCCATTGGCGATTACCATGATAGTGTCGTTCATCATTGTTTGTCGGGCATTTGAGATAGAGCCCCGGATTAGTTTGTTTGGGTATTTTTTCAGGTTTGGTGTACGTGATGGTTGGGTTATGGTTGAGGAGAGACCCGGTAGGTTGTTTTTCAATATAGGGGATTCTGATATGTTGAACTGGAGGCCGGGTTTTTTGTTTTTTAGTGAGGAATATATTCACCCGATGTTTAGAGGTGTATTAGATAGGAGTAGGTTGGTGCCGAGGGTGGCATTTGAGGATAATGATCGTGTTTGGCGTTCCCTTGACAATGAGTTGATTCGTCAAGTGCGTAGATCTCCATTTACGTTGGTTGCGTATCCCCCAGTGATTCTATATCTTGCTGGGATTACTTTGTCGTGGGAGGGTTCTCCTGAACAACCTGTTTTGATATGGTGTTGTGAAGGTACCATCTTTCCTTTTGACTGCTGCATTGTGTTGCTGTCTTCTCGTCTTCTTTTTCTTTTTGTGTGTTGCTTATCTTATTGTCTGCATGATGCCTTATGCAGAGTTGACGCTTAGGGAAGCTGTGACCATGAATCCTCGAGGAATGGTGGTTGGTAGGAGGCCACTGTCTCCCTCGGATGGGGAGGGTCCTCTGTTTGCTGGTGTTAACGTTTCTGAGCCTCCTCCAAAAAGACGAAGGGTGAGAGATGACCCCTCTGTTTCAACGGACCCTAATGATGCAGGTCCTTCCATCATTATTCTTGATTCTTCTCCCGTAAGAGATGAAGTTGATGTTACTACTGCTGCTCCAGCTTCTGATGCTGGTCAAGGGGGGGGGGGGGGGGGGGGGGGGGGGGGGGGGGGGGGGGGGGGGGGGGGGGGGGGGGGGGGGGGGGGGGGGGGGGGGGGGGGGGGGGGGGGGGGGGGGGGGGGGGGGGGGGGGGGGGGGGGGGGGGGGGGGGGGGGGGGGGGGGGGGGGGGGGGGGGGGGGGGGGGGGGGGGGGGGGGGGGGGGGGGGGGGGGGGGGGGGGGGGGGGGGGGGGGGGGGGGGGGGGGGGGGGGGGGGGGGGGGGGGGGGGGGGGGGGGGGGGGGGGGGGGGGGGGGGGGGGGGGGGGGGGGGGGGGGGGGGGGGGGGGGGGGGGGGGGGGGGGGGGGGGGGGGGGGGGGGGGGGGGGGGGGGGGGGGGGGGGGGGGGGGGGGGGGGGGGGGGGGGGGGGGGGGGGGGGGGGGGGGGGGGGGGGGGGGGGGGGGGGGGGGGGGGGGGGGGGGGGGGGGGGGGGGGGGGGGGGGGGGGGGGGGGGGGGGGGGGGGGGGGGGGGGGGGGGGGGGGGGGGGGGGGGGGGGGGGGGGGGGGGGGGGGGGGGGGGGGGGGGGGGGGGGGGGGGGGGGGGGGGGGGGGGGGGGGGGGGGGGGGGGGGGGGGGGGGGGGGGGGGGGGGGGGGGGGGGGGGGGGGGGGGGGGGGGGGGGGGGGGGGGGGGGGGGGGGGGGGGGGGGGGGGGGGGGGGGGGGGGGGGGGGGGGGGGGGGGGGGGGGGGGGGGGGGGGGGGGGGGGGGGGGGGGGGGGGGGGGGGGGGGGGGGGGGGGGGGGGGGGGGGGGGGGGGGGGGGGGGGGGGGGGGGGGGGGGGGGGGGGGGGGGGGGGGGGGGGGGGGGGGGGGGGGGGGGGGGGGGGGGGGGGGGGGGGGGGGGGGGGGGGGGGGGGGGGGGGGGGGGGGGGGGGGGGGGGGGGGGGGGGGGGGGGGGGGGGGGGGGGGGGGGGGGGGGGGGGGGGGGGGGGGGGGGGGGGGGGGGGGGGGGGGGGGGGGGGGGGGGGGGGGGGGGGGGGGGGGGGGGGGGGGGGGGGGGGGGGGGGGGGGGGGGGGGGGGGGGGGGGGGGGGGGGGGGGGGGGGGGGGGGGGGGGGGGGGGGGGGGGGGGGGGGGGGGGGGGGGGGGGGGGGGGGGGGGGGGGGGGGGGGGGGGGGGGGGGGGGGGGGGGGGGGGGGGGGGGGGGGGGGGGGGGGGGGGGGGGGGGGGGGGGGGGGGGGGGGGGGGGGGGGGGGGGGGGGGGGGGGGGGGGGGGGGGGGGGGGGGGGGGGGGGGGGGGGGGGGGGGGGGGGGGGGGGGGGGGGGGGGGGGGGGGGGGGGGGGGGGGGGGGGGGGGGGGGGGGGGGGGGGGGGGGGGGGGGGGGGGGGGGGGGGGGGGGGGGGGGGGGGGGGGGGGGGGGGGGGGGGGGGGGGGGGGGGGGGGGGGGGGGGGGGGGGGGGGGGGGGGGGGGGGGGGGGGGGGGGGGGGGGGGGGGGGGGGGGGGGGGGGGGGGGGGGGGGGGGGGGGGGGGGGGGGGGGGGGGGGGGGGGGGGGGGGGGGGGGGGGGGGGGGGGGGGGGGGGGGGGGGGGGGGGGGGGGGGGGGGGGGGGGGGGGGGGGGGGGGGGGGGGGGGGGGGGGGGGGGGGGGGGGGGGGGGGGGGGGGGGGGGGGGGGGGGGGGGGGGGGGGGGGGGGGGGGGGGGGGGGGGGGGGGGGGGGGGGGGGGGGGGGGGGGGGGGGGGGGGGGGGGGGGGGGGGGGGGGGGGGGGGGGGGGGGGGGGGGGGGGGGGGGGGGGGGGGGGGGGGGGGGGGGGGGGGGGGGGGGGGGGGGGGGGGGGGGGGGGGGGGGGGGGGGGGGGGGGGGGGGGGGGGGGGGGGGGGGGGGGGGGGGGGGGGGGGGGGGGGGGGGGGGGGGGGGGGGGGGGGGGGGGGGGGGGGGGGGGGGGGGGGGGGGGGGGGGGGGGGGGGGGGGGGGGGGGGGGGGGGGGGGGGGGGGGGGGGGGGGGGGGGGGGGGGGGGTTTTGGGTGTTGTGAAGGTACCATCTTTCCTTTTGACTGCTGCATTGTGTTGCTGTCTTCTCGTCTTCTTTTTCTTTTTGTGTGTAGCTTATCTTTTTGTTTTTTAGTGAGGAATATATTCACCCGATGTTTAGAGGTGTATTAGATAGGAGTAGGTTGGTGCCGAGGGTGGCATTTGAGGATAATGAGCATGTTTGGCGTTCCCTTGATAACGAGTTGATTCGCCAAGTGCGCAGATCTCCATTTACGCTGGTTGCGTATCCCCCAGTGATTCTCTACCTTGCTGGGATTACTTTGTCGCGGGAGGGTTCTCCTGAACAACCTGTTTTGATATGGAGCGTGTTTGGCGTTCCCTTGACAATGAGTTGATTTCCAAGTGCGCAGATCTCCATTTACGTTGGTTGCGTATCCCCCAGTGATTCTATATCTTGCTGGGATTACTTTGTCGTGGGAGGGTTCTCCTGAACAACCTGTTTTGATATGGTGTTTGGCGTTCCCTTGACAATGAGTTGATTCGTCAAGTGCGTAGATCTCCATTTACGTTGGTTGTGTATCCCCCAGTGATTCTATATCTTGCTGGGATTACTTTGTCGTGGGAGGGTTCTCCTGAACAACCTGTTTTGATATGGTGTTGTGAAGGTACCATTCTTCTTTCTTTTTGACAGCTGCATTGTGTTGCTGTCTTCTCGTCTTCTTTTTCTTTTTGTGTGTTGCTTATCTTATTGTCTGCATGATGCCTTATGCAGAGTTGACGCTTAGGGAAGCTGTGACCATGAATCCTCGAGGAATGGTGGTTGGTAGGAGGCCACTGTCTCCCTCGGATGGGGAGGGTCCTTGTTTGCTTTGCGTCTGGAGCGTGATGGAGTGATTACTCTGGGAGGGAATAGGGAGAGATTTCTTGGAAGGGAGTCAAGGATTAATGCTGCTGAAGAGGCTCTAAGGAGTATTACTTATCCTTATATTCAGCAGGTTGCGTCAAATCCTGATGCTTCTGTTTTCGACTTATATAGCATTAGGCCTCAAGGGATGTAAATTTTTGTAGCCTTCTATACATGTACTTTAGTCTGTGGATGACTTATTTTTTGCTCCTCTTTGCTTTGTTGTGTTTGTCATTACCTTCACTTCTTGTCATTCATATGGGAGAATGATATCCCTTATCTGCGCATTCCTTTTTTAAGGGAATGTCTTACTTACCAATGCTTATGCACTACAATCATAAGGAGGGAGTGACTTATGCATTGGCCTCATGGGTTATTACCTCATGATTTGTTGTTTTGAAAAGTCTTATGGGCGTCCCCTTAACAATTCAAAAAATTGATGATTTTTATGCGCATTTATAATATTATTACGATCGCTTATTTATTCGGGAGCTTATAAGTACATGGCAGGAGGATTTAACAAAAAATTTGTATTTTTCCTAGCTGCTACTTTTGTGCTGCCCTATTTGCTCCGTTAGTTTGGCTTATCCCGGGGGCAAATTATGCTCCAACCAGTCTTAATGCCTTTCGGAGTCTTTTGTCTGCTGTCTTCTGCATCCTCCGTTCCTACGGAGCTGACTGCATTTTCTTCTTCGAAGGATCCTTCTTCTGTAGTTCCCAGCTGTCCTCTGGGTCCCTTCTGAATTATTCTTCTGTTGCGTTTGTACCATGGTACGGAGCTTTCCCCTTTTGTATCTGGAGTAGTTGGGGAGATTATTGTTTGCATCCCTCCGTGAGATTTGTACTGTACGCAACCGTGTATTGTGGATACTATCATATGGAATTTCCTCAGCCCTTCTCTACCCAGGAGCATATCATAGGGTGAATTTGCTTTAATCACAATTGCCATAATTTTAGCAGTTCTGCGCCATGGGAATCCTCCGATAGTGGCATCTAGCCATATTTCTCCCAATGGGCGGATTCGCTCACTGGCGAATCCTACCACTTCGGTGTCCAGTGGCATGATCGTTTCTCGCAGTTTCTTTGGCAATCGGAGGAAACTTTTCTCATAGATTATATCGCGTCCACTTCCTGTATCCACTTGTGTGTTTTTTAGGCATACATTGCCTATATTCACCTTTATCAGCACCGGGTCCATCGAACCTTGATCATCCAGACCACCGAAGTGGTAATGTTGGGGTCCCTTCTTGATCAAGGTGTTCGACAGTATCCTTCTTCGGTGCTCATCTGGTTCTGCTTCGTCAAAGCTGGGTCTGGTTCTCTTCACCAGGTGTGTAAGCTTGTTATCCTTTGTTGCGTTGTCTATCTGCCTTAATAGTTCTCTACAGTAGTCGGTGCTATGGCCGTATCCATTATGGAAACAACAGAATTTATCCAGATTTCTGGTTCCTCTTCCGGACAACGGTGCTGGCCTAACGAACGTTCTTGCTATCTCCTCTGATGACAAGATTTCTGACGGAGTTTTCCGGAGGTTGGCAATTGTTCTTTTATAGCTGTTGATCCTGTATACAGGGGAGAATTCTTCTGCTATGTCCTCCGTTGTTTCTGTCCTTTTTCCGTTCTTTTTTACCATAGTCTTCCACTTAGCCATGGCTTTTTCTGCAATCTCCTCCGCACTCTTCCACTCATGGAACTTCTCAACCAATGCCAAGTAACTGCTTGGCTTAGCGAGACATAGATGTAGTATCAATTCTTTTGACCGGAGCCCATGTACAGCCCCAGATATTCTTTCTTCTTCGGATATACGCACCAGATTTCGTGTGCTGTCTCCGTATCGTTTCAGAAAATCCTCTGCCTCTTCGTCTTCCTCCTGCTTTATGTCATGTGCCCAAAGGTGGGAGCCGAATTCTTCCCTTAGTGGGTTTTAAAATCTTCAGCATTGTGTATGCTTTCTTCGGGTAGATCCTCAAGCCATTCCCTGACCTTCCCGTGTAGGAGGTAAAGGATAACATGGCAGGTTGCTGGGCCGCTCCACCCTTCGGTCTGGGCTGCGTTATTGACTGCCCGGAGGAAGGCGTCGACGTCGGAGGTGCCATCATACCAGGGCAGCTCTTGCATATCTAGCAGTTTTACCGGGGGTACGTGTTGACGCAGGTCCTTTGTAAACTGTGCGCATCACCCCTTGTATTTAGGCTCTGGTCCCTTCTGTTTGGTCTTGCCTTTTTTAGCTTCGACTGAGGGACTTGCCTGAAAGTATTGTGGGGTTACAATACTGTATGGGTAATACCACGATGTCTGCATGTGTCCTGGGTATCCTCCGGCTAACGGTAGCGCTCCCATGTGCTGGGCTTGTAATGATTCGTACGGGTAGAAGCACCCTCCGTAGTAGTACGATGGGTGCAGCGGTCGGTATGCTGCTGCTTGTCCAGCGTCCGCCATCGTTATTCCTGCTGGAATTCCCTGGTAGATCGGGTACGGTGAGCAGGCGACCACCGGTCTCTTAGCCATGCCGAGGTCGTTATTGTGTTTGTTTTTGACCTCTTTTTTTTGTCTGATCTGCTCTCGGATGATCGTTGATCCGTCTCGTCTACCTTTGTAGAGTCACTTTTTTCGCCTTGGGCCTGGGCCCTGTTCTTCTAGAGGGGTTCCTCTGTTGTTATCGTCGGAGTGACTTGCATCGTTTGCGCGGAGATCCGTGCAGCGTCTTCTTTCGGCCTGGGAGCCATGTCTTTCTTGTCGTCGTATTCTTCCGTCTTTGTGGTCGACGTTTGTTGCTCCACTTGCCATTGGTGTTTGATGGGCTGACTCATCTGTCGGCCGATCACCTGGACAGGGGTGATTCCCACTTCTGACCGTGGGAGCTTCATCGTCACCCCCGCCTTGGTCGCAGGCGGCGTTCAACCCATGTGTTTCCGGAAAGGGACCGAGGTTTGACATAATGCTTTTTTTTTATCGTGGTTAGGTTCGAATCTGAGACAAAGGTCCCACGGATGGCGCCAATTTGTTTGATCAAATAATCGCACTATGACTCAACCGGAGGTGTGAGTGGGTTTGGGGTGTTTTGTTGGCGATTCCCTTTCGGTCAGAGGGTCGAAGACCGCTTTACGCCTTACTGTTTGTTAATCCTAAGCCGATTTGTTCGACTTAGGGTTTTAGGGGATTCTTGGGGTTTTCTTTCGGAGGTCGAATATGTAGTTGTTATCACGCATAGAGTATATTGTTATACGATAGCGAATGAATAATCTGCCGTATGGTTCTTCCTCTATTTATATAGAGGGTAAAAACTTGGAGAGGAGGGTAAGAGAATTAGGGTAAATCTCTTCTCTTTTGAGAATATCTTATTTCCTTCTTGAGGAGATTTGTGTTAATCTTGCTACAAACCGTGTCCGATATATTCGGACTTTTGATATGTTTAGATCGGATAATCATAGAAAGTATCTATACCCGATCCTTTTGATATGTTTTACCTTGGAGCTGGGTATTTGCTACCTCAAGAAATCCGAGATGATTGTGTTGAACGGAGGTCGGGCTCCGTTCTGGGTATATAGATAAGTAATTTTACCTGCACGAAGGTGCCTGCATGTCTGCTTCGGATACGGAGCTAAAGCTCCGTATAGGGTATATCATCACTAACGTCGAAGGAGGATGAGCAGATGTGAGTTGCTACCGGATTGAAGTAGAGAATGATACCTTGAGAGAGTTAGAGGAGTTGGTAGAAGTCAGGACCAACATTTGGAGAACGGAAGATGAGAGTGATGACGAGTCCGCGGAGGAAGAAGAGGAATTTGATGAATCTAGTATGGATAGCTTGGTCATTTTTGATTTCAAACAAAAGGAGGACGAGTCGATCGAAGAAGCCTGGGATCGCATGATCGATTTGGTTGAATGTTTCCCACCTAGAACGTTTTGGGATGACGATATTGTCGACTCGTTCTACTATGGCTTAGGAGATGTAGAGCAGAGCATGTTGGATAAAGCAGCAGAAGGAGATTTTCTAACCATATCAATGACGGAGCAATTTCGGATTCTAGAAGAAAAAGATTACCAGAAGTTAAGTTTGAAGGAGTTGGTAGAACTAGCGAGAAGTTGAAATCAACATTTAAGGTAGAGAGGTTCGAGAAAAAGGAAGGAGAAAGTATATTAGATGCATGGAGAAGAATGGAGGAACTGATCAAGGACTGCCCGGAGGGGACATTTGATGATAAAGAACGTCTTGAGATCTTCTATTTCGGACTTACTGCTGAAGCTAAGGAAGAGTTTGACAACAAAGGAAAGTTTGAATTACATTCTTCACCATCGAAAGAGTATGTGGCAGCAATTTATGAGGTAGAAAGCAAGGAAGAAGCTGCCCAAGAGAAGAAGAAGCCGAATCGTGCACTTACGCAAAATCTGGAACTGCCACGGAGCAGCCAGCGCCGCTGGAAACACCAGCCATCGCCGCTAGAAGCCTACCTGGGGACAACCAGCGCCACTGGGAGTCTACTAGCGCCGCTGACATCCTCCAGGACACTCACCAGCGCCGCTCGGGCTTGCCAGCCCGCTGGTACACCCTGCAGCCCCGATTTTCGCGAAATCAAATCCATCACCACCCGAACCAGCCGTGGAAATCAAACACCGATCGACATGGAGTTGGTTGAAGCTACTGGAACATTAAGGAACTCAGACAACTTGGAGGAGAAGAAAGGAATGAATGTCAAAGAAGCCATAAGTCACTTCGAACGTTACCCAACGGGTACCGGCCCCCGGCCGAACCCGTATTCTTCCTCAACCTAGTTCCTAGGCCGAGTCCGGCTGAAGACTCGCTAAACTTAGCGCTTCTTGGGAGGCAACCCAAGCCGTATTTTATTTTTATTTTTCATTTTTAGGAATATGTGACTAATTGCAACTAAGTGATTGTTTTGAATTTTATCATTTGTGATATTTTATGAGTATGTTTTGAGTATCACAGATGCAAGCTTTCAATGGATCGAGGAAACAAGTAACTTATTGCAATCGTATTTTGTTTCTATTTTTATGTTTTAGCTTGTTATTTTCCATTTTTATATTTTGATTGAAGTGTGCAGGAGTATATTGCTTTATAGTCTGAAGGAAACCATGCACTTGGCCAAAAGCTAAGTGTGGGGGAGTTCGAGCATCAAATTGCTGAAGAAATCAGACATCGGAACACGTACAGGAGTCAAAAGCGCCGCTAGAAGTCATCCAGCGCCGCTGGGAATGCATCAGGGCATCCCAGCGCCGCTACCACTACCTCCAGCGCCGCTGGACCTGCACCTGTGCAGATCCAGCGCCGCTGCCCACTAACCAGCGCCGCTACTCACCTGTCCAGAACCGCTATCAGCTCAGTTCTGCGCACCAGATCGCCAAAAATAAAAAAAATCAGAAAAACCCAAAAATCCAAAAAAATAAAAAAATCAGAAAATACCAAAAAGAAAAGAAGATGGAGACGCATCAATGGATCGCCATCAAATGGAGATGACTGAAGTTTTTGAAGCTCATCATGTTCAAGTCGCTCCGCAAATGCCATCTTCAACAACAATCATGCAATTTCAGACCCGGGAAGTTTCGTTAATCCTGTTACTCTTTAATTTTTACGTGTTTTTCCTATTACCCTTAGTTCTATGTCTAGTACAACGAGGACGTTGTACAATTTAAGTGTGGGGGGATGGAATAGGAAAAACCCTTGGTCTAATTGTTTGATTTTGAACAAGTTTTCTACTACTTATTTCATGCAAATTAAAAGTTTTTTGTGTCTGAAAACTGTTTTGAGAATATAAGCTTTGCAAGTAGACAAAAGATGACGATAACTAAGCAATATTAGCCTTGGTAGATGAACGGTTAGTTAGAATTGTCAGCTTAACTATAGACTTGTGGTTGTTCATGCTTCCAACTCGATTAGAGCTTAGACTGAAACTGTATGCGATTATGGTTGCCATAGCACACTTAACCGGACTTTAATATGCCTAGCAATTAGAGATTTCTAGTCATTAGTAGGTATATTAATTGGACTTAATGCTATAACGTGCTTGTGTAGGAACTAGTTTAGATGTATGGTTCGCCTTAATTCTTACACTATTTAATGTGAACTAGCTGCATGCGGAGTAGGAGTATGAGTCATCTGGGGTCTCTGATAAATGTCTATTGCATGAATAATGTAGTATCTTAAGAAAAGACAATCAGTAGATTAATGAAGTTCAAAGAACTATTAACGAGTAAAATCTAAAAAAATGCATCAAGTTATGTCGCTCTGCGCGTGGGGAACCACCGACCTGTCACCGCTGTCTTGATGTGAACTTTTAGTTGAGTTATGTCGCTCTGCGAGTGAGGAATCACCGACCTGTCACCGCTGTCTCAACTATTAAAGATGATAATATCGTATGACTGCTTTAGTGTCTAGCTAGCGAGCATGACTGTAGTGTAGGAGTATATCTAAGTAGTGACTCACAAGTACACACACTTTGAAATATCAAATGCCTTGCTAGTAGCTAGTAGTTCTGATTGCTATACAAACCTTATATAAGTGCTTAACTAGTCAGCAGAAAGTAGTAAGATTGAGCTGTAAGACATGTGGAAGTATAGAACTGTTTTAGAGGTATTAACACGAGTAAAAAGTTAGCTTTTAGTTTTGATTGACCAATTATCTTGCCTCTAGCTATAGCTTACTGATTTTGTCTAAAGCTTTCTCAAATTGTTTTGCATGACTATTCTTTCAAACGTTTTCAATAAAGTAGAATACTTTAACACTTAAGCTGCCCGCTCATCATTGTTTTATTTTTCTTGGACTATGTTTGCTTGAGGACAAGCAAAGACTTAAGTGTGGGGGTATATGATGAGTGTCCATTTTGTGATAAAAACCCCTATCGAAAGGCTTCATTTCAATGTCTAAATGAGTTAATATTCCGGAACTATTGGTACTTAATGGAATCGTATGTTTATGCAGGTTCACGGAAGATGCGAGAGAGGGTAAATGACATCAAGTAACTCAAGAAGGAAGCCTATGAAGTTACAAGACACAAGGAAGTGATTCGGGAGCCGAACGAAGAAGTACGAGTACAAACAGCAGCCACCAGCGCCGCTGGCAAGCCATGCCAGCGCCGCTGGCCCAGAAGCCCAGACCAGCGCCGCTGGCACCATGCCAGCGCCGCTGGCCCAGAAGCCACCAGCGCCGCTGGCCCAGAAGAAACCAGCGCCGCTGGCCCTATGAAGCCCAGAACCAGCGCCGCTGGCCCATGAAGCCCAGAACCAGCGCCGCTGGCCATGAAGCCCAACCAGCGCCGCTGGCCCAGAAGCCCAAACCAGCGCCGCTGGCCCATGAAGCCCAGAACCAGCGCCGCTGGCCCAGAAGCCCAAACCAGCGCCGCTGGCCCATGAAGCCCAGAACCAGCGCCGCTGGCCCAGAAGCCCAAACCAGCGCCGCTGGCCCATGAAGCCCAGAACCAGCGCCGCTGGCCCAGAAGCCCAAACCAGCGCCGCTGGCCCATGAAGCCCAGAACCAGCGCCGCTGGCCCAGAAGCCCAAACCAGCGCCGCTGGCCCATGAAGCCCAGAACCAGCGCCGCTGGCCCAGAAGCCCAAACCAGCGCCGCTGGCCCATGAAGCCCAGAACGAGCGCCGCTCCCGAAGACCCAGCGCCGCTGGCCCTATGAAGCCCAGAACCAGCGCCGCTGGTCGGCCCAGATCAGAAACCGACTTAAACACCTATTTAAGTCGAACTAACCCTCAAAACCCTAAGAGAGAGCCGATTCAGCAGCCCTAGCCGCCCAGTATCAACCCTAGATCGACTTTGCAGATTTCCAGAAGGTTTTGGAGCTTCTAACGCCTTCCGATCTTCATCCTTGGTCTAGATCTTATCTTTTATATTTACTTTTTATTGCATTAGTATAATAGGAAATCGTGACAACCCCACAACCGCTAGAATTACACGTATTATTAGATTAGGTAGTGCAAGCGTCCCTGCGAACGATCCTGTAATTTACCACTAGACTATACTACACTGACCGGGTTCTCTGCTCGTAAGTGTTTGTGTGTTTTAGGAAAATTACTTGTACAACAATTTATAAATTTAAAAGCAGAAATAAAAACGAACATCAGGAATCGCCAATAAACACCTCCAAACCTACTCATACCTCCGGTTGAGTCATAGTGCGATTATTTGATCAAATAAATTGGCGCCATCCGTGGGACCATTGTACTAATTCTCTCCGAACCCGCCTACGGTCAGGATAATCAGTTGCGATGGCCAAACTAGGAGTAAATCACCCGTCAGACGCTCACAGCATGAAGAAACCGCAAACGCCTCTGAAGGGATCGGACATCGGTGGACGGTTTCACGATAGCCCGCGTGCACCAGACTTAGATCTGCCAACAATCACCTACGATAATATAACGATAACAGCTGAGGAAACACTAGACGCGTAAGAATGGGCCCAGGAGCATCTCATGCTTGCATCGAGGAATCGAAGCTCAAACGGGCAAAAAACCCTCATTTTATATTCCCAGCCCCAAAAGCTCGATTCAGCACACACTGACCGAAGAACCTCACGAGACTCCAGGAATGCTTCCTTAAAAGATGGGACGCACAAAGGAGTCACGACAAACGCAAATAACACGGGGAAAACATGAAAAATGTCGATAGTTCGAGACCAGGAAAGGTCCGTATCAGGGCCGCTGGGTCAAGATCGGAGCATTTCCAGGCCAGGACCACCAGTTCGAGACCAGGAAAGGTCCGTACCAGGGCCGCGGGTCAAGATTAGAGCAATTCCGGGCAGGACCACCAGTTCGAGACCAGGAAAGGTCCGTACCAGGGCCGCCGGGTCAAGATCGGAGCAATTCCGGGCTAGGACCACCAGTTCGAGACCAGGAAAGGTCCGTACCAGGGCCGTCGGGTCAAGATTAGAGCAATTCCGGGCCAGGACCACCAGTTCAAGACCAGGAAAGGTCCGTACCAGGGCCGTCGGGTCAAGATCAGAGCAATTCCGGGCCAGGACCACCAGTTCAAGACCAGGAAAAGTCTGAGCCGGGACCACGAGGTCAAGGCCGGGATCGGTCCATACCAGGGCTACCAGGTCAAGATCAGGACAGGACCGCGCCGGAATCAGGAGATCCAGGTAAGAACAAGTTTGTGCCAGGGTTACAAGGTCAGAAACGAAAGGGATCCAAGCCAGACATTCCCGGCTGAGGCCGGGATGGACCCTAGAAGGGACCATCAAACCAGAACCTTGGCGGGACTATCGCGGAACCAGTAGATTAAAGCAATATACAGGGGCTACATCACAT
Organism: Erigeron breviscapus; assembly: GCA_034093135.1. Taxonomy (NCBI): domain Eukaryota; kingdom Viridiplantae; phylum Streptophyta; class Magnoliopsida; order Asterales; family Asteraceae; genus Erigeron; species Erigeron breviscapus. The sequence continues at coordinate 430,983 of CM067172.1, read as the reverse complement.
GACCCGAATAACCCAACACCCATGAAGCTCCAAAAGCTAAGCAAGTGTGGGCCGGGACGCGCTCCCTCTAACTTAGAGAAGTTGCACATAGCTATTCTCCCGGCGGACGCGCTACCGACAAAAACAATGGACCAACCCGGGAATAGAATATCCGCATTAATAGATAAGGGAATCACTGACGATTATGTGCAAGCAAATTATACATTGTGCGCAATAATAAGGCGCCTTAGGGACACCGGACAGGTATACGAACCAGAACCTGTAGCCCCACATACCTACGACAAAGATGAAACACAGAACGAAGCAGCACAGAGCACCTCATGAGACAAAGCTCCCAGGATATGCAAGAGGACCTCCGCGAGATCAACATACGAAGCAAACAGGCAGGGCACCCGAATGATGGACTTGAAACTCACAAGAGTCAAACCCGAGACCGGTCCGAACCAGCAGGTACGAAGCCGATGGGTGGAGATGACAATTGGAGAGAACCCCCTCCTTCACCCGACTCCACAGACATAACATACCTAGTAAATGTGAGCAGCCCACCTGATAACGACATACGGAACCACTTAACAAAAGCGGACGAGGAGCCCCCTGAAGGTATGGAACATTATAGTGGTGAGGGGGACCCAGACGACTTCTTGAACAAGTTCATCAAGATAGCAACAATCCGGAGATGGGACTCGCAAACTACCTGCCGTGTTTCTCCTACTCCTTAGCTGACAAAGCAAAGGAATGGATCGATAACCTAAGGGCAAGATCAATAAATGATTTCGAAACCCTGAAAGCGAAGTTTAAGTCATAATTCAATACACAGAAGAAATGTAGAAAGACGCATGTGGCAGCACACGATATAAAGCGTCAAAGAGAGGAAACGGTTAAGGAATTTATCGCAAGATATACAGGTGAGACCCAAGAGATAAGCGGGTTGCCCGAAAGTCAGAAAATATCAGGACTCATTCATGGGCTCCGAACACTTGAATTAGTCGAATATCTAACGACGAATTTACCCAAGACATATGACGAGCTCATAACCAAGGCTCATACCTGGATCGATGACAAAGGAATAAGTGGGATGGAATGTCTTCCGGAGAAACGAAAGAGAGAGCCAACGAACCGGGAAAGAAAGGACCTCACCAAAAATCCAAGGAAGGAAAGTATAGCAAAAGAAGGCAAAAGAATAATATTGTTAAAATTAACAAAATCACCAAAGTGTATCCTCGCAACGGAAAAGGTAGCACAAACGTTTCCGGCTCCACCCAGGTTAGCAACCTGAAAAAAGGACCGGGGAAAATATTGCGCATTTCACAAAGACTATGGACACAACACGAACTCGTGTCGAAATCTCCAACATGCCATAGAAGACGCAATAACCACTGGTAAACTGAAACACCTGGAGAGGAGAGTAGACGAAGAAATGTCAAAAGAAAGGATAGAGAACCCGTGGCCGCACACCCCGCAGGCGCAAACCCCCGTCACACGGGAGGAATTGACGGCAATAAAGGCCTGACGAGAGGGGATAAAAGGAGACCTATGGAACTGCTAGGTTGGCCTTCCTGCAGATCATGGAGTAATACCAAGAAAAGGGGTAACTTAAGGGCAAAGCTCCAAACACCCGACCTCCTACGAAGCGGTACCAATAAATGAAAAGGCTAAGTATGGCAACACCCAGTAAACTGGTCCCCCCGTAAACGAGCTCAGGAAGATTCCGGACCACCGGAAGACAGTCAATGAATGCTAAGCAGTTCGGGACCTTACTATGTAAAGGCCTTATGCCAATTATTTTTTCGAAAATAAAAACGCTTTCAGAAGATCGGTCAAAATATAAAACGCGCGCAAAATATACATGTATAAAAAGACTTTATGAGAAGCTCAGGGGACGCCCGATAACACTTCCATAAAGCAATAACGTCATAAGACGACTGCCATAAGACAATCATGTAAGTCCCCCGGGTCTTACCGAACCGAGATTGACTTAAGGATATGTCGAGGTGCGGAATTCCTCAAGATAACCCACGGTTTTTATATCTACCTTTTATGATATATATATATATATCACTATATATATATATATATATATATCTTTTGCGTGAATATAAACACTCGTATTTGGTTACTATAGTGAAACGACTCTCCGGACAAACTTTACCAACCAACGTGGTAATCTAAGTCTACGAGCCATCCAAACCGGGTGTGTGTTTGCGGTTCGTGCGTGAGTTGAGTACCCACAAGATCAAACCGTGCGTGTTCTTGGTTTTCTCTCTCTAGGTTTTGCTCGTTTCTCTCTCTACACTCTTGTTGGAACACGCATGAACACACACCTCTATTTATAGGCAAGTGACAAGAACTCTCAAATCCATTGGGTTTGAGTGTTCTCATGTCAAGCCCATAAGGGTTTTGGCCTGGTTTGAGAGTTCTTGTGTAAAAGCATACTTTTGCTTGTTTCCACAGAAACTCTCAAACCATTTGAGAGTTCTTATGAACAAGCAAACTTTTGCTTGTTCCTCAGAAACTCTCAAATACCATTTGAGTGTTCTTTTCACAAGCAAACTTTTGCTCGTTCCCAAGAACCCTCAAATGACCTTTTGAGTGTTCTCTCCACAAGCAACTAATTGCTCGTTCCCGAGAACACTCAAATAACACTTAGGAATATTTGAGTTAATGTTTCAACTGCTGTCAAGACGCAGAACCAACATTAACTCAGCCAATGTTTATACTGCTGTAAATATACGCAGAACCAACATTAGCTATGACAATGTTTCTACTGCTGTGAATACGCAGAAACAACATCGTCTATATTACCTATTGGAAGTATTCACTAAGTTAATGTTTCTCCTGCTGTTAATACGCAGAAACACAAATAACTTAACTTCCCTTTGGAAGTACATTAAGTTAATATTTCAACTGCTGTCAAGACGCAGAACCAACATTAACTCAGCCAATGTTTATACTGCTGTAAATATACGCAGAACCAACATTAACTCAGCCAATGTTTATACTGCTGTAAATATACGCAGAACCAACATTAGCTATGACAATGTTTCTACTGCTGTAAATACGCAGAAACAATATTAACTTAATGACTCTTTACATGTTATGTCTAGAACCTGCAAAATACAAATAATAAACAAACATATAAACATAAATGGATCCCAATATGATCAACAATATATGCCAAGGTAATATTATTGACAAACGGTAATTACAAGATAAATTACAAGACTTGAATATATATAAATATATGTAACACATCTAGAATGCTTTTGTCACCGAGAAACATGCACCAACAGTCTCCCCCTTGACACTAGCATCTAGATGTGACCTTCAAGTCTTCGTTTGTCATCCTAAGTGCTGGCCAAAAACCCTGTCATCAGGAACTTCAGGTGTTGCCTCTACTAGAATCATGCTCTTCTTCTCAATCACCTCAGTAGTACCAACTCTTGATTTGAGTCTAACTCTGATTGATTGTCTACCCCAACCTTGCCCTCTACAACAGTTGATTGTAGAGATAGCTCATTTGATCCCTTTACTTTTAGATCAAGTAGATCAAGCATTGCATTAATATATGAACACTTGTCTTGAGCTGAAGAGACTGATGGATCTTCAAACATGCTCCCATACTCATCAAAATTGAAGTACGCAGCAATGTCGTCCAGGAGTTCACTCCCAACTTCTTCCTCGGTAGTTGGTCTAACCCGAATGCCGACTCCTACTCCTCCAGTCGGTTGTTCCTGTATACCAGCCACTTCCTCTACGGCCGGTGGATTAGATGAAGGAGAATCAGCTTGGCCAGATTGACCTTGCTGACCTTGCTCCCCCTGAGCTGCATTGACGTTTGAGCCCGGAAATCTCTGAATCTCCTCCTGTTGTCTGGAACCGCTTGGATCCTCATCCTCATCATCCCTTCGACGATGTTTGAGAGTGTCATCCTTGCATCCAGACTTCTCCCCCTGAGATTCAAGATTTTTGATCTTGTTATGCAGCTCAGCAGACCTCTTACCTAAGCTCTCGAGATGCTTAGCCTGACCTTTCAGCAATTTGTGGTGCACACCAATGGAATCAACAATCCCAGTGACAGAATTGATTGTTGCTTCCTGGGTCTCTTGCAGGTCATACTGGTTATTCTCCAGCTCTAGGTGACTTTGTCTTATGAGGTCAGCATCTCTACGGTGTGACTCTTCTTTTCCTTTAAGCTTGTCAGACAAGCTGGCAACTAGAGCTCTCATCCGCTGGATGTCCTCAGCTAACTTGGATACTCTCTCCTTGTTAATCTGAGCAGCTCCTTGCTGTGAAGAAGTCACTGATGGTCTTGTTGTAGATGGTGGAGTCATCGACGAAGACATGATTGGTGTGATTGTAGAGCTGCGAGGCCTTGCAGTCATCAAGACTGGTCTTGTTGTTGTTGTTGTTGTTGTTGTTGTTGTTGTTGTTGTTGTTGTTGTTGTTGTTGTTGTTGTTGTTGTTGTTGTTGTTGTTGTTGTTGTTGTTGTTGTTGTTGTTGTTGTTGTTGTTGTTGTTGTTGTTGTTGTTGTTGTTGTTGTTGTTGTTGTTGTTGTTGTTGTTGTTGTTGTTGTTGTTGTTGTTGTTGTTGTTGTTGTTGTTGTTGTTGTTGTTGTTGTTGTTGTTGTTGTTGTTGTTGTTGTTGTTGTTGTTGTTGTTGTTGTTGTTGTTGTTGTTGTTGTTGTTGTTGTTGTTGTTGTTGTTGTTGTTGTTGTTGTTGTTGTTGTTGTTGTTGTTGTTGTTGTTGTTGTTGTTGTTGTTGTTGTTGTTGTTGTTGTTGTTGTTGTTGTTGTTGTTGTTGTTGTTGTTGTTGTTGTTGTTGTTGTTGTTGTTGTTGTTGTTGTTGTTGTTGTTGTTGTTGTTGTTGTTGTTGTTGTTGTTGTTGTTGTTGTTGTTGTTGTTGTTGTTGTTGTTGTTGTTGTTGTTGTTGTTGTTGTTGTTGTTGTTGTTGTTGTTGTTGTTGTTGTTGTTGTTGTTGTTGTTGTTGTTGTTGTTGTTGTTGTTGTTGTTGTTGTTGTTGTTGTTGTTGTTGTTGTTGTTGTTGTTGTTGTTGTTGTTGTTGTTGTTGTTGTTGTTGTTGTTGTTGTTGTTGTTGTTGTTGTTGTTGTTGTTGTTGTTGTTGTTGTTGTTGTTGTTGTTGTTGTTGTTGTTGTTGTTGTTGTTGTTGTTGTTGTTGTTGTTGTTGTTGTTGTTGTTGTTGTTGTTGTTGTTGTTGTTGTTGTTGTTGTTGTTGTTGTTGTTGTTGTTGTTGTTGTTGTTGTTGTTGTTGTTGTTGTTGTTGTTGTTGTTGTTGTTGTTGTTGTTGTTGTTGTTGTTGTTGTTGTTGTTGTTGTTGTTGTTGTTGTTGTTGTTGTTGTTGTTGTTGTTGTTGTTGTTGTTGTTGTTGTTGTTGTTGTTGTTGTTGTTGTTGTTGTTGTTGTTGTTGTTGTTGTTGTTGTTGTTGTTGTTGTTGTTGTTGTTGTTGTTGTTGTTGTTGTTGTTGTTGTTGTTGTTGTTGTTGTTGTTGTTGTTGTTGTTGTTGTTGTTGTTGTTGTTGTTGTTGTTGTTGTTGTTGTTGTTGTTGTTGTTGTTGTTGTTGTTGTTGTTGTTGTTGTTGTTGTTGTTGTTGTTGTTGTTGTTGTTGTTGTTGTTGTTGTTGTTGTTGTTGTTGTTGTTGTTGTTGTTGTTGTTGTTGTTGTTGTTGTTGTTGTTGTTGTTGTTGTTGTTGTTGTTGTTGTTGTTGTTGTTGTTGTTGTTGTTGTTGTTGTTGTTGTTGTTGTTGTTGTTGTTGTTGTTGTTGTTGTTGTTGTTGTTGTTGTTGTTGTTGTTGTTGTTGTTGTTGTTGTTGTTGTTGTTGTTGTTGTTGTTGTTGTTGTTGTTGTTGTTGTTGTTGTTGTTGTTGTTGTTGTTGTTGTTGTTGTTGTTGTTGTTGTTGTTGTTGTTGTTGTTGTTGTTGTTGTTGTTGTTGTTGTTGTTGTTGTTGTTGTTGTTGTTGTTGTTGTTGTTGTTGTTGTTGTTGTTGTTGTTGTTGTTGTTGTTGTTGTTGTTGTTGTTGTTGTTGTTGTTGTTGTTGTTGTTGTTGTTGTTGTTGTTGTTGTTGTTGTTGTTGTTGTTGTTGTTGTTGTTGTTGTTGTTGTTGTTGTTGTTGTTGTTGTTGTTGTTGTTGTTGTTGTTGTTGTTGTTGTTGTTGTTGTTGTTGTTGTTGTTGTTGTTGTTGTTGTTGTTGTTGTTGTTGTTGTTGTTGTTGTTGTTGTTGTTGTTGTTGTTGTTGTTGTTGTTGTTGTTGTTGTTGTTGTTGTTGTTGTTGTTGTTGTTGTTGTTGTTGTTGTTGTTGTTGTTGTTGTTGTTGTTGTTGTTGTTGTTGTTGTTGTTGTTGTTGTTGTTGTTGTTGTTGTTGTTGTTGTTGTTGTTGTTGTTGTTGTTGTTGTTGTTGTTGTTGTTGTTGTTGTTGTTGTTGTTGTTGTTGTTGTTGTTGTTGTTGTTGTTGCTTGTTGTTGTTGTTGTTGTTGTTGTTCTGGTTGTTGTTGTTGTTGTTGTTGTTGTTGTTGTTGTTGTTGTTGTTGTTGTTGTTGTGGTTGTATCACTGGTGCCACTGGAGGTTGTGGAGGGACTGGCTGTGGAGCAGCAACAACATCACCTTCAACATCAGAATCCTCATGCGCAAATCCATCATGTTCAGGTGCAACATAATTAGGATTAATGAGCGCCCCAAAGAGGTTTTTGTCCCTCGGTCGAGCCTGTGGTGGAAGATTTCCACGGTATCTATAACTATCGTTAAAGATACGATTAGGCATTGTAGTCACCGATTCAGTAGGACCCTCCGGAACAAGATTGGGTAGTCGAGCATTTATGATCAGCATCACGAACCTCGGATACATCAGAAATCTCTCATCATCCCTCGCCCTTATCTGCCTGCACATCTCATTAAAGATATAACGAGAGAAGCTATAAGGCTTGTTCAGCACCAAGGAAATCACTTGTGATTGGGTTTCGACATTCAATGAATCGTAACCCGATTTCTTATTGCTCAAAGCAACAAGAATCACATGTGAAAAGAACTTCCACCTGCCCATCAAACAGTTCTTCTGAAATGTGTTCCGATTTGCAGGACCGACATACCCCATTCTTCTGAATGCTCCCAATCTAAGTGCTTGGGGATATGCGGTTGGACCATTCACTCCTCCCTCTTGGTCTTCAGTTCCCAAGTCAAGAATACCAATCAAGTCAGAGGCAGTGAACTGGAAGGTCTGATTGTTCACCCTCGCTTCAATACTTGGGATAACACCGGGTAACAATCTTGTAGATGCCCAGAATTGACTTAGAAAGTCAGATAGATAACTGGGTCAGCCGTGAGAACATGTCTGATTCTTGATTGCTGCAGAAACTCAAGAATCCTAACAAATCTCCCAGCATTGGCTTGATTCACATCCAAATCAATCAAGTAGTTATGATTTTTGTGAAAGTGTCTCTCAGCCATCTGCACAAAGATACAAACAACAACCAAACAAACAATTAGCAACAACAATTAAAGTCGAACTTTAAAGCTCTTAACATTTTCTAAACCCCTGAAACTCTTAGTTTCATCGGTTCCGAGAATGTTATCAACTTTAATGTTAGGTCCAGACTTACTGGACTCGCTCCAGACTTGAAGACTGGAGCCCTCTGAAGATTTGTCCAGAAATTATGTGAAGACCAGTGAGCTGTTTACTTGTACAGGAAATCTGGAATCCTCCAGAATAGCTCACTGGACTTCACTCCAGTCCAGATCGATTCTACTGAAGACATTCTCACTGAAGTCAAAGACTGAAGTTTGAAGAAAGAAGACTGACAAGCAGTGGAGCCCACTGACAGTCTTACCAGATCTCCCGACTGGAGCCTTGACAGTGTTCTAGACCTTACAAGTCTGAACACTGATTACGAGGAATTGACTTTATGCCTTTACACACTTTTACACGGACAACCCACTTGTGTATTGATAAAAGTAATACGTGTGTAAATGTGGTTGGTTAAAAGGTTGACAAGTCACATCAATGTGACTTTATCCCTGTACTTTAACCAATGCATTTAAGGAATTAAAGTAACTTCCTTAAATGCATGCAACCATATTTGTACGACAAAAAGAATTAAGTATTAATTCTTTTTGCCTATAAATACTAAGTCATTTCTCTCGTTCAAATTACTTTTTGCAATTTGGTGCATTTGCTTAAATACTCTCGATCCAAACAGTTATACTTCACACCTTTAAGTATTTCGATCAAGGAGTTTATTTAGCAAATATAGATCACTTGTAATTCATAGGTTGTTTAGATACTTACATTTGTATTATCTAGGTTCCGCAACAACCTTGTATTTTATTTAACATCATAAATAAGATACACTTGAAAAATTACATTGTGTCTCATCATTTATATTCTTGCTTAAGTCTTTATTGCTTTCTTTATATTCTTGCATTTATATTTAAAGCAATACTAGTCCATTTCTAGTTCATACTTGACTTGTTGTATTTTACACTCGTGGGTTAAACCATCGTGTGAGGGGACTTACAATTGGTATCAGAGCAGAAGGTTAATATACTTACCTAGATCTGTTTCACGATGGCCAACCCAGAGAATATACAAGCTACTAATCTTAATGATCCACCTATTATTGAACATGTAAATGATCCACCTGTTAATAACAACCCTCCTCCTCCTCCTCCTACTCCTGCTTCTCCACATGTGCATGTGCATTACTCGAACACTCCTGTTCCCAAATTTGGTGGGAACAGTGATGAATTCGGCACTTGGAAAGCTAGGATGATACTACACATTACTGGCATTGAGAGGAATATGATAAAAATTTTAAATGAAGGTCCCTATATTCCTAGATCTCCTCTCAATCCACTTCTTGATCCAACTGGATCTAGATCTGGAAGGGAAAAGAGGGAGGAACACTGGTCAGAAGAGGATAAAAGACTTGTTAATATTGATACTATTTTAAAAAATATGATCCTCGGGGCTGTTCCAGAAACCCTAATTCCCACACTAGTTCTCTATCCCAGTGCTAAAACCATGTGGGATGAACTGGTGAACCAGTATGAAGGAGGTAATGACACTGTTGTTACTAGAAAAGTCTCCTTAAATAAAAAGTATGAGTCATTTTTTGCTCTCCCCAATGAGTCTCTAACTGGTACTTACACCAGATTTATGAACATTATCAATCAGTTAAGAGGACTGGGGGTAGAGAAAGACAAGGATATACTTTTGGAGAAATTTTGTGATATTCTTCCAACTAAATGGTCTCACATGATTCTGGTCTTGAGACAAGGTAAAACCTTGCACTCCCATACTTTGTCAACACTGTATGGAGCCTTCAGATTCACTGAAGAGAATCAAGCCCAGAGGATTGAGGCAGAAAAGGATGCTTTAAATCATGCCTCCAGTAGTTCCATAGTGGTCAGTCCTACTGAACCACCTTGTGCAGCATTAATATCTTCTGAGAATGTATTTTCTATGAAGAAGATGATGTCTGAACTGATGGATTCTGGAGTCACAAATAATATCTCTCTAGACTGTGATGAAACTGACAGTGATGACCTGGTTGCAATGATTGCTAAAACGTTTAACCGTTTCAAAGCAAGAGCAAACAGGCCCACTGGACAAAGTGCACCCAGTTCCTCTACTGATAAGACCAATCTGACATGCTTTAAGTGTGGCAGAAAAGGTCATTTCATGAAGGAGTGCAGGTCCAGTCAGTTTGTCTCCCAGTCTGGACCAACTGTTTCTTATAACAAGCCTGATGATAGCTACAAGTTGAAATACAAAAAGCTTAAGGCTCAAATTGCTCTCATGTCTCAACAAATCGAGAATAATAATAATAAATGCATGATTGCAACCACTGAAGAAGCATGGGTTCCCTCTGATGATTCATCAATTGATGAAGAAGAGGAAAGAGATTGTTGTTTTATGGCTCTGGCTGATGAAGAGCATCTGGTGAAGGATGATGTCACATCTGGTAGATGGGTGGACATTGTAATCAAAAAGGTTAGTTTATATGATCTTGAAACCGATCCTGAACTAAAGTTGGACATTGCTGAAGTTCTTAATTCTGATTTAATTTTTGTTGAAACTGTTAGATCTGAAATGACTAAAGGTTTTGAAACAGATTTCTCTGAAATATCAATTTTGCAATCAAAATTAAAAGAACTCCAGGATATTGAACTGGATTTTAAAGCACAAGTTTTGGTCACTGAACAACTGGTACAAGAAAAACATGACCTTGAAATAATTCTGGAAAAAGAAAAATAGGTCATTAAATCATGGCTAGAAACAAGAAAGCCATATGATGCTGGAATCAATCAATATCCATCCCAAAAACGGGCTTATCTGGATGGAAATACCCATGTTGCTGCATTGATTCCAGTCATTGACCGTTTACCAGAAGTGGTCAGACCAAGTACCATTTATGATGAACCAATGACCCCCAAAGCTAGTGTTATACCACCAGTTCAACTTTCCGAGGTTAAGACTGGAGCATCACAGATGACTGCTCCAGTTAAAAAGGTTAAGCAGAATAAACCTTTGCCTCAGTCAACTTCTAAAGAACCCCAGGTTCAGAAGAAAAAGACCAGTTCCCTTCCTAAGCCTAAAGTCCAGTCATCTGGAAAGGCTAAGGTATCATCTGAAGAAAGTATTTTGTTAAGGATAGAGAGCCAGTTTCAACTACTGGCTCGTCAAGTACAAAGTTGTAATGCAAGAATGAACAATTTTGAGGGTACTTCATCTGGCCCTAAACAAAATACAAAACCTTTTTCAAAGAAAGAGAAAATTATTCCTCCAGTGGAGAAAAAGAAAAAGGTTTCAAAACTATCAACTCCAGTAGTGTTTTCAACAAAAACTACTGTTGAAGAAAGTGAACTCAACCAGATACCCCAGGGATCCATAAGGGAGGATCCAGTGAACCCATCAGTCGATGGGTTCCCAAAACTAACTAATCAATCTGGTGGATGTGCAGGGCGATCGAAAGAAACATACCTGGTATCTTGACAGTGCAGCTGGCAGGACAATGACCGGACGTAAGACCCTGCTGGAGGAGTTCATAATCTCTGATGGACCCTCCATCACTTTTGGAAATGATGGTTGTGGAAAAACTGAGGGATATGGTGTTCTGAACAATGGACAAGTCAAATTCAGACGAGTTGCATATGTGAATGGTTTGAAATATAACCTGATCAGTGTTAGTCAACTGTGTGATGATGGCTATCAAGTTTTGTTCAATATTGTTCATGGCATCGTATTCAACAAAGACTGGAAGGTAGTATTGATTGCTCCCAGAAAAGGGAATGTGTATGTGATGGATATGGAAAGCTCTCCTTCAGAGCAGTGTTTCTATACTCAAGCTGATGAAGACACAAATTGGTTATGGCACAAAAGGTTATCCCATTTAAATTTCAAAAATATTAATAAGTTGTCTAGAAAACAACTGGCAGATGGGATACCTTCAGTTTCCTTCAAAAAGGAAAGGCCATGTCCAGGATGTGAGATGGGAAAGCAGAAACGTGCCAGTTTCAAGACCAAGCAGAATTTTAGCATATCTGAACCACTTCATATGCTTCATATGGATCTTTTTGGTCCAGTGAATGTTCAGACTTGTGCTGGTAAAAGATATACCCTGGTGATCGTAGATGAATTCTCCAGATATTGTTGGGTTATCTTTCTCAGGTCTAAAAATGAAGCTGCTGCTGAAATCATCACTCTTATCAAGCAGATTGAACTCAAGTATAAGCGAAAAGTGTGTCAGTTGAAGTGACAATGGAACAGAATTCCAGAATGCAACTCTGGAGAAATTCTGTACTGACACTTGGCATCTCTCAGAACTTCTCATCAGCACGCACTCCAGAGCAGAATGGAGTGGTCGAAAGAAAGAACAGAACGCTGATAGAAGCTGCCAGAAGTATGCTTGCTGAATCTGGTCTTCCCACCAGTTTCTGGGCTGAAGCAATTGCTACTGCTTGCCACACCCAGAACAGGTCAGTGTACGTGAAGCGACACAAGAAGACATCTTATGAAATATTAAGAAATAGAAAACCAAATATTGGTTATTTTCACGTTTTTGGATGTCCAGTTTACATCCTGAACGACTCCAGTCAGTTAGGCAAATTCGATGCCAAAGCTGATGAAGGATATTTCTTAGGATATTCAGCCATTCGCAAAGCTTTCAGAGTCTACAACAAGAGACTGGAAAGAGTACAAGAGTCAATACATGTCACATTTGATGAATCAATAAGAAGCCAGTCCTTAATTCTCCCCCAGTAAATCCAATTATCTTCTGTGAATCTGATCCTATCAACTACAATAAAGATTCATCTGAAGATGTTTCCAGTCATTCTGACTTGGAACCAGTTCAAACAAAGAAAAACCCCAGTAGTACTCCCTTCTATCCTTCAATGAGTTTCAAACTACCCTCTGAACTCGTTATTGGATCAGATGTTCGTACTACTTCTCCAGTATCAGTATCAGTTGAAATCATACCAGAACTGTTTTCAAATGAAGAGTTTCAAACTGAAACAGTACTCCATGAAATGCCTTCAAATGAAGAATTTCATGATGCAAGTCGTGATCTAAATGATTCAGACGAAGAAGTTGAAACAGTCTGGGAAGATCCTCCTCCTGAAGCTACACCAGAGGAGACTCAACTGAATTCTTGCACTGATATTGTTGTCAGTAATAGTCCTGGTCATTACTCTAAGTGGACTAAAGCTCACCCTATTGATCAGATCATAGGTGACTCCAGTAGAGGGGTTCAGACCAGAAGAGCCTCCAGTGAACAATGTTTATATGTCAGCTTCTTATCACTGGTAGAACCGAAGAAGATTGACGAGGCTATGGAAGATCCAAGCTGGGTGTTAGCTATGCAAGAAGAGCTACACCAGTTTGAAAGGAACAAGGTTTGGTACCTGGTTCCTTTCCCAGTTGGCAAGAAAGAACCAATTGGAACCAGATGGGTCTTTAGGAACAAGGTAGATGAAGATGGTCATGTTATCAGAAACAAGGCCAGACTGGTAGCGCAAGGGTACTGCCAGTCAGATGTTGATTTTGATGAATCATTTGCTCCAGTGGCTAGACTTGAAGCAATCAGAATTTTCTTAGCATTCGCTGCTCATCATCAGTTCAAGGTCTACCAGATGGACGTAAAGAGTGCCTTTCTGAATGGAAAACTGGAAGAAGAAGTTTATGTCAAGCAACCACCAGGCTTCGTTGATGAAAAACATCCCCACTGGGTATATCGTCTGGACAAAGCCCTTTATGGTCTCAGACAAGCTCCACGTGCCTGGTATGATACTCTGACTAAACACTTATTGAAAAATGGTTTTAAAAGAGGTGCAATTGACAATACCTTATTTATTCTTCGTGAAAAAGGTAATATTCTGCTGGTACAAATTTATGTTGATGATATAATCTTTGGGTCTACTGATGAAAACATGTGCAAGAAATTTTCGAAAATTATGTCTTCAGAATATGAGATGAGTTTAATGGGTGAATTAACATATTTTCTAGGACTCCAGATTAAACAAAACAAAGACGACATTTTTATTAATCAGGAAAAATATGTTAGAGATCTTTTAAAGAAATATGATATGAACTCTTCACCATCTAAACCCACTCCAATTTCTGCACCACTAACACTGGACTCAGATCCTGATGGAAAACCAGTGAACATCACTGTCTATAGAGGCATGATTGGTTCACTGATGTATTTAACTGCCAGTAGACCAGATATTATGTTCTCAACATGTTTATGTGCCAGATATCAGTCTAATCCAAAAGAATCTCATATGCTTGCTGTAAAGCGCATACTGAAGTACCTTAAAGGTGTCCCCAGTTTGGGTCTTTGGTATACCAAAGGCTCAGGCATGGATCTAATGGGTTATTCAGATTCAGATCATGCAGGTTGTAAGATAGACAGGAAATCCACTACTGGTGGATGTCATTTCCTTGGTGGCAAACTGGTCAGCTGGACCAGTAAGAAGCAAACTTCAGTTTCATTGTCCACTCCTGAAGCTGAATACGTGTCTGCAGCCAGTTGTTGTGCCATTGCTATCTCAAACAATCCTGTCATGCACTCCAAGACAAAACACATCGATCTCAGGTATCATTTTATTCGTGATAATATTGTGAAAGGAAACATTGAACTCCATTTTATTCCCACTGACAAACAACTCGTTGACATTTTTACTAAACCAATGGATGTAAAAACATTTGAATATCTAGTTGGTGAGTTGGGAATGTTAAACCCTTAAATCTGGAACCTTGGTATTGAACGCCTTTGTGTACTATCAGGGATCTTTGATTTAAAGATTTATACATCTGTGAGAGCTTAGATATTGAACGCCTTTGTGTACTATCTTTACTTTAATAGATTTATGGATCAACATTCCAGGGGGAAGACCTGACCAAATATTTTTATCCTTAAAATGTTTTTAATTTCAGGGGGAATTTATTAATTTATTTTCTCACTGGACAAATTTTTTCTGGAAATTTCACTGGAACTTTGTAAATGTGTCCCTCTCTACTTGGATAGGTTGAAGTGCGTGTTTGAGGTGACTTCAGTCGCTTTGTAAATGTGTCCCTCTCATTTGTCTGCATAAGTTGATGTGCATGTTTGAAGTCTCCAGTATGGTCTTTAAATGGGTACTTTACTGGAGTGTCCCTCCAGTGTACCATCAATGCATGCTTCACTGGACTAATCCACCAGTGATACTGAAGTGTCCAGTCAACCTCCAGATGCATTGAATTGAGTCATGGTATGTCTGTCACAATATTTTAATACTTGATCGTTGTGTATGCCACGTAAGCAAAACTTTTGAGTGGATATTTACTGTCTTTATCCACGTGGCATGGCATTTTTCAAACTAAATGATGGTTTTGTTACCTTGGGAAGATAAAAAGTACAAGTTGGTTATTTTGTGGGCTGTCAAACTGTCATGCATTTATGTGTGATGGGATTCATTAAATGCGGATTTCAAATTACGATCAAAATTATTTTTAACAAATTCAAAATAACCGTTTGAAATTCCAATTTTTCTATCTCCTATATATACCCATATTTACTTTCTTTTCATTTTATCTCGAACATCATTTACTTCCCAAAATCTTCAAATTCCTTCATTTAATTTCTTTTCATTCAATTCCAATCATCACTCTCTTTCGTCATAAATCTTCATCAAAACCCTATATTTCTCAGTTTCATATTTCATATATCTCATATATACAATGGCACCAAGACAATCAAATTCTCCGAAAAATCTTTTGTCTGCAACATATGCTCCGGTCGCCGCCGTTAAAAAGGCGGAGACACCCAATATCACTCTTTCTGCAGATGCCATTCGTATAAATATGAATAACTGGATGGCCAGACTCACTCTTGCCAGTACTCATGAGGCCCAATCCATCATAGGAAGGATAAACAGTTTCTTCCTTTCCTGCCCTCTTTATGGTGCCCTAACCCTAAATCCAGGAAGAATGTACCATGATTATTTGTGTGAATTCTGGTACACAGCAGAGTATGATGAATCAACCTCCACAATCACTTATACTCTAAAACAAGGAACCAGACCCTTGTCATTCACTGTTGACACTCTTCGTACTGTTCTTCAATTACATTACTTTTCTGAAAATGAGATGCCTATTGATTTTCCCTCTGGCATAAATACAAGAGAAGTGTGCAGATTAATGGGGCATACAGAAATCCTGGATGAGTATGGCCAACTATCCAGAAAAGGTACTATCTACATGAGTAAATTAACAGACTCATGGAGATATTTCTTCACTCACATAGTTGAGTGTTTGGGGGGAAGCTCTGGAGGACTTGATCAGATCAACCAAACACATCTTCTGATTGCTTACTGCCTGTGGTTTGGTTATAGAGTGGATTTTGCCAAGATACTCTTTGATGATCTGGTAGAGCGTCTTAAAGTGAAAGGTAGAAAAGCCTTTGTACCTTATATTCGTTTTCTTTCACTTGTATTTAAAAGAGCTCTGGGCAACGAGTATGATTTTGAAACCACTCACTTTTCTGTTTGTGAGTATATGCGTGACTTGGCCAACCTTAAATCTAAAACAAATGAGGTAGATATTCCTCTGGCCATGCTCACTTTTCAAAGGGATGATGTGGAAAGGGATAATGTAGAAAGGATTGATCTGGAAGAGGCTCCAGGTGGGAACCAAGATGAAACCCCCACTGGAGCTCTCGATGATGAAGTGGTACAACCAATTACTCAGGTGGCTCCTGAACAGAATGTTGAAGTTGTTGTACCAAACCCTCCCACCAGACCAAGAAGTAGCAGACGTCTTAGGCTGGCAGGTGTTGCAATCGGTGACAGAACAGAAACTGTTCCTCCAGAATCCTCCCACCAGGAATCTGGAGATTCTTCCAGTGAAAATGTTGTAGGAACAACAAGTGAAGAAACAAGGGTTGCTGGTGATGTGATGGCTGCAGATGGTACTCCCATTGTTGAAGAAGAAAATATTGCACAAAATGTTGAGCAGGAAGCTCAACTGGATCTGAATATAGATGTTGGTGATCAGATGGGTACTCGAAGAATTGATACAGATTTTGATTGGGATGCGACTGACTCACCCATGTCAGAAGGTAATAATTTTGATACTGATATGAATTTTCTGGGTGATGATGTTGAAGAAGTAGAAAGGTTACCAGAAATGCCACCACCCCCAGAATTCCAAAATGTTCCATCTCCACCACCAGAAACAGATTTGCCACCACCTCCACCACCTTCAAATCCGACAAACACTACATTAATTTCATCAAGTACTTTCCAGATTTCACCAAATCAACCACCACCACTTGAAGCAGTCCAGACACAAGTTCCTCAGGCAACCAGAATGGTTTCTGATCTCACTCCTCCTGGTGGTCTCTCCACTTCGTCTTCAGCCGAGGTCCAAGGCCTTTTAAGTAAGGTGGCGGACCTGGAGAGATCACTCCAGTCTTCTTCCCAGGTTATTTCTGACTTTAAATCCTTATTGTCAAATAACTTTGCATCAGAAATGAACATTTTTGCTGGGAACGAGAAGCTTGTTTTTGAGAAGCTTGATGAGCTGGTACTGGCCACAATAAAATTCTCAAGGGAAGAGCTACTCGCCCATCATCATGAGATGGCCAGTCATGGGACTCTTGATTCGTATAATGCTGGTAGATTGGGCATACACATTGATGTTTATAAAAAGATGAAGGATGATCCCAGAGTTAACCAATGTCTGAATGCAATGGATGATGTGCATCTTCGCTCCAGGTACTCTCAAGAAGAACAAACCTATGATGCAATAATTTATGGTATCAGTGTTGTTGAACTGATCAGACAGAGGAAGGAGGAACTGGTGAATCTTCAGAAGAAGATTAGAAAGAATGCTGCAGCTGGAGATTGAATATCGAAAGAAAATAAAGGGTTTGCCAAAACTCACTGCCAAACAGATGAAGGCACTCAAAGATGCAGGCATAAGCACTTTCATTCCCTTGGATACTTCACAAAGAATTAATCGTGAAGAAATCCAGTCTGCAGTTGAACAAAGGAAGGCATCCAGGGAAACTGATGCATTGGTTCATGCTGCCAGATTGAAAGATAAGTATGATGAACGAATGACTTTCAGAAATGATGCCAGAAGGATCATTGGTGCTGAAATCAAACTAGCTGAAGATCATGAGCAGATGACCAAGTTTCATGTAAAGTAGACTAGGGAGGGTAACTTTACTGATGAAAGGATGAACGCTTTAGTCCAGTCGTTTGGATGGTCTGAACTAAAGGAAATAGGCTTGATATTCAGGGGGAAGACTGATCTGTCCCCAGATGTTACAGCGTTTTTGAAAAGAATTGAAAGGGTCTGGAAGAGGAAGCATCAAACTGAAGTTGCTCTAGGTATTCGACCAGCAGAATCTGTACCATCCTCTCCATCACCAAAGAGAAAGGCCACTGAAGAAGCTTCTGGACACACTCAAAAGAGAAGGGCCTAATCTCTTTATCACTTACTTGTACTTGTATTTATTTTTGATCAAAATTGTAACTGTTTATCAGTTGATGTATGTAAATATAGTTGCATTTTTGATTCACAAAGTAAGTGATCAGATTAAGTCTAAGTTAGAACTAAAAGATGAAAACTGGAACACTGATGATCTATAAAGTGCTTTCCAGTTACTTAAATTTTTTTAGACTTAGTCAAAATTAAGGGTTTTTCAAGCATACAAAATGTATAGATAGAAGCTTGAAAACCCTTGCATAATTTCTAAACAAATAGGGGGAATTTGTTAGGTCCAGACTTACTGGACTCGCTCCAGACTTGAAGACTGGAGCCCTCTGAAGATTTGTCCAGAAATTATGTGAAGACCAGTGAGCTGTTTACTTGTACAGGAAATCTGGAATCCTCCAGAATAGCTCACTGGACTTCACTCCAGTCCAGATCGATTCTACTGAAGACATTCTCACTGAAGTCAAAGACTGAAGTTTGAAGAAAGAAGACTGACAAGCAGTGGAGCCCACTGACAGTCTGAACACTGATTACGAGGAATTGACTTTATGCCTTTACACACTTTTACACGGACAACCCACTTGTCTATTGATAAAAGTAATACGTGTGTAAAGGTGGTTGGTTAAAAGGTTGACAAGTCACATCAATGTGACTTTATCCCTGTACTTTAACCAATGCATTTAAGGAATTAAAGTAACTTCCTTAAATGCATGCAACCATATTTGTACGACAAAAAGAATTAAGTATTAATTCTTTTTGCCTATAAATACTAAGTCATTTCTCTCGTTCAAATTACTTTTTGCAATTTGGTGCATTTGCTTAAATACTCTCGATCCAAACAGTTATACTTCACACCTTTAAGTATTTCGATCAAGGAGTTTATTTAGCAAATATAGATCACTTGTAATTCATAGGTTGTTTAGATACTTACATTTGTATTATCTAGGTTCCGCAACAACCTTGTATTTTATTTAACATCATAAATAAAATACACTTGAAAAATTACATTGTGTCTCATCATTTATATTCTTGCTTAAGTCTTTATTGCTTTCTTTATATTCTTGCATTTATATTTAAAGCAATACTAGTCCATTTCTAGTTCATACTTGACTTGTTGTATTTTACACTCGTGGGTTAAACCATCGTGTGAGGGGACTTACATTTAACAATCGACAATCAGGTTGAACGATAAAATTCTTAACATTTTCAATGATATAGAAACCATTTGTTTCTTAATCAACCAAAATGTCACCAATTTTATCGAATCAACAAGTCGATATTAAAACATTTAATGTTTTCTAAGGTCGCAAAACCGTTTGTTTCATAACCTTCCAAAACATTTAGTTTTAATAAACGACACATATTGAACTTTTTCAAATTTAACTAAAACCATTTGTTTTTCTTAAATTTTAAAGTTCAATATTATAAGGCAATTCGCACTTTCTAATTTGACTCATTTGATAATTTTCCCATTTTGAAAATTTTCCGAAGTCCTAGAACAAGCAAATTCCTTATACACACACATATGGTGACAATACACACATATGGTGTTGGGTTTGACTAGTCAATGCGTGTTATGTTTCATATTTTACTTGTTAAAAATTTTTCAATTTTAAAAATTTTCTAAGTCATGAAACACGCATATAGTGCCACAACACGCAAATGGTGACAAACACGCAAGATGGTGTATTTGACAATAAGAACACGCAAAGCTGGTCATATGTGTGTTCTTCATGATGACGTCATCATCATGAACACGCAAAATCTGGAAGGTTTGAATTTCTGGGTTCATAAGAACACGCATATGAAAACACGCATATAGTGCCACAACACGCAAATGGTGACAAACACGCAAGATGGTGTATTTGACAATAAGAACACGCAAAGCTGGTCATATGTGTGTTCTTCATGATGACGTCATCATCATGAACACGCAAAATCTGGAAGGTTTGAATTTCTGAGTTCATAAGAACACGCATGTGTCTCAAGAACACGCATATGCAGTGTCACCCAATCAAAACCTAACTTCATATATGTCTGATTTATCAATTTTTGGGTTCCATTTCTCCATCCAAAACGTGTTTATAGTCCCATTTAGCAATTTTATAACCGAAAATAAAATTCTAAATATTTGGCCATTTAAACACTATAAATGGATCTAGAAATCTTGTTAATCATATACCTTTGTTCAATAAGTGTTAATATACAAGTTTCTTGTGTCTTGAAACACGAATGGATCAAGTTAAGTGAATCGAAGTGTGAACAGTGTGAGAACGAGGAACACGCAAATATGGAGGGTTTTGACAAACACGCAAATTACTTCAAAAATGTAATAAATGTGTGTTTTGTCAGATTTTTCCTTTATATACCCTCACATAACACGCAAACCCTAAACTCACAAAGAAACACGCATATGAGGCCCATTTTGCACAACACGCATATTAGGCCCATCAATGAAACACGCAAAGTAAGCCCACTTGACAAACACGCATATTGAGCCCCTTTTGCAAAACACGCATATGATGTCCACTTGGCTAAACACGCATATTACACTTAGCCTAATTTTCGATTCATGTGAACCTTGACTTTCCATAAAGTCAACCTTCACAAACTTGATTAACACTTTGAAAATTCACCAAGAATTTTCTCGAACCCGATATGATTAACGAAAAGAATTCTTTAGAGAACACGATAAAGATAAACACAAACCCTATTTTGTATTATAATTAATCGTATTTTTCTCGATAAAGAGATTCTCGATACATGTCACAACTTGAACAAACTTACAATGTACGATCATTAAATTAAGACCCGATATGATTAACAGAAAGAATTATTTAGAGAATACGATAAAGATAAACACAAACCCTATTTTGTATTATAATTAATCGTATTTTTCTCGATAAAGAGATTCTCGATACATGTCACAACTTGAACAAACTTACAATGTACGATCATTAAATTAAGACCCGATATGTCAATATTTAATAAATTACAAAGCACCATTGTTAAGTATTTGACAATAATATACATTGGACACAATCAATGTTGTTTAATAAATTCAAATACAACAAAAATAAAGACATAAGATTGTATAACTTGATAAACAATCTCTCCATCTATATCTTCGTCTCCGTTTGAATTTTGTTGAGCTGTTGATGTGTAAGTATATTCTGCTTCCATTTTAAGCTTGAGTTTTCTCCATTCCGGACTGGATAGACCCAATTTTCATACACTTTGGAGACCCTTTATCTTAACGGTTGACACACATCCATTTAAGATAAATAATTCTGCGACCACATCAGCAAACTCATGAGATCTATACAACACATGTATTAATCTCAATGGTAAATAATTGAACTTGAAAACACTTAAACCGATATATAACAGATAATTAATGACTGATTCTCCCAATTAAGATTAGAATCAAAGCCTTTATCATGTTAGCTCACACATTAAGTATTTTTGATTCAATTATTTAAGGTAAATTGCAAATCAAAATATCTGTCAAATATATCAACTCAGTGACTCCGTTTGACCTATTTTGACCGAAACCTTAAGTATTTCACTTAATCTTTCGAGCAATTTACATGTAAGACCTAATTCAAGGTGTACCAAACACACTCAAATTAGAGTCTTTGCTTACACTATACCCTTATCACAATACACATTTATTCGGTGTTCACAAAGAACACAGCTAACTCCCCCTGGAAACCAGATACCCTAAATAACATTGTCTCTCGTGCTATAGAACCCTTTTTCTGATAAAAATGGTTCTTGAGAGATGGTGACTAAGGGTTACTCATTCCAGCCAACTGGACTAGCAACTCGAAAGGCGATCGATCAAAGGCCTTAGTGTAACCATCATAAATAAATCAACTTTTCATATTCATCATAGGATAACAGCCATTATATGAATAATCATGTTATCTCAAATGATTTATTAACAAACATAAAATAAAGTAGCACTTTATATATACTCGTTTTTCCCAAATACGTTCCTTTATAAACAAATTATAAATAACATACATAGGACTTGCACAATGATTTATAATGAAGAAAATACAATGAACTTTCGATAACCCAATATGTTATCTAATTAAAATGTGCCTAGGACTCAGTCACCGATCACCGAAAGTACATGGTTCTCCTTAACTGTGTCCTCCGCACGAAAGATAAGCGCTTAGTTGCGAAACGGTACCCAAGCCTCTGTAGACTTGAATTTACCGTCCTTATCTTTCACTGAGACATTTGTCCAATATCCATCACTCTCAGTGGGAGTCCTGGATTTTGAAGTCTGTCTTCTGTTTCTTGGCACCCTCTCAGGAGATATCTCAATCTTTCTCCTGGGACTATGCTTTTGAAACATTGAGGAATGACCAGTCTTTACCGTTCCTGTGAAGCGATCATAAAAACATGTATCATCTTCACCAACACGATTAAAGACTCCTCGTCTTGGAGTGGGATTCCTCTTAGGTGTCTTGCTCCGAGCATGGCCACCTTTTGAAGGTTTCTTAGGAGATACACTTCTTGGCTTTCCTTGCTCCTTAGCACTATAACCTGAAGAATTTCCAGGAAATCCACTCCGTGCGGGTGAGTTCCCTTGAGAAAGTTTTTTAGGTGAAACACTCATTGATCTTTCTTCAACGTGTTTACCCTTGTTCTTTCTCAACTGAACATCTATATCTTCAACATCTCTGTCACTTTATTCATTAGACTGCCTTGATCTGCTGGATTTACCCTTCTGTGGACACTTGCTTGCCACATGTCCCTTTTCTCTGCATATGAAGCAAGAGATTCTGTTAATAGACTTCTTTGATCTACAAACTACAGAACCTTTTGTATTATCAAAGTGTGTTCTCTTAACAAGATTCTCTTGTTCAGGAGTTAATGTCTGAGGAACAGTCCTTTTTTGTGTAATCCACTTTGGATTTAGCACTTCCTCTGTAAACTTTGAAAATGTCTCCTTTTCTTAATATTGTTTAGTTGATCTATGGTCAAAGATGATGTTCCTTTATCCTGTGAAAAATCCTCAACAGTGTGCTCAAGACTTTGATGATTACTAGCATTTTGAGATTTTGATAGATAGTTTATCATGCATCTCATATCTCTCATTTTGTTGAGTTTCCCATTTAAGAGTGTTATCTCATTTTTAGCGTCTGCCAGCTCCATCTGTTTCTCTGTGAGTTTCTTAGATATCTTTCCTGAATTTTCTTGACATAGCTCCTTTCTAAGAATCACTTCTCCGAGTTCCTCTTTCATGGCAGTCAATCTTCCTTGATCTTCTTTGACTTGTCTCTTCAACTCTCCTTCCTTTTGGGTAAACATAGCAACTTGTTGCCTGAGATATGATCTATCATTGACTGAATCATCGAGTAAAGCCTTTGTGTCTTTTGCACCATTCTGAAGATTGTTAACTTCTGATGATAGCATGTTGGTGAATTTACAAACTTTCACCAATGCATGAAGTGAGATCTCCACAAGTTGCTCAGGTACATCTAGATTAGAAATGAAATTAGTAAGTTCATCTGTACCGAGTCTTTGTGGAATTTCCACCTTCTGACAGCCTTCATCCGATTCCAATATCTCATCATCCTCAGAAAGAATACTTGTGTCAAGAATTTTCTCCTTGCTCTGTTCTGTCTCTGTAGGATAATCTTGCTCTTGTTGAATTGGAACATTTGAGTCTTCAGACAAAAGAGTAAATTCAATGGCACTCATATCTTCCTCATTATCTTCTTGATGATAATTATCATTTTCGACTGTGGTGTAATCTTCCTCAGAGAGTTCATCATCTTCATTCATCATTGAGTAATCAACATTGTCTACATATTCATCATCTTGAAAGGAATCATTGAGATCATCGGTAATAGCAGTGTCCGAGTAAATTTCTGCAAGATATGCATCGTCTTCTTCATTGACTTTGGAACTCCAGTCATATGATCCGTCTTGTTGTTGGATCACCAAAGCTCTTGAATCACTTTGATTAACTGGGCTTTGGCTTCCACTAGACCCATCTTTATATGACTTTTGTCTTGAGGTGTTTGAAGATGGAGGTACTATTCCACCTTGATTGAAGTCCTGACGAGTCACAATAGACCGATCATCCTTCTTAGGTCTTTGGCATTCCTTAGCAAAGTGTCCAAAACCCTCGCAGTTATAACACTTTACTTTTGACTTATCAAAGCCAAGCTTGGAACCCACAACCTTTCGCCCTGTTCTCGCTAAGAACCGTTTAGTCCGAAGAGTCAACATGGCCATTTTCCGTTGTAAATCAATCTCTTCTAGGTCTAAAGGATCAATCTGCTCATAGTCTTCCTCTATAAGACTTGGATCTTGAACCTTTCCTTGGATAAACTGTTCATATGATGTCATAAATGACGCAAGAACGGATAAGTGACTTTCCGCACATTTGACACTTATAGGCACGGTGGAACTAGCACTGGAGGTAGGATATCCACGATTGCCTAAATTGTCGCTTTGACTTGAAACAAGACATATGTTCCCTTCAGAGTCAAACGAGATCTTTTGTAAGTCAACATCTTCACTCAGAAATGCCCTTGTGCTTCCTTCAGGGGAACCTGGACTTACATTGATCGTAGGCCTACCGTAATAAAGCTCGGGAATCTGAGCATTATTATATCATGTTTCCCTCCTTTTTAGTTTCATTTCTTGTCCCCTAAACTTAGCAACTATCTGAGTCAAAGACATATCAGAGAAATCTGCTTTTTCCTGCAAAGTGGTAATATAATTACTCCACTTTTCCGGCAAGGAACTCAAAAATTTCTTGACTTTTTCTTCCTCGGAATAGGTAACTTCAAATGCTTGCAACTCTGCTAGCAAATGATAATACCTTGTAATTAGTTGATCTAAGTTTTCACTTCTTAACCCATTAAATACGTTATACTGATGCTTTAGAAGGTCTCTACGATTCTTTTTAAGTGTTTCATCCCCTTCACAATGATTTTTTAATGCTAACCAAAGTTCTTTTGATGTATTGAATCCATTAAATAAATGTAATATTTCTTATGGCAATGACATTTTTAAACATGATAGTGCCTTTTTCTCTGCCTCACACAATTTTTTATTAGATTCAAGTCATATCTTGGTAAGCATAAACTTTGTTAACACCACTGTCCTCATATGTCGGGGCACTATATCCTTCAGTCATACAAGTCCACATTCTAATGTCCGTGAATTGCATAAAGGATTCGAATCGGCCTTTCCAAGAAAAGTATTGGTCTATGATCATCAGTTTAGGTGGTGAATTACCCTTACCGGTCTCATGGTCCATTAGTATTAATTGGTTAAGATAATTTGCGGCCATTGTGTATTATGTTCAATATAAGAACACGCAAAACACAGGAACACACAAATGGGAACACGCAAATGAAACGAGCAAAAGTGTAGGAACACGCAAAACACTAGAACACGCAAGTCCTCAAGAACTCTCAAAACCTCAAGAACTCTCAAATCCACAAGAACTCTCAAAGCCTCAAGAACTCTCAAATAGAACAAGCAAACCAAGAAACACACAAATTGCCTTGTTTGTAACGAAACACGCAAAAAGGTACTGTACTCTACAAACACGCAAAGTACACACCTAAGAACACGCAAAACACCAATTTCTCACAATTTCTTAGATCCCGAACCCGATATTGTTCCTTGATCAATGAAAACTTGAGAAAATGATCTTAGGAATGAGATATGTCTTATTTTGGTGTCAAGTTTAAACCTTTATTTCAAACGAACCCGAAAACACTTCTCCACCTAAGAACACGCAAAAAGTGGGATCCCCAAAACCGTAATCAATCTCGAACCAAGGTTGTTGATAACCTATGGCTCTGATACCAGTTGTAAGTCCCCCGGGTCTTACCGAACCGAGATTGACTTAAGGATATGTTGAGGTGCGGAATTCCTCGAGATAACCCACGGTTTTTATATCAACCTTTTATGATATATATCTTTTGCGTGAATATAAACACTCGTATTTGGTTACTATAGTGAAACGGCTCTCCGGACAAACTTTACCAACCAACGTGGTAATCTAAGTCTACGAGCCATCCAAACCGGGTGTGTGTTTGCGGTTCGTGCGTGAGTCGAGTACCCACAAGATCAAACCGTGCGTGTTCTTGGTTTTCTCTCTCTAGGTTTTGCTTATTTCTCTCTCTACACTCTTGTTGGAACACGCATGAACACACACCTCTATTTATAGGCAAGTGACAAGAACTCTCAAATCCATTGGGTTTGAGTGTTCTCATGTCAAGCCCATAAGGGTTTTGGCCTGGTTTGAGAGTTCTTGTGTACAAGCATACTTTTTCTTGTTTCCACAGAAACTCTCAAACCATTTGAGAGTTCTTATGAACAAGCAAACTTTTGCTTGTTCCTCAGAAACTCTCAAATGACCATTTGAGTGTTCTTTCCACAAGCAAACTTTTGCTCGTTCCCAAGAACCCTCAAATGACCTTTTGAGTGTTCTCTCCACAAGCAACTAATTGCTTGTTCCCGAGAACACTCAAATAACACTTAGGAATATTTGAGTTAATGTTTCAACTGCTGTCAAAACGCAGAACCAACATTAACTCAGCCAATGTTTATACTGCTGTAAATATACGCAGAACCAACATTAGCTATGACAATGTTTCTACTGCTGTGAATACGCAGAAACAACATCGTCTATATTACCTATTGGAAGTATTCACTAAGTTAATGTTTCTTCTGCTGTTAATACGCAGAAACACAAATAACTTAACTACCCTTTAGAAGTACATTAAGTTAATATTTCAACTGTTGTTAAACGCAGAAACAATATTAACTTAATGACTCTTTACATGTTATGTCTAGAACCTGCAAAATACAATAATAAACAAACATATAAACATAAATGGATCCCAATATGATCAACAATATATGCCAAGGTAGTATTATTGACAAACGGTAATTACAAGATAAATTACAAGACTTGAATATATATAAATATATGTAACACATCTAGAATGCTTTTGTCACCGAGAAACATGCACCAAAAAATCACGTCATAAGGCGACTGTCATAAGACAAAATATGAACTCTAGCGATACTGTGGATAATTCTTAACTAAGAAAAAAGCCCAGTTTGCATCACGGACAGAGCCTTAGCGACAAAAAGATCAATAAGGAAAGTCTTGTGTAAACCAGAGAACATTATCACAGGGTCGAGCCTTGGCAACAAGGAAAATCTTGTGCATATTACGGCCTTACAAAAAAAGTCTTGAAAAGGCAACAGCCAATAGATAGCATGATCAGCATCTTGAAAAGGCAAACGCCATTAGATAATTCAAACAAAGGCTGAATTAATAAAAATTGACTAATAGTCAAAGTCATCAAAGGAGAAAGATCCACGTCAAGCAACAAGAATAGTAGCAAACATATCCAGCAAATTGGATAAATAGTTCAAGAAATAAGAGCAATTTACGCATTAGGAATCTGCATCAGCTGAGAAGGCGAGGCATCGGGATCTGTGGAAAGGGCACATAAGTACTGGGAATGGATATCTTCCAGATCACTCATCGCTTTGTTTAGAGGACTTACAGTATCCCTCACAAGCTCGAACCATCAAGAGTTATGCGACCCTCTGCAGCAAGAACACGGATGAGCTCCGACTCGGCATCCATCCTATTCGCATTACACAATCTTGAGATCCTCGCACCAACCTCAGGGCCATTCAAAAAAGATTTGCAGACATACGGAATCACCTCAGTAACAAGCTGCTTATATTTTCCTCTCAGATCAACAAGGGCAGAATAATCACTCTCCAACATAGCATTCTTGGCAGATAAATCCTCCTTTAGCACATTGATCTCCTCCCCCTTCGAACGAACGCTTCCACGAACAGCCTCAAGCTCTGCAGTCAACCCATTCAATCTCACTTCCATATCAGACACCTTAAACTCCAATGATAATTTAGCCGCCTTCAGCTTTTCAATCTGCTCAGTTGATGGACCTACATCATCCGAGAGCTCACGCAACCTTGAGTCCAACACATTACCAATTATAGAAGCACAAAAGGATGACTGATTGAACAATTCAGAAAGTTTTGCCGAATCCAGGGCCATTAACTTCGAATTCCACTCAGGGGGGGCAACAGACCCAATGCTATAATGACAGGATCGCCCATCTGGCGCCTGGAATAAAGTATTATACCCTGCAAAAACATAAGTAAAACGTTACAAAGACAAAGTTGAACGACAGGGTGACCTCTTCGGAAGAATCAGACCACATACCAGAATTCTCCCCTACCTCGTCAGACCTCTTAGTCCTCTTTCTGGATGAAGAAACATTGGACCTTTTTGCGGAAGTCTTCTTCCTGCTCCTAAGACGACCAGCAACAGTCCCCTGGTCGTCCCCAGGCTGATCATAATTTTCCCCACTGGTAGGGTAGTCCGAAACTTCGACAACGGGAGGACCAACCGAGCCAGCTTCATGAGAAATGGCCTCACCTGCCTGGCATATGGCCTCCAACCCCGCACGGTCGCTGGCCTGAGGGTCAACGCCCCCGACAGAGGCCTCTGATCCTGAAGCAGTGACAGAGGGAGCAACCTTCATAACAAGTTGGGCAAGGAATGACTGCCTATTGATCATCTGTTTGAATGCCATTCCACAGGAAATACAAAATGGGGGCATAAACAAACACGCAACAACCCTAGACAGAGTCTATAATAGGGAGAGGGGCGATCAATAAAAAGCACTACCTACCAACAACATTCCCCTATTTTAATGGATAAGTAGGGGCAAAGAACAAAAGGGGAAAAGGAGATCTACAAATGAGACGGCATTATAAGTATTAACAGAACAATTGACAAGGCTGCACATATACTAGAGGGATTCGGATCTCCAGACCTTTATCGGCCAAAGATCACGATTAGGGTTTCCAGAAAGACAATTCAGGATACATCCCCAATAAATAAAGAAGGATCCAGTCAGAATTACATACCTTTTTCAATCAAAGTAATCACGGAATCAGATAGGCGGTGAAGGAATTGTTGCAGAAGATATCGCCGGCAGAAGGTAAAATATTTTATTTTTGGCCACAATATGAAACAGGATATATATATTGAGAATATTTCGGCAGAGGCCGCTACTCAAATCCTCACCGTTGGTTAAGTATGAGATACGTATCTCACAATTTTCGGTCCAATTCAAGCACGTTGTTTTTAAGGGGCCTCCGTAAAGGTGACCTAAGAAAATGATTATTGTTTAAGTCTAATGCGATACTCTACAGATAGACTCTCCCATCAGACTGAGGGGCTTAATGATATACCCCATACGGAGCTCTACCTCCGTACCCGAAGCAGATACGAAGTCACCTTCGTACAGGTAAAATTACTTATGTATATACCCGAAACGGAGCTCGACCTCCGTACAGTATAGTTAATCCGGAGCTCAAGGTACAAACTCAGCTCCGAGAAAAAACATATTGAAGTTATCGGATATAGATCTTTTCTATGATTATCCAAATAAATATATATATTAAGCTCCGAATACCTCGGACACGGCTTGTAACAAGATTACCACAAATCTCCTCAAGAAGGAAATAAGATATTCTCAAAGGAGGAAGAGATTTACCCTAATTCTCTTACCCTCCTCTCCAAGTTTCTACCCTCTATATAAATAGAGGAAGAAGCCATACGGTACATTATCATATACGATATATGAAAGTCCCTTTGCCACCGGATCAACGAGATTAAGTAACTAATGTATAAGTGCGGAAATTCTTATACAAAAGCAATCAACAACACGAATATGAATAAGAACTAGAACCGTATATTACTTCAGTAAATGCAATTACAAGTAAATACCAAGTTCAAATTACGAAAACGAAACGACTGAGAGATTCTCAAGTTGTAACCAAAACTCTCTCTCAAAAAACCTAAACCTGACATCTGTATATATAGGCTTAAACATGGACCGGACCGGGCCAACTCGTTTGATCAGTCGACCTCGTGTCCATTCGAGCTCGACTAGGTCAACACGAGTTTGACTAATTCGAGCTCGTGTAGGTCGAGCTCGACCAAGTCAACACAAGTTTGACCAATTCGAGTTTGACTTTATTACATGCGAAAACTTAACGTTTATTAAAAGTACATATTCAATAGACTCAAGACAAACTTCTATAATGATGTTGTCACCCGGAAATGCACCAACAGACTCCCCCTTGACATCAGCATTTAGAAGTTTTCATCGATCTTCAAAGTCTTCACTTGTAATGCATGGAAATAGTAACAGAAATGCCCAATCAAGCACTCCTTGACTATTGCTATCAATTCTGACAATCATTAGTTAAAAAATCTGCAATCAACAAATTTTCGTTAACTAATAATATTATGTCTTCTTTCGGTAAGACTTGATCTTTATGCGCTGCACACTGATCTTCAAACTGCAAAATCTCTGTATCCTTATGACAATTAACAAATCTAATACTCAGATTGTAATTCTCCCCCTGAACAGTAACATCCAAATTAAACTCCAAGCAATATTATCATGCCAAACATCATCACTTCAAAGTAATACAGACATCATTGCCTTCTCATGCAATTCGGATATCATCACTCCAGACATTATGCAAAATAACATCGCTCAATCTATTTTGATCTTCAAGCTTAACCGACATATGATAAAGAAGTTGAATCTCCAACAATCAGCATCGAATTTAATCAGCTCTCACAACGATAAGAAATTCTGTAACTTGAATTTCAGATATGCAACACTCACAAGATCCATGTCTTCAACCAATAGTGTTTGACTTTGTCTTGTAACTTCACGAATCCACCAACCATCTGATGTCTTTTGTATCAAATCTCCCCCTCAAGGTAAGCATCTCCAAAATACATAGAGAACCACTTAATCTGCAACCCCTTCACTAGTTACCGGATTAATCATCTCTACATCATTGGCATAAAATAAAGGTTTGATCATCAACTACTTGGCTACAAATGATTAATTTCATCTCAAAAGCTCTAAGATAAAACCCCAAACACACGCACAACAATGATCATCAACAGTTTACTCGGATTTTCAACCCTGGCCTTCAATCTTCATCTGATTCAATTGAATCACCTAATCTATAATCAGGCGCCTTTGATCCAAAAATTAGGTCAGACACATGTCACACGGATTCAAAACCAGAAAGATACCATGACTAAACCCTGTCAAAACACAATGATCTTCATTGCTACGAACATCCAAGAATTTTGCTTAGAAAACATGGAAGCTTTAAATTTTTATCCCCCCCTTTTCTTTACAAAATTCTTAAAACAACCTATATGTTTGTTTTTGGTTACAACACATCTCTCACTCTCATCTTCATCCCACAGTGTTCACATATGCAATCAAGAGATAACACAGTAGCTCCTTGCCAAAACAACATCATGACACAGTTCATATATACAATCAAAAGATAACCCAGTAGCTCCTTGACAGAACAACATCATGACACGGTTCATATATACATTCAAAAGATAACTAGTAGCTCCTTGTTACAACAACCTTTTTTCCTGGTATTGAATTCCCTCAAGATTTCTCAGAATCTTCTATAAAGGATAGACCTCTAGCCGTCATTTATTCGAGTTGTCTAAATTTAGAACCTAAGTTGATCAAGTTTTCAAGTCTAATGCTTTATTACAGAAATCGAACCAAAACTCAAAGAGTTTACAAGTTCAATATTCCAACAAGCTTAGACCAAGACTAAATCAAAATTACAAGTTCTTGACAATTCGAAAAGTGATAAATTAGAATCCAAAGTTGATCAAGTTTACAAGTCCAAAACTCGATTAACAGATATCAAACCTAAACTCAAAAGAGTTTACAAGTTCAATATTCAGACAAGTTCAGAACCTAAACATAATCAAGATTGCAAATTCTAAAAAATCATCACTTGGACAAAAATTTCGTATTTATATAGCACAGAACCTGATAAAAGCCTCGAACAAGAAATATTGGAATCAAGCTCGTCAAGCCCAAATTGGTCGAGCCCGGATTGGTCTGGTCAAGCTCGAATGAATCTGGTCGAGCTTGAATGGTTCTGGTCGAGCTTGAATAGGTCTGGTCGAGCTTAAATAGGTTGAGCTCGAGTGGGTCGAGCTCGAGTGGAGCGTCTGAAACTTGACCGAACCTAAAACCTTGAAGAATCGAATGTAAACACCTTAATCGTTGTTGAAACCTTAACCCCGAACCAAGAGAATACCTCCAGTGGCTCTGATACCAATTGAAAGTCCCTTTGCCACCGGATCAACGAGATTAAGTAACTAATGTATAAGTGCGGAAATTCTTATACAAAAGCAATCAACAACACGAATATGAATAAGAACTAGAACCGTATATTACTTCAGTAAATGCAATTACAAGTAAATACCAATTCAAATACGAAAACGAAACGACTGAGAGATTCACAAGTTGCAACCAAAACTCTCTCAAAAAACCTAAACCTGACATCTGTATATATAGGCTTAAACATGGACCGGACCGGGCCAACTCGTTTGATCAGTCGACCTCGTGTCCATTCGAGCTCGACTAGGTCAACACGAGTTTGACTAATTCGAGCTCGTGTAGGTCGAGCTCTACCAAGTCAACACAAGTTTGACCAATTCGAGTTTGACTTTATTACATGCGAAAACTTAACGTTTATTAAAAGTACATATTCAATAGACTCAAGACAAACTTCTATAATGATGTTGTCACCCGGAAATGCACCAACAGACTCCCCCTTGACATCAGCATTTAGAAGTTTTCATCGATCTTCAAAGTCTTCACTTGTAATGCATGGAAATAGTAACAGAAATGCCCAATCAAGCACTCCTTGACTATTGCTATCAATTCTGACAATCATTAGTTAAAAAATCTGCAATCAACAAATTTTCGTTAACTAATAATATTATGTCTTCTTTCGGTAAGACTTGATCTTTATGCGCTGCACACTGATCTTCAAACTGCAAAATCTCTGTATCCTTATGACAATTAACAAATCTAATACTCAGATTGTAATTCTCCCCCTGAACAGTAACATCCAAATTAAACTCCAAGCAATATTATCATGCCAAACATCATCACTTCAAAGTAATACAGACATCATTGCCTTCTCATGCAATTCGGATATCATCACTCCAGACATTATGCAAAATAACATCGCTCAATCTATTTTGATCTTCAAGCTTAACCGACATATGATAAAGAAGTTGAATCTCCAACAATCAGCATCGAATTTAATCAGCTCTCACAACGATAAGAAATTCTGTAACTTGAATTTCAGATATGCAACACTCACAAGATCCATGTCTTCAACCAATAGTGTTTGACTTTGTCTTGTAACTTCACGAATCCACCAACCATCTGATGTCTTTTGTATCAAATCTCCCCCTCAAGGTAAGCATCTCCAAAATACATAGAGAACCACTTAATCTGCAACCCCTTCACTAGTTACCGGATTAATCATCTCTACATCATTGGCAAAAAATAAAGGTTTGATCATCAACTACTTGGCTACAAATGATTAATTTCATCTCAAAAGCTCTAAGATAAAACCCCAAACACACGCACAACAATGATCATCAACAGTTTACTCGGATTTTCAACCCTGGTCTTCA
Organism: Erigeron breviscapus; assembly: GCA_034093135.1. Lineage (NCBI taxonomy): Eukaryota > Viridiplantae > Streptophyta > Magnoliopsida > Asterales > Asteraceae > Erigeron > Erigeron breviscapus. Next base: position 397,374 of record CM067172.1, on the reverse strand, counting down.
ATCTTCATCTGATTCAATTGAATCACCTAATCTATAATCAGGCGCCTTTGATCCAAAAATTAGGTCAGACACATGTCACACGGATTCAAAACCAGAAAGATACCATGACTAAACCCTGTCAAAACACAATGATCTTCATTGCTACGAACATCCAAGAATTTTGCTTAGAAAACATGGAAGCTTTAAATTTTTATCCCCCTTTTCTTTACAAAATTCTTAAAACAACCTATATGTTTGTTTTTGGTTACAACACATCTCTCATTCTCATCTTCATCCCACAGTGTTCACATGTGCAATCAAGAGATAACACAGTAGCTCCTTGCCAAAACAACATCATGACACAATTGTTCACATATACAATCAAGAGGTAACCCAGTAGCTCCTTGACAGAACAACTTCATGACACGGTTCATATATACATTCAAAAGATAACTAGTAGCTCCTTGTTACAACAACCTTTTTTCCTGGTATTGAATTCCCTCAAGATTTCTCAGAATCTTCTATAAAGGATAGACCTCTAGCCGTCATTTATTCGAGTTGTCTAAATTTAGAACCTAAGTTGATCAAGTTTTCAAGTCTAATGCTTTATTACAGAAATCGAACCAAAACTCAAAGAGTTTACAAGTTCAATATTCCAACAAGCTTAGACCAAGACTAAATCAAAATTACAAGTTCTTGACAATTCGAAAAGTGATAAATTAGAATCCAAAGTTGATCAAGTTTACAAGTCCAAAACTCGATTAACAGATATCAAACCTAAACTCAAAAGAGTTTACAAGTTCAATATTCAGACAAGTTCAGAACCTAAACATAATCAAGATTGCAAATTCTAAAAAATCATCACTTGGACAAAAATTTCGTATTTATATAGCACAGAACCTGATAAAAGCCTCGAACAAGAAATATTGGAATCAAGCTCGTCAAGCCCAAATTGGTCGAGCCCGGATTGGTCTGGTCAAGCTCGAATGAATCTGGTCGAGCTTGAATGGTTCTGGTCGAGCTTGAATAGGTCTGGTCGAGCTTAAATAGGTTGAGCTCGAGTGGGTCGAGCTCGAGTGGAGCGTCTGAAACTTGACCGAACCTAAAACCTTGAAGAATCGAGTGTAGAGTCCTTAATCGTTGTTGAAACCTTAACCCCGAACCAAGAGAATACCTCCAGTGGCTCTGATACCAATTGAAAGTCCCTTTGCCACCGGATCAACGAGATTAAGTAACTAATGTATAAGTGCGGAAATTCTTATACAAAAGCAATCAACAACACGAATATGAATAAGAACTAGAACCGTATATTACTTCAGTAAATGCAATTACAAGTAAATACCAAGTTCAAATACGAAAACGAAACGACTGAGAGATTCTCAAGTTGTAACCAAAACTCTCTCTCAAAAAACCTAAACCTGACATCTGTATATATAGGCTTAAACATGGACCGGACCGGGCCAACTCGTTTGATCAGTCGACCTCGTGTCCATTCGAGCTCGACTAGGTCAACACGAGTTTGACTAATTCGAGCTCGTGTAGGTCGAGCTCGACCAAGTCAACACAAGTTTGACCAATTCGAGTTTGACTTTATTACATGCGAAAACTTAACGTTTATTAAAAGTACATATTCAATAGACTCAAGACAAACTTCTATAATGATGTTGTCACCCGGAAATGCACCAACAATATACACAAATTCCCTCTATCGTAACAACATATATTCGACCTCCGAATAAACCCTCAAAAAATCCCCTAAACCCTAAGTCGAACAAATCAGCTTAGGATCAACAAACTATAAGGCGTAAAGCAGTCTTCGACCCTCTGACCAGAAGGGAATCACCAATGAAACACCTCCAAACCTACTCATACCTCTGGTTGAGTCATAGTGCGATTATTTGATCAAACAACAAGGTTCCAGTGTCTTGCCTCTTGAGCCAGCGTAAGTCAGGGCCTGCCTACAGTAAGGGTTTTCTAGCCAACCGTTCCAGACGGTGGTGCCACCGTCCCAGACGGTGTCTGGCTTTGTACAGTTCTGATTTGTTCTAGCGTGGGTACTATCATCCTTAGGACATGTTTAGCGTAGGAATGCGTATAATAGACATAGCAATAAATTGTGGGCACGAGACAACCTTTAGACAACTTTAGCTCGTTCTAGACTAATTCTTGACTTCTCTAATAACCATATTGGGACTCGGGAGTCGGTTAAAGTCCTTAATCGTACTTAAAAACCTAATTGGGTTTTAACTTAAAACTATATAAATGTACAATAATAACTTTTGTCACGAGGTGACTTGTGGACGATTTTAAACCGTTGCAACTACTTCTCGACTTCTTTAGTGACTTTGTTGAGTCCCGAGAACCTTTCAAACGACTTGAGTCACCATTAAAAACACGAATTAGGGCTTTAACACAAGTTAATGACGTGTATTGATGCATATGTGTATTTATATATAATTATAGGTCGTGGACACGTGGAGCTCATTGAACGATTATAACTCGACTTTAACTCATTCTTAGCTTGCTTTTGCCGATCAAGGTGAGTTTCGTAGCTCCCTACTCAATAGAGATTCGGGCTGAAAAGTGTACAAGTTTTGTGTGTTGACTTGTTTGATTGTGCAATATATATGTTGCCTTGAATGATGACGTAGTTTGATTGTGCCTATGTTTGATATTCTTGATTGATGACGTTATTTGACTGTGCATACGGTTGACTGTCTTGATTGATGGTGTTGTTCGATTTCGCACACGTATGACATGTCTTGTTGGTGGCATTGATTGATTGATTGACGATTTGACTATTCGCTTGGTTGATTATGCATTTGATATTGATTATATTGTTATTATTTGGATAGTCGTGCATACATGGAAGTCGGTTATGCCTTCAAGGGTTTTAGATGTGGTGGGAAGGTTGCGGGTGACCCTATATATAAGCATCTAGGACTTGTTGAAAGTAGAATCCTCCTAAGTGTATGTACGTATAGTTTTGGTTGGATTGATGGTTTGATGATTGATGGACTTGTGATTGAGACAAACACGCATACGTATTGATATGGACACATGTGAGACGGACATGGACCTCCAAGTGTATAGATGTATACACTTGATGATTATGAGTACCATTGTATTGTGAGACGGACATGGACATCCGAGTGTATAGACATATACATATCTCGATGATTTTGAGATGCCACATTGTTCATTGGGATGACATGTGAGTATCGTTGCATTGGCGACTTGATGGTCACACTTATGATATGCATTATGACTTTGACATGCATACGGCACATATCTTGATATTGACATCACTTGTGCATATTCGTTACACGCTTATGAAGCACCCTTGGCATTGGCATACATTAGGTACATTATTGGCATTGATACACATTTGGTGCACTTCTTGTTGTTGATATCACTCGTGCATGCTCATTATACGTTACTAACTATCTTGTATAGTTACTTGTATGATTACTTGTGTGTGACGAGGTGTCGCTATAAGCAAACCTATATTACGTATTATGGTTGTTTAAGGGCTACATGTAAGTTATTACTTGCCTATATTTTGTTCATATTGTGATTATTTTGACGATGGTTCCTTGTGATCCATTACTACGAACTCACCACCCTAGTGTTGACTTTGTTTAGTACACTTTTCAAGTAATCAAGTGAATCCGAGACGTGTTGGTTGATTGTTGCTTTTGCTAGGGCTTGGACTTACGTGGATCCATGATTCATTCGCCCTTTTATGGTTTCATGTTCTTTATGTATAGTGTACCTTGAATGTTTGATGGTGGATTCACCGAATCCCTTTTTATGTCATATAGTTCATGTTCTACGATAATTCCATGCATACGCTATATCTTTTCAGTAATATCCTGAGCCTAGCTCGGGGTGTTACATAATGGTGGCCCATGCTTGGTCGTAGAGAATTAGGCGGTTTGACCTAGACTACGGCTTAAGTTAAAACTATTCATATAGCATGCATGGTTAGGAATTTTGTGTGCAACGTGAAATTGTATGAACCCTAAAAATTATGCATTGTGAGTTCGTAGACGGGACCATTTATGTGATAATGTGAGTACAATTGGACAACGTGTTGTTTTGTGATGTGTACAAGGTGGACAATGTGTTATGTAGTGGCAAGTACAACATGACGAATGTGTGATGAGTACAATGTGATTAATGTGTACATTGATTTGAGCTTGATTGTGGTTGAGATGGATTGTTGTTACTGATTGGTGATAGTTTGATGATTTAGGGCAAAATGAAGTTATGGCATTAACTTAGTATAATATTGTGGCAACCCTAAAAGAGTCTGATCAACTATTTTATGGTCACCCGGTATTATAACAAGTTAATGACATCACGGATTGCACATGTTTGGCTTAGAGTATAATAAGGAACCGATATGCTTAATGGGAGTTGATTGGGTGGAGGGTTAGCCGCTGGTACACCCTGTATACATACCCGGTCAATAACTAGAGGGCATATCGGATTCGGATTATACTTTAAACCACTTGTTTTAGTTGACTTGTTTTAGTTGCTTGTGATGTGATGTGTTGAATATGAGTACTTGGTTTTGATGGTGGACAATTGTTGTGAACTTGGCACGAGAACATGATAGATAACGATTACTTGAGAACTTTGATATATTGTCCTTAGCGTAGTGATATGAAACACGTATGATATGTTGGTATGATAGCATGATATATGACAGTTACTTGGGAACATTTATATGTTGGCCTTAGTGTAAAGACATTAAACATGTGTAGTGTGTTGGCATGAAAGTACTAACTACTAGTGCGGCTAACATGAGAGCAATTGTGAAGCTAATCCCCGGGTCATAAACTCTAGGGCTATTACTATGGTTGGAGATTGATGATGGAATGACATGTTGTTTCGTATGATTGAGTAACATATATGTTATGCATGTGTGATGTGTATGTATGTATGTATGGCCCGTAGTGGTCACGTTGATGTTGTAAATGTTTTCGTTGTTGTTCGACTTAAACGTGTTGATAAACGGTTAGGATACAATGTGATAAATGTGTTGATATGCACCCTTAGAAAGGGTCAATGTTGTGAGCATCCTAACTCTCATATATTATAAACGATTGATATCCCAACACTAGCAATGTTAATTGTAATCGGTGAACAATGAGGATATGTTGCTTAATAGTATGTGAACTTGAACATGTATGAGACATTATTAAACTTGGTTGTAGGCATGATATAGTGTATTTGGTGATGCATGCGTAAAATGTATTAATCAACGGAGAATTATATGAATCGATTTAACATACTAGTTTTATTGCATGAGTATGAGAAACTATGTTGTTAAGCGTGATTTTATGCATGATGTAACGGAAATAGATAATGCATGTGTAGGTGTGTTAATCGGAGAGCATTTTCATGAATGGATTGGTGTACTAGTTTGATGCTTTTAGCATGTATAAATTTTGTTGTTAAGCTAAACTGTATACATGAGATAAGCGAATACGGTGATGCATGTATAAATATTTACTCAATGGACAATTATATGAATAAGAACGGTAGACATGTTTAATAATTTGAGTATGCCCAAAACTTTATTTCTTAACTTAGTTATAAGAACGAATCGGTAATGATTGAAAATTCATGCATAGTTATACCCAACGTAGGAGAGATCGTATGTACGACTTGGTAATGACTGAAAATTCATGCATAGTTATACCCAACGTAGGAGAGATCGTATGTACGACTTGGTATGCGAGATTAGTTGATAGACATGCAAAATCTTACCTTCTAACTTGGTTATGTGGATGAATTGTTAGGAGATGCGGTAGAACGAGTATGGTTGCCATGATATTCTAATTGTTTAATATGCTTGAATTTCGTTGCCCGACTAATTTGGTGAAATAAATCGTTAGGACTTGGTAATACATGCGTAAAGGAAATTGGAATCTTGAGAAATTGTATGCATAGGTTGCCATGCTAGCCTAATTACTTGAATATGTCAGAATCTTGTTGCCTAACTTGCTTATTGAATCTATAGTTAGAAATTGAAGATGCATGCATAGATAAAAATGGTCTCGTGAGCAACTGTATGTATGTTATTTGGTATGACGATTTAACTACTTGGCTAAGTTATCCCCCCTTGTTTACCTTATAACTTAGTCAGTAACATGGAAATTATAAGTGTATGTACATGATGGATGGTTGAGTTGATGGACATGATGACATTAAACGGGTACTTAACGTACTTGATGACATTTGGATGACATGAGAACAATTGAGGGGCATTGATGGACTTGTTTGACATTATAGAACTTGCATGATACTTATTGTATTCATCATTACTTGTTCTTGTTTATTATGCTTATTCTAACTACCTTGAGTAGCTCATTTTGTGAATACATGCGTGGTGGACATTGTGAGTCATTAATGGACATTTATGGTATGTTGAGGGACATTGATGGACATGATAGGCATGATGACATATAAACGGGTGCTCTAAGTACTTGATGACATTTGGATAACATGAGAACATTTGTGAGACATGGATGGACATGTTTGACGTCCTAGAACTTGTTTGATACTTATTGTTATCGATATTATTTGTTCTTGCTCATTGTACGTATTCTAACTATTGTATAGTTCGTTTAATGGATACGTGTGTGATTAGGTTGTGCTACGAGCCAACCTAAATTGAGTGCCATAGTGCGAGTCCCGCGTAAGATGTAAGAAGCTCGAGTTCTTATCGTGTGCGATCCTCAAATCTTCTCGACCTTAAACGGATCGCTAGATCATTGTCTATCACACGAATGAGGTGCCGTCAGGATTGGATGTCGTGGACATGAACCCTCCCATTGTCAGACAGATGGCCAGAAGTGGGAGCAAACACGTGATTTCAGCGAATGAGCCGCCGACCAATGGGTGAAACACGTCACGAGTGCGCTGACTATAAGTCAAATCGCCATAATAAGTGTTACCTGTTTACAACTAATTGCACTTAATGTTAACCGCGATATATATAATAATAATAAATAAATTACTGGAAGTTGGCAATAAACTCGTTTGAGAAAATGGAATTATAACCCGGAGATCGATGAATCATGGCGAAAGATTCTAACACTTGGTATGAGCATCCTAAATCTCACCCAAAATCATATATAATCCAGCGACCTATCGGAAGAAAAGTAGCATATGATTTATGTGTTATTGATTGGGTAGGTTCTAAAGAATGATGATTATATATGTAAATATATATATAAGAATGATACGGCGGAAGTGGAAATGAGTATGTGTTTGGGAAATCCCAAACAAAGCGAAGCAAAATCCCTAGCCACATTCCCAGCCGATCGGAGCCGATCCCTAGCCATGAAAGTTGTTTCCCAGCCATGCCGAGCCATAATTGCCAGCCATCCAGCCGCTTCCCAGCCGATCCTGAGCCGTTTTCCAGCGGATTGATAGCTAGGCAGGAAAGGGGTTTTGGCTGGGGATTTTATGTTTTTCACGATCAAGAGTGGTCCCAAACATTATTTGTCAAGTCTCTTTCCAAGGCATCCTAGGCATACACATATAAATGTAAACATACATTTATATAAATAATAATATACAAATTATGGACGTGAGCATGGAATATTATGCTAACATCTTTGAAGGATGAGAAAGGGAATACATGGAATCATTGTAGCACATGTCCATTATTCTCGAACATTCTATTCGTACTGACATTTTAGAGGCCATACCCATATCTGACAAGGCCCAAAATACGATAAAACCTAATTGGGTGCCTATATATACCCAATTATGGAATGTCAGACAAGGGGGACATTCAACATCATTCATCACAATTTACACACATACATTCATTCAATTCTCTCTCAATCAATCAATCATTCATCAAAATCATCAACATTCAATATCCTCCAGAGATCGATACATCTCTTTGGGAAAACCATTATTCACCTTAGATTCGTGAAGAATTTAGTAGGTTTGCACTACCTAGTAGGATATTATAATAGTTTTCATGGTTAAATCTCTTTTGTGATTGAGTTTGACATTTATGCTCAAACACTTGGTATGAAGGATGCGTACGACGTCACCCGGTTTAATAATCTAACGAGTTATAAACTAAAAACTTGGTACCTAATACGGCTCCTATAATCGTATGAAATTTTGCTAATATAATAGTAAGATGTATTTTGAGGCATATGTGAGGAATTTTAAATGAAAAAGACCAATGAACTCTTGGTAAATGTTCTTAGTGATTTTCAAAATCAATTCGTGTAACAAATTGTAACTTATGAAAAGATTTTTATTAATTACTTTCTATTCCAAAAGCTTGAGGATTCTCGATTTTATATGGGAATTGGAAAGAAAGATATGTCTAAATATTGTGAATTCCATGAAGATCATGGCCATGAAACAAATGCTTGTAGGGAACTCCAAATAGAAATAAAGAGAGCTCTAGACGAGGGAAAGTTAGAACACTTGGTCCCAAGCTAAGAAAACTTACACTTGGCAAAAGAAGGATGGGAGAAATGATAGACCACCACCTCCGGATGGCCATGTGTACATGATAAGAGGAAAACATAAGTATGAGAAAAGAAAGGCAGAAGTTCTTGAACCATGGAGGATGGTTTCAATCTCTTTCCCACCAGTAAAAGTTGTTTCTTCTGATCCGGTGGTGATACAAGCCAGAGTAGCAAACTTTGAAGTCGGGAAGGTGTACTTAGACAATGGAAGCTCATCAGATATAATGTATGACCATTGTTTCCAAAAGCTTCCCCAAAGAATTAGAGATCTCAAGCGTCCATCAATGACGCAACTTGTTAGTTTCGTGGGAGAATCCAACCGGCCAGTGGGGGAGATTACTATGGAGGTCATGATGGGAGAATACCCATTCCATAGAATTGAACTTATTGATTTCATGATAATAAGGGCCCCATCCACGTATAATGTTATATTGGGCAGACCCTCAATGCAAAAATTTGGAGCTATTCCCTCAACCATTCATGGAATGGTAAAGTTTCCAACTCCTTCAGGTGTAGCCACCATTCGGGGACGTATGACTTGGCCAGAAGAATGTAAGCAAGTTGAAAAAACATTGCCAAGGAAGAATGAGAAAGTGCAAGAAAGCCAAAAGCAAGACGGCCCCGAAGAGAAAGTGGTGATCAATAAGAAGTTTCCCGACCAGCCCGTGATCATAGGGTCACAGCTCCCAAGAAAAACCAAGGAAGATTTGATAAACTTGTTGAAAAACAATTTAGACATCTTTGCTTGGCAAACTTCAGATATGACCGGAGTCCCAAGAGAGTTCGCGGAGCATGCATTAAATGCCAACCCCAACATCTCGCCGATAAGACAGAAAAAGAGGGGAATGTCTCAAGATAGGAGCAAGTCTGCAATTGAGCAAGTCAACCAAATGGTTGAAGCTGGGATATTAAGAGAAGTAAAATACCAGACTTGGGTAGCCAACCCAGTCATGGTAAAGAAGCCAGATGGTTCCTGGAGGCTTTGTGTTGATTTCAAAGACATCAACAAAGCTTGTCCAAAGGATAACTATCCTCTCCCAGAGATTGATTGGAAGGTAGAATCTCTTGATGGGTTCAGACTAAAGTGTTTCTTGGATGCTTACAAAGGGTATCATCAGATCTCAATGAAGAAGATGGACGAGGACAAGACGGCTTTTCACACCGATCAAGGAATTTATTGTTTCAAGAAAATGCCTTTCGGTTTAAAAAATGCTGGAGCTACTTACCAGCGTTTGATAGACAAAGCTTTCAAATATCAGGTTGGAAGAAATGTAGAAGCATATGTGGATGATATTGTCATAAAAAGTCATGCAGAGGAAATGATGTTGGCAGATGTGCAAGAAACTTTTGATACTCTAAGAAGCATTAACATGAAGTTAAACCCATCAAAGTGCAGCTTTGGGATGGAGGAAGGAAAGTTCCTTGGGCATATAGTCACTCCAAAGGGAATCTTAAGGCAAATAGTCACTCCAAGGGGTTTTGGCTGGGGATTTTATGTTTTTCACGATCAAGAGTGGTCCCAAACATTATTTGTCAAGTCTCTTTCCAAGGCATCCTAGGCATACACATATAAATGTAAACATACATTTATATAAATAATAATATACAAATTATGGACGTGAGCATGGAATATTATGCTAACATCTTTGAAGGATGAGAAAGGGAATACATGGAATGATTGTAGCACATGTCCATTATTCTCGAACATTCTATTCGTACTGACATTTTAGAGGCCAGGCCCATATTTGACAAGGCCCAAAATACGATAAAACCTAATTGGGTGCCTATAAATACCCAATTATGGAATGTCAGACAAGGGGGACATTCAACATCATTCATCACAATTTACACACATACATTCATTCAATTCTCTCTCAATCAATCAATCATTCATCAAAATCATCAACATTCAATATCCTCCAGATATCGATACATCTCTCTGGGAAAACCATTATTCACCTTAGATTCGCGAAGAATTTAGTAGGTTTGCACTACATAGTAGGAGATTATAATGGTTTTCATGGTTAAATCTCTTTTGTGATTGAGTTTGACATTTCATGCTCAAACACTTGGTATGAAGGATGCGTACGACGTCACCCAGTTTAATAATCTAACGAGTTATAAACTAAAAACTTGGTACCTAATACGGCTCCTATAATCGTATGAAATTTTGCTAATATAATAGTAAGATGTATTTTGAGACATATGTGAGGAATTTTAAATGAAAAAGACCAATGAACTCTTGGTAAATGTTCTTAGTGATTTTCAAAATCAATTCGTGTAACAAATTGTAACTTATGAAAAGATTTTTATTAATTACTTTCTATTCCAAAAGCTTGAGGATTCTCGATTTTATATGAGAATTGGTTTTAACTTATAGAGTGTGAAAATGTTAAGTTAAGAGTGACAAGATAAGGACCGTTAAAAATCCCCGTTTGAACAAAACAATGTGATGGCAACTAAGAACGAACAAAAGCCTAAAAACTAATAAATACAGACAAGAGGAAATTTAAACACTTGAGTCATACAAACCGGATTAAGAAAGTAAAGTTCGGAGGTGAAGGGGAATTCTTTTTAACTGGGGAATTCCCCAAGGCGTTAAAGTAAGATCTCGGTCCGGGAAGATTCTCTTTTAACTGGGAAATCAACCATGGCGTGTGTGAGACGGAAAGATTAGGATGTGAACGACATGTGAGTGGAAACCTGGGCTGTCCTATGATACTAGACGGAGCCACGTGCTACAAGTAATGAGAGTGGGTAACATTAACGAGATTTGAACTTTGATGAGAGTGAGAATCGTTGTAATTTCGAGGACGAAATTCTTTTAACTGGGGAATGATGTAACACCCGAGACTTTTGACTGTTTGACTAATTATGTGATTTGACTAACGAACTCAATAAGTGATATAACTAAGTGCTTTTCTTGAATTAAATGGCGAGTACAATGCTTAACGGGTCGATGGATCACTTATTTAACGGTTCGAGGTAACGTTCTATTTACTAGTAGTGGTGTTGGCGGGTCAACCCGTGGGTCAAACCCACAACCCATTGACCCAACTCTTGTACCCAACCCTATCTTTCCCCAATTCTCTTCCACTCACTCTTTCACCACCCATTTTCTATCTATCTCTCTTCTCTCTAGCTTGTAAGAAACACACACACAAACACAAAACTCTCTCTCTCTCTCTAATTTATCATCATCATTTTATGTTTTTTTTTGGGTTGAATGCAAGTTAGAAATATTATCACCGCCATCTTCTAAACATCATATCAAAAATCTAGAGTTTCAAAGTGCAAGAATCATCAAATTTGGTCAATTTTCAGATTTGACTTTTGATGGAAAATTCTGGTAAGTATAATCTATTCTTAATCACCATTTTAACTTATTAAACTCATTACTAGTCAATGCAACCATCCTTGAGTTGAATTTCGGGTCAAAAAGTCGAATTTAATGAACTAGGGTTAGTCTAGGGTTTGGTTTGGGTCAACCGAAATTAAAGAGGATTGTGATGTTTTGAAATGTTAATTTGAAGTGGGTTAAGTGAATATAGGTTCAATTATGCCTTAAAATGAGTCTTGAAACTTTACAAATCATTTTCATGATCAAAATCAAGGTTTGGGTCACACATGGGTCGTTTTTGGTCTTGGTAGCTGCTGCTGCTCGAACTGCTGCTGTTCAGCGTCTTGGACGCAGACCACCATCCCAGACGGTGGTCTGGTTAACAAGGTTCCTGCGTCTTGCCTCTTGAGCCAGCGTAAGTCAGGGCCTGCCTACCGTAAGGGTTTTCTAGCCAACCGTTCCAGACGGTGGTGTGGTCAATGGTTCCTGCGTCTTGCCTCTTGAGCCAGCGTAAGTCAGGGCCTGCCTACAGTAAGGGTTTTCTAGCCAACCGTTCCAGACGGTGGTGCTACCGTCCCAGACGGTGGCTGGCTTTGTGCAGTTTTTGTTTTGTTCTAGCGTGGGTACTATCATCCTTGGGACGTGTTTAGCTTTCAATCAAGTCCTTCCTCAGCTCCTATGGAGTCCTATATTGAGAATGTGGGTTGTTCAAAGTAGAGTGTGCAAACCTAAGGTTGTATTGAACATGAAAGATCAACATATAATCGTATAGGAATGTGTATAATAGACATAGTGATAAATTGTGGGCACGAGACAACTTTAGACAACTTTAGCTCGTTCTAGACTAATTCTTGACTTCTCTAATAACCATATTGGGTCTCGGGAGTCGGTTAAAGTCCAGAATCGTACTTAAAAACCTAATTGGGTTTTAACTTAAAACTATATAATTGTACAATAATAACTTTTGTCACGAGGTGACTTGTGGACGACTTTAAACCGTTGCAACTACTTCTCGACTTCTTTAGTGACTTTGTTGAGTCCCGAGAACCTTTCAAACGACTTGAGTCACCATTAAAAACACGAATTAGGGCTTTAACACAAGATATTGACGTGTATTGATGCATATGTGTATTGATATATAATTATAGGTCGTGGACACGTGGAGCTCATTGAACGATTATAACTCGACTTTAACTCATTCTTAGCTTGCTTTTGCCGATCAAGGTGAGTTTCGTAGCTCCCTACTCAATAGAGATTCGGGCTGAAAAGTGTACAAGTTTTGTGTGTTGACTTGTTTGATTGTGCAATATATATGTTGCCTTGAATGATGACGTAGTTTGATTGTGCCTATGTTTGATATTCTTGATTGATGACGTTATTTGACTGTGCATACGGTTGACTGTCTTGATTGATGGTGTTGTTCGATTTCGCACACGTATGACATGTCTTGTTGGTGGCATTGATTGATTGATTGACGATTTGACTATTCGCTTGGTTGATTATGCATTTGATTTTGATTATATTGTTATTATTTGGATAGTCGTGCATACATGGAAGTCGGTTATGCCTTCAAGGGTTTTAGATGTGGTGGGAAGGTTGCGGGTGACCCTATATATAAGCATCTAGGACTTGTTGAAAGTAGAATCCTCCTAAGTGTATGTACGTATAGTTTTGGTTGGATTGATGGTTTGATGATTGATGGACTTGTGATTGAGACAAATATGCATACGTATTGATATAGACACATGTGAGACGGACATGGACCTCCAAGTGTATAGATGTATACACTTGATGATTATGAGTACCATTGTATTGTGAGACGGACATGGACATCCGAGTGTATATACATATACATATCTCGATGATTTTGAGATGCCACATTGTTCATTGGGATGACATGTGAGTATCGTTGCATTGGCGACTTGATGGTCACACTTATGATATGCATTATGACTTTGACATGCATACGGCACATATCTTGATATTGACATCACTTGTGCATATTCGTTACACGCTTATGAAGCACCCTTGGCATTGGCATACATTAGGTACATTATTGGCATTGATACACATTTGGTGCACTTCTTGTTGTTGATATCACTCGTGCATGCTCATTATACGTTACTAACTATCTTGTATAGTTACTTGTGTGATTACTTGTGTGACGAGGTGTCGCTATGAGCAAACCTATATTACGTATTATGGTTGTTTAAGGGCTACATGTAAGTTATTACTTGCCTATATCTTGTTCATATTGTGATTATTTTGACGATGGTTCCTTGTGATCCATTACTACGAACTCACCAACCTAGTGTTGACTTTGTTTAGTACACTTTTCAGGTAATCAAGTGAATCCAAGACGTGTTGGTTGATTGTTGCTTTTGCTAGGGCTTGGACTTACGTGCTTCGCCCTTTTATGGTTTCATGTTCTTTATGTATAGTGTACCTTGAATGTTTGATGGTGGATTCACCGAATCCCTTTTTATGTCATATAGTTCATGTTCTACAATAATTCCATGCATACGCTATATCTTTTCAGTGGCAATTCGAGCCTAGCTCGGGGTGTTACAAAGAACCAAGTGTCACTTCTCTGAATGAATTCAAGTTGAAAGCTTTGAATGACGATCTTTACAACCAGATCAAAAATCTTAACAAAACCATTCAAAACTTGACACTTGAAAAGACGGGTGAAATGCTAAGAGCAAATTTTGGATGAACAAATTCACATCCTTAAAGATAAATTTTCAAAATCACAACCTAACCTTAAAGAGTATGAGATAAAATATCAAACTTAAATCATGCTTGTTTTTTGAAAGATACTCAAAATGCAACACTTGAGAAACGAATTGATGATCTTAAAGAGAACATTAAGTTTTATCAAGATAAACTATACAAACAAGATAGATCGAAGCAAACTGTTTTTCTAAATACTCCCCGTTGGCATAATAATGAGTTCAAAGTTGGGTTGGGATGAATCCACATTATTTGCTCAAAGCACAAGAACAAGTAAATCCTATGCATGATGAAGGCTTTCTGAGATTTGGATTACTTACGAAATTTTTCCACCCATGAAGACTATGAATTTGAGAGTTTGTCTAGACCGTGTCCTCAATTTTTCATCGACTCGGACGATTTAAATGCATCTTACCAATTAGACAAACCTAATAAAAGACGATATGATAGATCACTTTTAAGAACTGAGGCTCAAAGTTTTCAAATTCAAGAAATCAATATGAAAATGAAAATGATAAAGGGTCATCTCCAAAACCTGCTGAACTATTCCATCCTCCATTTTGAAAAAACAGATTTATGATTTAAAAGGCATTTTGGTAAACAAACAAAAAGTCATCGATCATCTTAAAAGTCAAAGTCACATTCCCAAGAGTGAACAAAGTGTAACAATTGTCATTTTTGGTCCATTAATTGTCGAAAATAATAAAAGTAAACTTTATGAATTTATGAAAGACTTTGAGTACCTATGTTTGCCTTTATATATATATATGTACGTGTTGGACTAATAACAATATGATAATGAATTGAAACTAGATTGATATGATTAGGCCAAATGAAATATGAGGATGGATTCTATGTCTTGATTGGGCTACTGTGATTAGACCCATGTTAAGAAGCCGTAGTATAATGTACAGTTTCAAACAGTGTCGGCGAATAACTAATAATGGTACTAGTAGGACAAAAGCCGACACAACCTTTATGAAAAGGTGAACACCCGTGAATTGTTTTGGTTGTTTATTAATAATGGACTCAATCAATTAACTAGAAATAATGTACGGTTAAAAATAAATGCTAATAAAATAATTAGGCATTATAGGTATGTAAATTAAGGGGATATATGATACTACTAATTATCCTAAACTAAACTAAATATCCTAAATATTTATCTGTCGACATATCTATCTTACTGTAAAGTAAATTTACTTTGTTGACAAATGAGTAAGCCACCTATAATAAACATACATGCATACACTATCTATCTAATATATCCTAATTAATTGAAAGAGCAACATGGTTGAATAGACACAAAGTAATCCTAAATAACTAAAACTAATAAACAAAGCCATCTATGATTTCTATCGACAAGAAAATATTCCAGCTGCCAATTCCATACTTTATTATACTATAAAGTAAGTTCATGACACACTCTTGTTGACTAAAAGGGACTACAAACAACTTACATGATTCATGCATGCATTATATATCTAAAGTATATCTATACTATCTTTCTTAGATTTATTATTCTCTTCCTTATCCTCTGCACCAAAACTCACGTATAAAAACACACCCATACATATAGATATAGAAATAGATGGTTCGATGATGATGAAGATGTAAAGAAACGATGGATGGTCTTGATACATACAAACACACGCCCACGTACCACCACCCCATGACCTTGATCTCTATTTCACCCGCACCATTTTCGTCGGAAGAAAACCCGGCCATCACCATTTATATATATATATATATATATATATGTATATATATATTATATATATATATATATATATATATATATGTATATTGTATATATCCATAGTTGCTGCTGCTGCTGGTTGTTTGTTGCTGTTACTAATTGAGAACCATCGACTTATTACAAGAACATGGAGGTTTAGAGCAAAGAAACAGCCCTTTTGCAACCCTTGAAAACGAGACCAAGCAAACTGGTTTTCCACTATTCAAGTCCATTCTAAGATCTTTTTGAGTTGTTATCGGGCTCATTATGAAGTCCGTGGAGGTATATTTTGATCCATCCATTTAATATCAAATTCATATTAAAAACACATCGATCATCACTATGGATAACGAAATTAAACTCAATGTTAAATTAACTAAACGCTTAACTAGTATGTCCAAATGAACTCACTCGTGTAGGATTAAGAAAATAGAGGTAAGGCTAGTCATATTATATCTAAGTCTTGCCATGCACACGTGGAAAGCATGAAAAATACCAAGTTCAAATTTATATAGTATAACACTTATTAAATTATTATTATGAGCTAGACTATGTCAAATCTTTCATGGTGACAACATTATGAAGTTAATCCCGCTGTACAAGTCAAGTGTAGCATGAATCAAATTAAGGACATTTGTGATCGGACAAGTAAGCGTCGACTAACTTATTAATTATCAAGTGAAAACAAGATTTGTCAAATGGAGTTTGGGCCAAGTTATAGTTCATACTTTTGAGTTTAACCACTTAAATAAGTCAGACAAGTCTAAATAGAATTGCAAGTTGAAATCTAGCCGTTAACGCCATTAGATTTTATAACAATTTTGGTCCTAAACCGTTAAGTTATCTTACAGTTCTAGTCCTTTGCCCGTCAGTTTCTTACTGGACTAATGACTCTATTAAGATAACTATAAAAATGGGTTAACTATAACTATAATAAACCTGGAATATAATCATAAAAGTGTTGGATTAATTTATAAGGTTTTCTAAATTATTTTATTTAATTATTTAAATAAAATAGAACGATATTAACGATCATAAACTATGAAGAAGACGTCTTATAATTATCCAAGTAAAACCCTAGTGTAATTATTTATTAATTATACTTTATATGATTTAGGTTAACGTATCACGAGGATTATCTACTGCACTTAATCACTACTGCAACTAAGGTGAGTTTCGTAAACCCTCCCTACTCAATTGAGATTCGGGCTGAAAAGTGTACATGCTTGTTGATTGATTGTTTGTTTAATGTATTGACTTGTTGCTCGGTTAATTATGATTTCGTTTATGAATACTTGTTGTACTTTGGATAGTTGTACATACATGGAAGATAATTATACTTTTTATGAGTAATAGATGTGGTGGGAAGGCTGTGGGTGACCCTATATATAAGCATCGATGATTCCTTTAAAGTAGAATTATAAGAAGTGTATGTGCATCGTATTTGTTGGTTGATTCACTTGTTATGATATGGACCGAAATGTCAATTTGCTTAATTGTTGATTTGATTGATTGTATGATTGAATTGTTGATATGGACATGTTAGCGCATTATTCATTATATAAGTCGCACCGTTAGTGTAACACCCCAAGCCAAGGCTCGAAATATTACGGAAATCATATAGCACAAGGTGGAATTAATGTAGAACATGAACTATATGCAATTAAATTATATAAGTCGCATTAGTGTAACACCCCAAGCCAAGGCTCGAAATATTACGGAAATCATATAGCACAAGGTGGAATTAATGTAGAACATGAACTATATGCAATTAAATTATATAAGTCGCACCGTTAGTGTAACACCCCAAGCCAAGGCTCGAAATATTACGGAAATCATATAGCACAAGGTGGAATTAATGTAGAACATGAACTATATGCAATTAAATTATATAAGTCGCACCGTTAGTGTAACACCCCAAGCCAAGGCTCGAAATATTACGGAAATCATATAGCACAAGGTGGAATTAATGTAGAACATGAACTATATGCAATTAAATTATATAAGTCGCACCGTTAGTGTAACACCCCAAGCCAAGGCTCGAAATATTACGGAAATCATATAGCACAAGGTGGAATTAATGTAGAACATGAACTATATGCAATTAAATTATATAAGTCGCACCGTTAGTGTAACACCCCAAGCCAAGGCTCGAAATATTACGGAAATCATATAGCACAAGGTGGAATTAATGTAGAACATGAACTATATGCAATTAAATTTATAAGTCGCACCGTTAGTGTAACACCCCAAGCCAAGGCTCGAAATATTACGGAAATCATATAGCACAAGGTGGAATTAATGTAGAACATGAACTATATGCAATTAAATTATATAAGTCGCACCGTTAGTGTAACACCCCAAGCCAAGGCTCGAAATATTACGGAAATCATATAGCACAAGGTGGAATTAATGTAGAACATGAACTATATGCAATTAAATTATATAAGTCGCACCGTTAGTGTAACACCCCAAGCCAAGGCTCGAAATATTACGGAAATCATATAGCACAAGGTGGAATTAATGTAGAACATGAACTATATGCAATTAAAGGATTCGGTGAATCCATACAATACGAATAACAAATATCAAAATACATAAGGAACAAGTAACCATCAAAGTTTACAAAAGAACATCAAAAGATGGCTAACAGTCCTAAGTACAATGCAAAAGAAGGCAAATGGATCTTTGATCCATATAAGTCCAAGTCCGGGTTCAAACAGCAAGCAAACAATCAACTTCACGCCCTGGAATAACCTGATAACCTGAAAAGCGTACTAAGCATAGTCAACACAAGGTTGGTGAGTTCGTAGTAATGGTCCATAAGGAACCACCGTCAATAATCACAATATACGAGTAGAGGCTAGACATGACTTACAGCAAGCCTCTAAGTAACACAATATCGTCCAACAACAAGAGTACACCATTATTTGTAAATGTGTAATAAGTATGCACAAATGATGTAAATATCAATGTAAGTGCAGAATGCATAAAAGGTATGTCCAACAATTAGGCATCAGATAACGCATCCTAAGAGTACCATGACAACAACAAAACCCCTACCAACACAATATTCTCAAGTCTAACAACTTGGTAGTACGTCGTACATTGCGCGATCTCAAGTGTATGACACTTGGAAGTACATCAACCAAATCACCAGTCTATCGTACAACAAATCATCTAAAACTACAATGCACATACATTTCATACGCCTTTACATTTAAGGAATCATAGATGCTTATATATAGGGTCACCCGCAGCCTTCCCACCACATCTACAACTCATTAAAGGTATCATCGTCTTCCATGTATGTACAACTATCCTAGTCACCATATCAAATCATTACAAGATCATAAGGGTAAAGTAATTGCGTATAATAAATGAGTACGCGAAATATTAACATCAAAACATGTATCATACGTATGTAAGACCCCAACGTATATCAAATACGTGTCAATAACGTCATCAATGCAACAATAAAAGTATGCTTGAGTGTGTACCGTACAAGTCAAGTATAACAAGGCGTATATGTTCGTTCCAAACACATTCCCAACATCCATCAATTCCTCTAAACAATGCGTACATACACTTCGGAGGATTCTACTTTCATCAAGTTCTAGATGCTTATGTATAGGGTCACCCGCAGCCTTCCCACCACATCTAAAACCCTTTGAAGGCATAACCGACTTCCATGTATGTACGTCTATCCTAATATTAACAAAATACTTAACAAAACATAAATCAAGTCATTCAAACGTGATAACTGTCTCATCAATCCAACATTTAAACCAAATCAATCAATCAATCGACAACGTAAGTAAACACGCAAGTTTACACTTTTCAGCCCGAATCTCAAGCGAGTAGGGAGATACGAAACTCACCTCGATCGGCAAAGAAGTTAAATTTGATATAAAGTCAAGTTACTGTCGTTCAATGATCACTTCACGTCCAACACCAAAACTTCCTTCTTGAGCTCAAACCCGAAATTAGGTCAAAATGGGTAAAATGCAAGAACTTCAACCTTTGATTCTTCGATATGACGATAATGAGGTATAGAAGACTATGATTCTAGTGTTATACCAGTTCCAAAACACCAATCGATGATAGATAGAGGTAGAAATGAAATGGGTTCTTGTCTTGCCCTTTTTACTTGAGAGAAAAGAGATAGAAGAGAGAATGAAAGGCAAGGGAAAAGATAAGGGGGGGAGAAATGGGTCAAAGGGGCTGATGGGTCGTGGGTGACCCACGGGCCGACCCGTTTCTCTTCTCAAGCCAAAACACAATCATTAGACATTTAAACACCGATCGAAACATATTATCGACCCGAATATAACACATTGTCATTTAATTCACAAAACGACTCAAATAATTCATTAACTTAAATGGTTAGTCATATTACCCGAAAAGTCAACGGGTCAAAACTCACGAATGTTACATTATTCCCCCGTTGAAAGAATTTCGTCCCGAAATTCAACAAAACACTAATAGTTAGACAAATGTGGGTACTTAGGTTTCAACTCTAACGGTCTTCAACACACATCGACCCACTTCCTTCGTAGCATGCAAGCTAGTTGCTATCTTCTTAGTTTGAGAAGTTGTTCTTGTCATTCCAATTACTATTTTAGGCCCGCTGCATTGGATTTCTTCGATTCTTGGCTCATCCAGCGGAGAGTAACACCTTTACTACTTAATGCTTCGGTTAGTGACATTCGAATACTCGCGTAACAACTTTCATTGCACAAGATTTCCGCCATGGTCATAAGCACATTTTCTTCACATGTGATCAAGTCTCAAGTCGGTTTGAGTACCCGTTGCTCATTGGATGGCTCCCTGAATTGGAGTTAAGCGACTTTCTTTATCTGAAATGATAGAATCGAATCTCTGTGCACCTACACCATTTCTTCTACATACTAATGTGCCAAGTTGTCAGACTTTACCGGTTTCGTCGTATCGTGACCACTTCTTGTCGTCGGCGACTTCATGGTGAAATCCATTACAATTTGTTTTCCTTCGAATCTCTCTCCCGGTCTTTCACTACGAGCTTATTCGCATCTCAGAAGTCTATAAGGGTTTTGACTACGCGCGCGATGTTAGGAAGTTAAGCATATACGAAATTTAAGTTATCGTGATGGGACAAGCCCGGTAAGTCACCCGGAAAAGCGTTCGGGAGATTCAAGATTAATAGAGACGACGCTAGTTTTCAGATTCTTGAGACGGTAGTTCTAAGGACCTTTGAGTTGGAAGATGTACATGGGACATTAAGAACCCTACCGTTATGTATTTTTACACTAGAAAACCCTACTACACAACTAAGATCCGTATTAACCGTTGGTATTCAGATTGCACTTATTTTATCGTCAAGAACCTTAATATCATAGAGCACCAAGTACGTGAAGAGTTTAGTCGTTTTCTAGAGTCAAGATAGATACACGGGGTATTTGACCAAATTTAGTTATGGAGTCGCTAAACATCCAAAAAATTTTAAACATATAATTCTAAAACACACGAACGAACGTAATTCAAAGGAGTAACGTTTGGATAAACGAGATCATAGTCTGTTCCAATATCGAGTAGTGCCATAATATAACGACCGTTAAGAGGAATGTACCTTAACCGACGTTTGGATCATTTTGGCCCCCATTGCCATTTCCCGCAAAAGCTCGGCCTCGAGGTTGAACTTGTTGACCTTGTTGGCCCCGGTTTTGGTTCGGCCCGGTAATTTGGAGCTGATTCGGATGGACCGCCACTTCAACTTGTTGTCCCACCCATTGCGGACAATTGTTACGGTAGTGAGTACGACTACCACATCCAAAACACTCGCCTCTTTGTTGATTACCTTGGGGAGGGACGGCCCGAAGAGGTGCTACATTCAATGGTGCCGCTTTCGGTGCTCTACAATCTTTGGCCTCGTGCCCGGGTCGATTACAATTAAAGCAAGTCCCACATTGGATAGCGGGGGAGTGATGACGATTACACCTTGCACAAAAGGGGTGAGGTCCTAAGTAAGTTTTCCTCGTTGGCTCCACCGCCGCCATTACTCTACCCCTATTAGCGTCTTTGGGATCAAACTTTCCCATTTTCTTCATCCCACTTGATTCTCCCATTTCCTTTCTCTTGTTTGTTGAGGAGTTACTCAGAACACCGCTCCTCAACAAGTCTTCAGTCACACTACCGGCTCGGTTGACAGCATCGGCCAAAGAAGTAGGCATGTTAGAATTCACATAAGATCGGACTTGAGGATTCAAGCCCAATACAAACTTCTCGATGGCCCGAGACTCGGAATCCACCAAGTGAGGAATGAGGGTAGACAACTCCTGAAATCGTCTAACATAACCCTTGTAATCAGCTCCGTCCATGTTGAGATTAACAAACTCAATGGTCAAGTTTTGTAGTTCGTAGGGAGGACAAAACTTCGCCTTCACCTTGTTCTTGAAATCGATCCATTCCAAGTTATAAGTTCGCCCCAAAGTTATCTCTTGGTTCCACCAACTCAAGGCGTCATTTTTAAACATGCCAGACGCATAAGAAATCCGGTCGTCATATGTGCAATGACTTCTTTCAATCACTGCCTCGATCTCCTCAAACCACCTTATACACTCTGTGGGACCGCCTCTTCCATTAAACTCCGGCGCCCCACAGCTTTTGAAGTCTTTAAATATACACCCTGTCGGTATCCTCCATGTTGATTATACATGGGTATACGGTTATCAACTCTCACTGGTTCCTCTTCTTCGTTTTCTGCGTCCTGAGGTTGAGCATTTTCATTATTTACATTTTCTGGGGCTTCATTGTTTTGAGCCACATTGTTCTGCCCAAGACTTGCCGTGACTTGAGCAATAATGGTTGGCATGATATTGGCGATCGTTTGAGCGATCACCTCAGCCATGTTTGGCTCAGGAACTTCACCACGACCCCTTCCTTGGCCTCTACCACGACCTCTACCACGACCTCTACCACGGCCCCTACCTCTACCTCCTTGTACCTCCGGTTGAGCTTCCGGTTGAGGTTCTAAAAAAAAAAAAAAAAAAAAAAAAAAAAAAAAAAAAAAAAAAAAAAAAAAAAAAAAAAAAAAAAAAAAAAAAAAAAAAAAAAAAAAAAAAAAAAAAAAAAAAAAAAAAAAAAAAAAAAAAAAAAAAAAAAAAAAAAAAAAAAAAAAAAAAAAAAAAAAAAAAAAAAAAAAAAAAAAAAAAAAAAAAAAAAAAAAAAAAAAAAAAAAAAAAAAAAAAAAAAAAAAAAAAAAAAAAAAAAAAAAAAAAAAAAAAAAAAAAAAAAAAAAAAAAAAAAAAAAAAAAAAAAAAAAAAAAAAAAAAAAAAAAAAAAAAAAAAAAAAAAAAAAAAAAAAAAAAAAAAAAAAAAAAAAAAAAAAAAAAAAAAAAAAAAAAAAAAAAAAAAAAAAAAAAAAAAAAAAAAAAAAAAAAAAAAAAAAAAAAAAAAAAAAAAAAAAAAAAAAAAAAAAAAAAAAAAAAAAAAAAAAAAAAAAAAAAAAAAAAAAAAAAAAAAAAAAAAAAAAAAAAAAAAAAAAAAAAAAAAAAAAAAAAAAAAAAAAAAAAAAAAAAAAAAAAAAAAAAAAAAAAAAAAAAAAAAAAAAAAAAAAAAAAAAAAAAAAAAAAAAAAAAAAAAAAAAAAAAAAAAAAAAAAAAAAAAAAAAAAAAAAAAAAAAAAAAAAAAAAAAAAAAAAAAAAAAAAAAAAAAAAAAAAAAAAAAAAAAAAAAAAAAAAAAAAAAAAAAAAAAAAAAAAAAAAAAAAAAAAAAAAAAAAAAAAAAAAAAAAAAAAAAAAAAAAAAAAAAAAAAAAAAAAAAAAAAAAAAAAAAAAAAAAAAAAAAAAAAAAAAAAAAAAAAAAAAAAAAAAAAAAAAAAAAAAAAAAAAAAAAAAAAAAAAAAAAAAAAAAAAAAAAAAAAAAAAAAAAAAAAAAAAAAAAAAAAAAAAAAAAAAAAAAAAAAAAAAAAAAAAAAAAAAAAAAAAAAAAAAAAAAAAAAAAAAAAAAAAAAAAAAAAAAAAAAAAAAAAAAAAAAAAAAAAAAAAAAAAAAAAAAAAAAAAAAAAAAAAAAAAAAAAAAAAAAAAAAAAAAAAAAAAAAAAAAAAAAAAAAAAAAAAAAAAAAAAAAAAAAAAAAAAAAAAAAAAAAAAAAAAAAAAAAAAAAAAAAAAAAAAAAAAAAAAAAAAAAAAAAAAAAAAAAAAAAAAAAAAAAAAAAAAAAAAAAAAAAAAAAAAAAAAAAAAAAAAAAAAAAAAAAAAAAAAAAAAAAAAAAAAAAAAAAAAAAAAAAAAAAAAAAAAAAAAAAAAAAAAAAAAAAAAAAAAAAAAAAAAAAAAAAAAAAAAAAAAAAAAAAAAAAAAAAAAAAAAAAAAAAAAAAAAAAAAAAAAAAAAAAAAAAAAAAAAAAAAAAAAAAAAAAAAAAAAAAAAAAAAAAAAAAAAAAAAAAAAAAAAAAAAAAAAAAAAAAAAAAAAAAAAAAAAAAAAAAAAAAAAAAAAAAAAAAAAAAAAAAAAAAAAAAAAAAAAAAAAAAAAAAAAAAAAAAAAAAAAAAAAAAAAAAAAAAAAAAAAAAAAAAAAAAAAAAAAAAAAAAAAAAAAAAAAAAAAAAAAAAAAAAAAAAAAAAAAAAAAAAAAAAAAAAAAAAAAAAAAAAAAAAAAAAAAAAAAAAAAAAAAAAAAAAAAAAAAAAAAAAAAAAAAAAAAAAAAAAAAAAAAAAAAAAAAAAAAAAAAAAAAAAAAAAAAAAAAAAAAAAAAAAAAAAAAAAAAAAAAAAAAAAAAAAAAAAAAAAAAAAAAAAAAAAAAAAAAAAAAAAATGTGAAAAAATGATGAATGAAAAAAAATGAAAATATTAATGAAATCAGCAGTCAATGCACACATTAACCACATTGTACTCATTCCACATTCATCACGTTGAATTCAAGCCATCACATAAGTGGTCTTAACTACGAACTCACAATACATTTTCTAGGGCTTCATTGTTTTGAGCCACATTGTTCTGCCCAAGACTTGCCGTGACTTGAGCAATAATGGTTGGCATGATATTGGCGATCGTTTGAGCGATCACCTCAGCCATGTTTGGCTCAGGAACTTCACCACGACCCCTTCCTTGGCCTCTACCACGACCTCTACCACGGCCCCTACCACGGCCCCTACCACGGCCTCTACCACGACCCCTACCACGGCCCCTACCACGGCCCCTACCTCTACCTCCTTGTACCTCCGGTTGAGCTTCCGGTTGAGGTTCTTCCGGTTCAGCCCTATAGTTCGTTCCGGCTCTCCTTGGTCTCACCATTTCTATAAAGCAAGTGACAGGTTGACCCGAGAGTTAGTCTCAAATGCTCACATGTTAGTCACACAATTAGTCAATGCTCTCATACCGATACTACATACTCATTTCATAACATTATGATAAGGCAAAAGTGTTAGAATCATAAAGGATTGTTACATATCATATCATCAAGTTGAATTCATTACAATAGTTCATCATTAATTTAAGTAATCACCTCAATACATCATACCATCAAACAATTAACACGAATGGTTCAAAGTATAATCCGAATTCGATATGCTTTCTAGTTATTGACCGGGTATGTATACAGGGTGTACCAACGGCTAACCCTCCACCCAATCAACTTCCATTAAGCATATCGGTTCCTTATTATACTCTAAGCCATGCATGCGCAATCCATGATGTCATTAACTTGCTATAATGTTGGGCGACCATAAAAGAGTTGATCGGGTTCTTTTAGGGTTGCCACAATATTATACTAAGTTAATACCATAACTTCATTTTGCTCTAAGCATCCAACTAACATCAATCAGTAACAACAATCCGTATCAATGACAATCAAATTCAGTCAATGCACACATTAACCACATTGTACTCATTCCACATTCATCACGTTGAATTCAAGCCATCACATAAGTGGTCTTAACTACGAACTCACAATACACTTTCTAAGGTTCACAGAATTCACGTTGCACACAAATTTCCTAACCATGCATGCTATATGAAGAGTTTTAACTTAAGCCGTAGTCTAGGTCAAACCGCCTAATTCTCTACGACCACGCATGGGCCACCATTCTGTAACACCCCAAGCCAAGGCTCGAAATATTACGGAAATCATATAGCACAAGGTGGAATTAATGTAGAACATGAACTATATGCAATTAAAGGATTCAGTGAATCCATACAATACGAATAACAAGTATCAAAATACATAAGGAACAAGTAACCATCAAAGTTTACAAAAGAACATCAAAAGATGGCTAACAGTCCTAAGTACAATGCAAAAGAAGGCAAATGGATCCTTGATCCATATAAGTCCAAGTCCGGGTTCAAACAGCAAGCAAACAATCAACTCCACGCCCTGGAATAACCTGATAACCTGAAAAGCGTACTAAGCATAGTCAACACAAGGTTGGTGAGTTCGTAGTAATGGTCCATAAGGAACCACCGTCAATAATCACAATATACGAGTAGAGGCTAGACATGACTTACAGCAAGCCTCTAAGTAACACAATATCGTCCAACAACAAGATTACACCATTATTTGTAAATGTGTAATAAGTATGCACAAATGATGTAAATATCAATGTAAGTGCAGAATGCATAAAAGGTATGTCCAACAATTAGGCATCAGATAACGCATCCTAAGAGTACCATGACAACAACAAAACCCCTACCAACACAATATTCTCAAGTCTAACAACTTGGTAGTACGTCGTACATTGCGCGATCTCAAGTGTATGACACTTGGAAGTACGTGGAACCATTCATCAAGTAAGTATACTTGGAAGTACATCAACCAATCAGTAAGTACAAAAGCATGTTCTCAAGTGTAAAACACTTGGAAGTACGTGGAACCATTCATCAAGTAAGTATACTTGGAAGTACATCAACCAATCAGTAAGTACAAAAGCATGTTCTCAAGTGTAAAACACTTGGAAGTACGTGGAACCATTCATCAAGTAAGTATACTTGGAAGTACATCAACCAATCAGTAAGTACAAAAGCATGTTCTCAAGTGTAAAACACTTGGAAGTACGTGGAACCATTCATCAAGTAAGTATACTTGGAAGTACATCAACCAATCAGTAAGTACAAAAGCATGTTCTCAAGTGTAAAACACTTGGAAGTACATCAACCAATCAGTAAGTACAAAAGCATGTTCTCAAGTGTAAAACACTTGGAAGTACATCAACCAATCAGTAAGTACAAAAGCATGTTCTCAAGTGTAAAACACTTGGAAGTACGTGGAACCATTCATCAAGTAAGTATACTTGGAAGTACATCAACCAATCAGTAAGTACAAAAGCATGTTCTCAAGTGTAAAACACTTGGAAGTACATCAACCAATCAGTAAGTACAAAAGCATGTTCTCAAGTGTAAAACACTTGGAAGTACATCAACCAATCAGTAAGTACAAAAGCATGTTCTCAAGTGTAAAACACTTGGAAGTACATCAACCAATCAGTAAGTACAAAAGCATGTTCTCAAGTGTAAAACACTTGGAAGTACATCAACCAATCAGTAAGTACAAAAGCATGTTCTCAAGTGTAAAACACTTGGAAGTACATCAACCAATCAGTAAGTACAAAAGCATGTTCTCAAGTGTAAAACACTTGGAAGTACATCAACCAATCAGTAAGTACAAAAGCATGTTCTCAAGTGTAAAACACTTGGAAGTACATCAACCAATCAGTAAGTACAAAAGCATGTTCTCAAGTGTAAAACACTTGGAAGTACATCAACCAATCAGTAAGTACAAAAGCATGTTCTCAAGTGTAAAACACTTGGAAGTACATCAACCAATCAGTAAGTACAAAAGCATGTTCTCAAGTGTAAAACACTTGGAAGTACATCAACCAATCAGTAAGTACAAAAGCATGTTCTCAAGTGTAAAACACTTGGAAGTACATCAACCAATCAGTAAGTACAAAAGCATGTTCTCAAGTGTAAAACACTTGGAAGTACATCAACCAATCAGTAAGTACAAAAGCATGTTCTCAAGTGTAAAACACTTGGAAGTACGTGGAACCATTCATCAAGTAAGTATACTTGGAAGTACATCAACCAATCAGTAAGTACAAAAGCATGTTCTCAAGTGTAAAACACTTGGAAGTACATCAACCAATCAGTAAGTACAAAAGCATGTTCTCAAGTGTAAAACACTTGGAAGTACGTGGAACCATTCATCAAGTAAGTATACTTGGAAGTACATCAACCAATCAGTAAGTACAAAAGCATGTTCTCAAGTGTAAAACACTTGGAAGTACATCAACCAATCAGTAAGTACAAAAGCATGTTCTCAAGTGTAAAACACTTGGAAGTACATCAACCAATCAGTAAGTACAAAAGCATGTTCTCAAGTGTAAAACACTTGGAAGTACGTGGAACCATTCATCAAGTAAGTATACTTGGAAGTACATCAACCAAATCACCAGTCTATCGTACAACAAATCATCTAAAACTACAATGCACATACATTTCATACGCCTTTACATTTAAGGAATCATAGATGCTTATGTATAGGGTCACCCGCAGCCTTCCCACCACATCTACAACTCATTAAAGGTATCATCGTCTTCCATGTATGTACGTCTATCCTAATATTAACGAAATACTTAACAAAACATAAATCAAGTCATTCAAACGTGATAACTGTCTCATCAATCCAACATTTAAACCAAATCAATCATTACAAGATCATAATGGTAAAGTAATTGCGTATAATAAATGAGTACGCGAAATATTAACATCAAATCATTACAAGATCATAAGGGTAAAGTAATTGCGTATAATAAATGAGTACGCGAAATATTAACATCAAATCATGTATCAAGATCATAATGGTAAAGTAATTGCGTATAATAAATGAGTACGCGAAATATTAACATCAAATCATTACAAGATCATAATGGTAAAGTAATTGCGTATAATAAATGAGTACGCGAAATATTAACATCAAATCATTACAAGATCATAAGGGTAAAGTAATTGCGTATAATAAATGAGTACGCGAAATATTAACATCAAATCATGTATCAAGATCATAATGGTAAAGTAATTGCGTATAATAAATGAGTACGCGAAATATTAACATCAAATCATTACAAGATCATAAGGGTAAAGTAATTGCGTATAATAAATGAGTACGCGAAATATTAACATCAAATCATGTATCAAGATCATAATGGTAAAGTAATTGCGTATAATAAATGAGTACGCGAAATATTAACATCAAATCATTACAAGATCATAATGGTAAAGTAATTGCGTATAATAAATGAGTACGCGAAATATTAACATCAAATCATTACAAGATCATAAGGGTAAAGTAATTGCGTATAATAAATGAGTACGCGAAATATTAACATCAAATCATGTATCATACGTATGTAAGACCCCAACGTATATCAAATACGTGTCAATAACGTCATCAATGCAACAATAAAAGTATGCTTGAGTGTGTACCGTACAAGTCAAGTATAACAAGGCGTATATGTCCGTTCCAAACACATTCCCAACATCCATCAATTCCTCTAAACAATGCGTACATACACTTCGGAGGATTCTACTTTCATCAAGTTCTAGATGCTTATGTATAGGGTCACCCGCAGCCTTCCCACCACATCTAAAACCCATTAAAGGTATCATCGTCTTCCATGTATGTACGTCTATCCTAATATTAACGAAATACTTAACAAAACATAAATCAAGTCATTCAAACGTGATAACTGTCTCATCAATCCAACATTTAAACCAAATCAATCAATCAATCGACAACGTAAGTAAACACGCAAGTTTACACTTTTCAGGTAATCAGGTTAATCAGAGACAAAATGGATGATTATGTGCTTGCATTGCTAAGATTGGACTTGCTTTGGACTTTCTGGATCCGTGATCCTTATTTCCCTTTAACGGGTTACGCTTAGGATCAACTACTATCATTTAAACATTTCCATTTAATATTAATTGAGTGTGTATCTTTGATAGATGTTGATTATTGTATACATTTGAGTGAGTTTAAGGATTGTTTCAATCCTATGTTTTCATATAGTTTGACTCTACATAATTTTCATGTCGTGTTGTGCTTTTCTAAGTGATATCCCATGATTCCGCCATGTTGGGGTGTTACACAAAGCATGTCACCGCCTACATGCCGCCGCCGCCTCCACCACCAACAGTCGCCCCCATCACCACATCGTTGCCTCCACAACCACCGCCGCATTGCGCGGTAGAGTTCTAGTTTATTATAAAAACATAGCTTAAACACCAATTTTAAAACAAGTAAACATATCTTTATAAAATAAAAAAAGCGTATAATGGGA
This sequence comes from Erigeron breviscapus, assembly GCA_034093135.1. Classification (NCBI taxonomy): domain Eukaryota; kingdom Viridiplantae; phylum Streptophyta; class Magnoliopsida; order Asterales; family Asteraceae; genus Erigeron; species Erigeron breviscapus. The sequence continues at coordinate 366,757 of CM067172.1, read as the reverse complement.
ATGTTTTACACGTATTATTTTATTCTTTTCGAAATGTGTAAATTACTCGTAAATGTTGGCAAATGTTGGAAGGTGTAGCATATTGTTTTTAACCGTGTCCACGTTAAATTTGTAGGGATACGATTTACACATATTAGTACTGTAAACTATAAAGCAACAAAATCTAGACATATTTTCCACACAAAATTAATATAAACGTACATTCATTGAAATTGTTGGTCCGGACTCAACCTAATAATTTGTTACAACCACTTCTATTTACTCATAGCCAATTTGGTACCATAAATGGTCTATACAAATGTCGTTGGGAATATTAATTAAACATTAATATACTCAAAGTAACGATCGAGCATGTGTCTATATATTCCAACGAAAATATGTATTTTATATGTGTCAAATTCAAGAGTATCCTACACATATACTAAAATAGAATTCATTCAATTCAATATCAATTTTCGACAATAATATGTGAAAATTGGTTTACTTTTAATTTTTTTAACAGGTACACGTAATATCAACGTATTCCTTAATTACCATACAAATGCCTAAGCCAATCAATATTATTATCAACATTTTATATGTCTAACCAATTGTGTGTTGTGACCAATTCCTGCAGATATATTTGAGGATTTTGCAAGTGGTCAGCAACTAGGCATAAGTTGAGGATAGAAGATGGCAACGACAGATGATGACGAAAACAGATTGTAACACCCCAATATGGCGGAATCATGGGGTATCACTTAGAAAAGCACAGCATGACATGGGAATTATGTAGAGTCAAACTATATGCATTCAATAGATTGAAACAATCCACAAGCTCATTACAATAATCAACATTCATCAAAATACACACTCAATCCATACTTAAAAGAAAAATGTTCAAACGATAGTAGTTGATCCTAAGCATAACCCGTTAAAGGGAAATAAGGATCACGGATCCAGAAAGTCCAAAGATAGTCCAAACACTAGTAATGCAAGCATCTATTCATCCATTCTGTCTCTGATTAACTTGATTACCTGAAAAGTGTACTAAAGAGCGTCAACATAAAGTTGGTGAGTTCGTAGGGACAAGTAACAAGGAATAACCGTATCGGATACAACCGTTAACAATAAGTGAGGATTAGGGAAACTAATCACATCCAAGGAAAACCTATAAGGTTTCACATTATCACAATTCAATACAAGTCAACGTTCAATAATAACGATTCCATATAACGTTCCACAACGTTCCATAACAATCAATAATGATCAACAACGATGCGGCTTACATAGTTAATAATTAACAATGCGCTAACGGTGCGACTTACATAACGAGTAACGCGCTAACGATGCGACTTATATAATAAATATTGCGCTAACGGTGCGACTTACATAGTAACCAATGCGCTAACATATCCACATAAACAATTCAATCATACAATCAATCAAATCAAATCAACAATCAACAATTCAATACAAGTCAACGTTCAATAATAACGATTCCATATAACGTTCCACAACGTTCCATAACAATCAATAATGATCAACAACGATGCGGCTTACATAGTTAATAATTAACAATGCGCTAACGGTGCGACTTACATAGTAACCAATGCGCTAACATATCCACATAAACAATTCAATCATACAATCAATCAAATCAAATCAACAATCAATCCATCAATTTCAATCGCCATCCTCCAAGAATGGGGATCCATAATCGATCAACAAAATACAAACCATTATCGTTCTTCCTATCAAACTGTTCTTCTAGACCGTGTAAAGCTTCATCGGTGAAATTCTCCGGTCTAGTTGCCAATTCTTGAGCTTCGATAATGGAGTCACGGACACTCCTTAATACAGTGAAGCTCATGGCTTTAACTCGTCTTGGCTTCATACGTTCCTTCCGACTCAATCATCTGTAACACCCCAACATGGCGGAATCATGGGGTATCACTTAGAAAAGCACAGCATGACATGGAATTATGTAGAGTCAAACTATATGCATTCAATAGATTGAAACAATCCACAAGCTCATTACAATAATCAACATTCATCAAAATACACACTCAATCCATACTTAAAAGAAAAATGTTCAAACGATAGTAGTTGATCCTAAGCATAACCCGTTAAAGGGAAATAAGGATCACGGATCCAGAAAGTCCAAAGATAGTCCAAACACTAGTAATGCAAGCATCTATTCATCCATTCTGTCTCTGATTAACTTGATTACCTGAAAAGTGTACTAAAGAGCGTCAACATAAAGTTGGTGAGTTCGTAGGGACAAGTAACAAGGAATAACCGTATCGGATACAACCGTTAACAATAAGTGAGGATTAGGGAAACTAATCACATCCAAGGAAAACCTATAAGGTTTCACATTATCACAATTCAATACAAGTCAACGTTCAATAATAACGATTCCATATAACGTTCCACAACGTTCCATAACAATCAATAATGATCAACAACGATGCGGCTTACATAGTTAATAATTAACAATGCGCTAACGGTGCGACTTACATAGTAACCAATGCGCTAACATATCCACATAAACAATTCAATCATACAATCAATCAAATCAACAATCAACAATTAAACAAGCATGTACACTTTTCAGCCCGAATCTCAATTGAGTAAGGAGAGTTTAAACTCTAAGATCAAACTTTCGACGTACGAAGAACACGACTTCTGATTCAAATGAAATTCTTTCAAGACTTGGACTTGTTTACTTAATAATTGAAGATTATTCCCAACCCAAATTGAGTATTATAACTAGAACTTTTGAAGATCTTAGAGAGATTTGTTGATAACAACTTCTCTTGACGATTTTCGGCGAACTTTGAGATCAAAGCGACTTTGCTTATACTAGAACAATCAAGTGTTCTTTGAAACTTATAACAAGAAGGGAAAGGATGATTTTAGACTTATAGAATGCTAAATTGAGAGAGAATGAAGTTTAAGGTGTAAGTATTTATGAAAACTTAAGCCTAGTATTTATAGTAAATGAAATGGAATTAAATATGATAAAATTAGTATCCATTCTTGACTTTAACAACTTATGATCAGATTTTTGAAGATATTTAGAGGTTTATAACTTTGCTACTAAGTAAAGGAAAGTGCTAGGAAGTTTCCTCATGGAGGTGTATGGTTTTACTAGCTTTGGAAGTAAGTTTTCTTAACAATTTACACAACAATTGTCTACTAGTAACATTATTCAACTAATAAATCAAATATAGCTTGTGACAATTTCACGAGTATTCCTACTTTCCATAAAGTATGTCGGCTTTGTCTTATTAATGGAATTATTAGATAATCACCGACACTGTGCCACCGACACTTTTTACCGTACATTATACTTAAGGTTTTGTATATACGTTTTCCCTGTTACTACATTTACTCAATTATTTTCTATAATATAATTTTTATAACACGTATGGGCCAATATCACGGTCTTGTAATCATGGGACTTAATTCTAGAAATCCAATTATGACATTATAACTGGCCCAATTTACAGATAAACGAACACAATTAGGCCCAAAGTTTTCGTTTATTAAAGTAGTTAATCAAATTACAAGTACAGCCAAACGGGTAAAAATCACGAATGTTACATTATTCCCCCGTTAAAAGAATTTCGTCCCGAAATTTGAATCTAACTAGACTCGTTAAACAAATGGGATACTTGGCTTTCATAGAATCTTCACGTTCCCAAGTAAATTCGGGTCCACGTCTAGATTGCCATCTCACTTTGACAATCGTATATCGGGTATTCTTTAGCTTTCTAGTTTGTCGATCTAGGATTTCTATTGGTTCTTCCACAAACTTCAACGCTTTATCAACACGGATTTCTTCGAGGGGCACGTGAAGTGTTGGATTTGCTAAACACTTCCGAAGATTACAAACATGAAAAACATTATGAACTCCACTCAATTCTTGAGGAAGTTCTAATCGATATGCAACCGGACCAATACGCTCCAAGATCTTGAACGGGCCAATGTACCGTGGCCCCAACTTGCCACGTTTCACAAAACGAACCACACCTTTCCATGGGGATACTTTCAATAAAACAGAATCACCAACTTCAAATTCGAGGGGTCGTCTTCTAACATTAGCATATTTCAATTGTCGTTCTCGGGCCACTCTTAACTTTTCTTTGATTTGCGAGATCACTTTCGTCGTTTCAATAACAATTTCGGGCCCAACGAGTTGGCTTTCACCAACTTCTGCCCAAACTAGCGGTGACCTACAATCTCTCCCATATAATGCTTTAAATGGGGCCATTCCAATGCTAGCATGATAGCTATTATTGTAGGAGAATTCAACCAAAGGAAGATGCACATCCCAATTACCACCAAAATCAATAGCACAAGCTCTTAACATATCTTCCAATGTTTGAATCGTTCTTTCACTTTGACCATCAGTTTGTGGGTGGAACGCCGTACTTATACCGAGACGAGTACCCATAGATTTCTGGAACGCCTTCCAAAATTTTGAAGTAAATCGGGCATCTCGATCGGATATCACGGAAATCGGTACTCCATGCTTGGATATAACCTCTTTGATGTACAAACGAGCCATGGTGTCAAATTTATCATCTTCCCGGATGGCTAAGAAGTGAGCCGACTTAGTCAACCGGTCAATTATTACCCAAATAGTGTCCCGACCACTACTCGTCCTAGGTAACTTCGTGATGAAGTCCATAGCAATTTCTTCCCATTTCCACACCGGTGTTACTGGTTGGACTAGTAAACCCGGTGGTTTCTTGTGGTCGGATTTCACTTGTAAACAAGTGAGGCATTGACTAACATACCTAGCAATGTCCGTCTTCATTCCCGGCCACCAATACAAGTCTCTTAATCCAAAATACATCTTGTCGGAACCCGGGTGAACCGAATAAGCCGACTTATGAGCTTCATCCATCAATTTCAATCGCCATCCTCCAAGAATGGGAATCCACAATCGATCAACAAAATACAAACCATTATCGTTCTTCCTATCAAACTGTTCTTCTAGACCGTGTAAAGCTTCATCGGTGAAGTTCTCCGGTCTAGTTGCCAATTCTTGAGCTTCGATAATGGAGTCACGGACACTCCTTAATACAGTGAAGCTCATGGCTTTAACTCGTCTTGGCTTCATACGTTCCTTTCGACTCAAAGCATCGGCTACCACATTTGCTTTACCCGGATGATACCGGATAACGCAATCATAATCACTCAACAGCTCAAGCCACCTTCTTTGCCAAAAAAAAAAAAAAAAAAAAAAAAAAAAAAAAAAAAAAAAAAAAAAAAAAAAAAAAAAAAAAAAAAAAAAAAAAAAAAAAAAAAAAAAAAAAAAAAAAAAAAAAAAAAAAAAAAAAAAAAAAAAAAAAAAAAAAAAAAAAAAAAAAAAAAAAAAAAAAAAAAAAAAAAAAAAAAAAAAAAAAAAAAAAAAAAAAAAAAAAAAAAAAAAAAAAAAAAAAAAAAAAAAAAAAAAAAAAAAAAAAAAAAAAAAAAAAAAAAAAAAAAAAAAAAAAAAAAAAAAAAAAAAAAAAAAAAAAAAAAAAAAAAAAAAAAAAAAAAAAAAAAAAAAAAAAAAAAAAAAAAAAAAAAAAAAAAAAAAAAAAAAAAAAAAAAAAAAAAAAAAAAAAAAAAAAAAAAAAAAAAAAAAAAAAAAAAAAAAAAAAAAAAAAAAAAAAAAAAAAAAAAAAAAAAAAAAAAAAAAAAAAAAAAAAAAAAAAAAAAAAAAAAAAAAAAAAAAAAAAAAAAAAAAAAAAAAAAAAAAAAAAAAAAAAAAAAAAAAAAAAAAAAAAAAAAAAAAAAAAAAAAAAAAAAAAAAAAAAAAAAAAAAAAAAAAAAAAAAAAAAAAAAAAAAAAAAAAAAAAAAAAAAAAAAAAAAAAAAAAAAAAAAAAAAAAAAAAAAAAAAAAAAAAAAAAAAAAAAAAAAAAAAAAAAAAAAAAAAAAAAAAAAAAAAAAAAAAAAAAAAAAAAAAAAAAAAAAAAAAAAAAAAAAAAAAAAAAAAAAAAAAAAAAAAAAAAAAAAAAAAAAAAAAAAAAAAAAAAAAAAAAAAAAAAAAAAAAAAAAAAAAAAAAAAAAAAAAAAAAAAAAAAAAAAAAAAAAAAAAAAAAAAAAAAAAAAAAAAAAAAAAAAAAAAAAAAAAAAAAAAAAAAAAAAAAAAAAAAAAAAAAAAAAAAAAAAAAAAAAAAAAAAAAAAAAAAAAAAAAAAAAAAAAAAAAAAAAAAAAAAAAAAAAAAAAAAAAAAAAAAAAAAAAAAAAAAAAAAAAAAAAAAAAAAAAAAAAAAAAAAAAAAAAAAAAAAAAAAAAAAAAAAAAAAAAAAAAAAAAAAAAAAAAAAAAAAAAAAAAAAAAAAAAAAAAAAAAAAAAAAAAAAAAAAAAAAAAAAAAAAAAAAAAAAAAAAAAAAAAAAAAAAAAAAAAAAAAAAAAAAAAAAAAAAAAAAAAAAAAAAAAAAAAAAAAAAAAAAAAAAAAAAAAAAAAAAAAAAAAAAAAAAAAAAAAAAAAAAAAAAAAAAAAAAAAAAAAAAAAAAAAAAAAAAAAAAAAAAAAAAAAAAAAAAAAAAAAAAAAAAAAAAAAAAAAAAAAAAAAAAAAAAAAAAAAAAAAAAAAAAAAAAAAAAAAAAAAAAAAAAAAAAAAAAAAAAAAAAAAAAAAAAAAAAAAAAAAAAAAAAAAAAAAAAAAAAAAAAAAAAAAAAAAAAAAAAAAAAAAAAAAAAAAAAAAAAAAAAAAAAAAAAAAAAAAAAAAAAAAAAAAAAAAAAAAAAAAAAAAAAAAAAAAAAAAAAAAAAAAAAAAAAAAAAAAAAAAAAAAAAAAAAAAAAAAAAAAAAAAAAAAAAAAAAAAAAAAAAAAAAAAAAAAAAAAAAAAAAAAAAAAAAAAAAAAAAAAAAAAAAAAAAAAAAAAAAAAAAAAAAAAAAAAAAAAAAAAAAAAAAAAAAAAAAAAAAAAAAAAAAAAAAAAAAAAAAAAAAAAAAAAAAAAAAAAAAAAAAAAAAAAAAAAAAAAAAAAAAAAAAAAAAAAAAAAAAAAAAAAAAAAAAAAAAAAAAAAAAAAAAAAAAAAAAAAAAAAAAAAAAAAAAAAAAAAAAAAAAAAAAAAAAAAAAAAAAAAAAAAAAAAAAAAAAAAAAAAAAAAAAAAAAAAAAAAAAAAAAAAAAAAAAAAAAAAAAAAAAAAAAAAAAAAAAAAAAAAAAAAAAAAAAAAAAAAAAAAAAAAAAAAAAAAAAAAAAAAAAAAAAAAAAAAAAAAAAAAAAAAAAAAAAAAAAAAAAAAAAAAAAAAAAAAAAAAAAAAAAAAAAAAAAAAAAAAAAAAAAAAAAAAAAAAAAAAAAAAAAAAAAAAAAAAAAAAAAAAAAAAAAAAAAAAAAAAAAAAAAAAAAAAAAAAAAAAAAAAAAAAAAAAAAAAAAAAAAAAAAAAAAAAAAAAAAAAAAAAAAAAAAAAAAAAAAAAAAAAAAAAAAAAAAAAAAAAAAAAAAAAAAAAAAAAAAAAAAAAAAAAAAAAAAAGTTAGTTAGTAAGGGAAAAAAAAAAAAAAAAAAAAAAAAAAAAAAAAAAAAAAAAAAAAAAAAAAAAAAAAAAAAAAAAAAAAAAATTATCGTGAAGAATAAAAAAAAAAAAAAAAAAAAAAAAAAAAAAAAAAAAAAAAAAAAAAAAAAAAAAAAAAAAAAACGAAAGAGTTCACGAGATGGAGGTAGGTCATCCGGAAATACATCCGCAAAGTCTTTAACTACGGGCACGGTTTTTAATTCAATCTTTGTGATCTTAACACTATATACATTCCCATCCCATAGTTCGGTCGTTTCGCCTTGAACCACTAATTCTTCCCTATTTTCTAACGGAATCCTCACAGTTCGACTACCACAATCAATTACCGCGTTCATGGCCGATAACCAATCCATACCCACAATCACATCAAAACTACCGATATCAAAAGGCATTAAGTCAATGTAAAATGGTGTCAAATTTATCATCTTCCCGGATGGCTAAGAAGTGAGCCGACTTAGTCAACCGGTCAATTATTACCCAAATAGTGTCCCGACCACTACTCGTCCTAGGTAACTTCGTGATGAAGTCCATAGCAATTTCTTCCCATTTCCACACCGGTGTTACTGGTTGGACTAGTAAACCCGGTGGTTTCTTGTGGTCGGATTTCACTTGTAAACAAGTGAGGCATTGACTAACATACCTAGCAATGTCCGTCTTCATTCCCGGCCACCAATACAAGTCTCTTAATCCAAAATACATCTTGTCGGAACCCGGGTGAACCGAATAAGCCGACTTATGAGCTTCATCCATCAATTTCAATCGCCATCCTCCAAGAATGGGAATCCACAATCGATCAACAAAATACAAACCATTATCGTTCTTCCTATCAAACTGTTCTTCTAGACCGTGTAAAGCTTCATCGGTGAAGTTCTCCGGTCTAGTTGCCAATTCTTGAGCTTCGATAATGGAGTCACGGACACTCCTTAATACAGTGAAGCTCATGGCTTTAACTCGTCTTGGCTTCATACGTTCCTTTCGACTCAAAGCATCGGCTACCACATTTGCTTTACCCGGATGATACCGGATAACGCAATCATAATCACTCAACAGCTCAAGCCACCTTCTTTGCCTCATGTTCAGGTCACTTTGAGTGAAAATGTGTTGAAGGCTTTTGTGATCGGTATAGATCACGCTCTTGGTGCCATACAAGTAATGCCTCCAACATTTCAAAGCAAATACCACTGCTCCCAATTCTAAGTCATGGGTCGGATAGTTCTTCTCATGCACCTTCAATTGTCTTGATGCATATGCTATCACCTTATCCCGTTGCATTAAGACACAACCCAATCCTTGCCCGGATGCATCACAATATACAACGAAATCATCGACTCCATCGGGCAAGCTCAAGATGGGTGCATCACACAATTTGTCTTTCAACTTGTAAACAAGTGAGGCATTGACTAACATACCTAGCAATGTCCGTCTTCATTCCCGGCCACCAATACAAGTCTCTTAATCCAAAATACATCTTGTCGGAACCCGGGTGAACCGAATAAGCCGACTTATGAGCTTCATCCATCAATTTCAATCGCCATCCTCCAAGAATGGGAATCCACAATCGATCAACAAAATACAAACCATTATCGTTCTTCCTATCAAACTGTTCTTCTAGACCGTGTAAAGCTTCATCGGTGAAGTTCTCCGGTCTAGTTGCCAATTCTTGAGCTTCGATAATGGAGTCACGGACACTCCTTAATACAGTGAAGCTCATGGCTTTAACTCGTCTTGGCTTCATACGTTCCTTTCGACTCAAAGCATCGGCTACCACATTTGCTTTACCCGGATGATACCGGATAACGCAATCATAATCACTCAACAGCTCAAGCCACCTTCTTTGCCTCATGTTCAGGTCACTTTGAGTGAAAATGTGTTGAAGGCTTTTGTGATCGGTATAGATCACGCTCTTGGTGCCATACAAGTAATGCCTCCAACATTTCAAAGCAAATACCACTGCTCCCAATTCTAAGTCATGGGTCGGATAGTTCTTCTCATGCACCTTCAATTGTCTTGATGCATATGCTATCACCTTATCCCGTTGCATTAAGACACAACCCAATCCTTGCCCGGATGCATCACAATATACAACGAAATCATCGACTCCATCGGGCAAGCTCAAGATGGGTGCATCACACAATTTGTCTTTCAACAATTGGAATGCTTGTTCTTGCTTTTCACCCCAATCAAACCTTCTTTCTCGTTGAGTCAACAAAGTCAAAGGTTGGGCGATTTTTGAAAAGCCTTCAATAAACCGTCTATAATAACCCGCCAAACCAAGAAATTGGCGAATTTCGGTCGGTGTTTCAGGTCGTCTCCAATTCTTCACTGCTTCAACTTTACTTGGGTCTACATGAATTCCTTCATTGCTTACTACGTGACCAAGAAACTGGACCTCTTCAAGCCAAAATTCACATTTGGAGAACTTGGCATAAAGCTTTTCTTTCCGGAGTAATTCTAAGACTTGTTTCAAATGTTCCAAATGATCTTCTTTGGTTTTGGAATAGATGAGAATGTCATCGATGAAAACAATGACAAATTGGTCCAAGTAGGGCTGACACACTCGGTTCATCAAGTCCATGAACACAGCTGGTGCGTTAGTCAACCCAAAAGGCATCACCGTAAATTCAAAGTGTCCATATCTCGTTCGAAAGGCGGTTTTTGGAATGTCGTCTTCATGAACCCTCAATTGATGATAACCCGACCTCAAATCAATTTTGGAAAAGACACGAGCACCTTGGAGTTGGTCGAATAAATCGTCAATCCTAGGAAGAGGATAACGATTCTTTACCGTTAGTTTGTTCAATTCTCTATAATCGATACACATTCGGAATGTGCCATCTTTCTTTTTAACGAACAAAACCGGTGCGCCCCAAGGAGATTGACTAGGGCGAATGAAACCCTTCTCTTGAAGTTCTTTGAGTTGGGCGGCCAACTCTTGTAATTCGGTCATGGCTAAGCGATAGGGTGCTTTGGCCACGGGAGAAGCATTTGGGATAAGATCAATACGAAAATCGAGTTCACGAGATGGAGGCAAACCCGGTAGGTCATCCGGAAATACATCCGCAAAGTCTTTAACTACGGGCACGGTTTTTAATTCAATCTTTGTGATCTTAACACTATATACATTCCCATCCCATAGTTCGGTCGTTTCGCCTTGAACCACTAATTCTTCCCTATTTTCTAACGGAATCCTCACAGTTCGACTACCACAATCAATTACCGCGTTCATGGCCGATAACCAATCCATACCCACAATCACATCAAAACTACCGATATCAAAAGGCATTAAGTCAATGTAAAATGGGTGATCACATAAATCTAACACACAATCACGAACAACTTGATTAATCCTAGACAATCCACCATTTACCATTTCAAGTTCAAAACAATAGGACAACGGACTAGGATTGGCATCGATCAACGGAATAAAATCATTGGAAATGAGACTATAATCGGCTCCAGAATCAAATAATACGGTAGCATATTGGTGATTGAGGAGAAAGGTACCTGCTACGACATTAGGATCACTACGAGCCTCGGCCGCATTCACGGCAAAAGCTCTTCCACGGGGGGCCAATTGTTGGCGAGGAGCTTGAGGAGGTTGTTGCTGTTGTCCTTGGTTTCCTCGGTTTTGATTCGGACCGGCAATTTGCAACTGGTTAGGATGCACGGTCACTTGGACTTGTTGGCCAATAAGATGTGGGCACCGGTTGCGGTAGTGGTCTTGGCTACCACATTCATAACAAGAACCCGGAACCATCGGGGGACGTATAGCATTAAGGGGAGCAACATTTAAAGGACCATTCCGGGGGTTAGTTGGACAAAATCTTGAGGTGTGTCCCGGTAGGTTGCAATGAAAACAAGCATCACAATTCACAGTGGGCCAATGATGGCGATTACACCTAGGGCATAAAGGACTACCCCCTGTGTAACCAACCCGTTGAGGACCCTTTGTTGGTACCACCGCCGCAAAAACCTTTCCACCACGACCATGGCGCTTATTATTACGCCGATCATCTTTCTTGGTGCCGCTTGACTCGGCAACATCCTTCCTTTTATTGTCATTCTTGTTATCGTTCTTATTTAACTTACCACCTCTAATGAGTTCCAAGGTTATACTAGCAGTACGGGTGGTTGCCTCTTTGTAAGTCAAAGGCATGGTGGGGTGAGAGACAAGCACTCTCACTTCATGTGGCAATCCCGCAACATACTTCTCAATCTTAACCTCTTGGGGTCTCACATAATGAGGAATGAGCCTCGAGAGTTGGCCAAAACGGCGTGTGTAACTCTCGTAGTCTCCTCCCTTCATGGCAAGTTTAGAAAATTCCACTTGCAATCTCCTCAGTTCATGGGCCGGGCAATACTTAGTAGTTATCATATTCTTGAACTCTCCCCATACAAGATTATTAGCCGCATCAATCCCCAATTCATCGACTTCTTCGTTCCACCACTCAAGAGCCCCACCTTTCAACATACCAGAAGCATAAGTGATTCTTTGGTGGTAGGCACAACCACTTCGAGCAATGATGGATTCAATGCTCTCTAACCATTCCAAGCAACCCGTAGCACCACTTTCTCCATTAAATTCCGGGGCTCCACAAAGTTTGAAGTCTTTAAACAAGCATCCCGGTTGACGAACATCATAACCCGGTCTAGGTAAAACTTCTCCTACACCTACTCCGTTTACATTTACGTTTTCTTGTTCATTTTGTATGGGAACCGCTTCATCTTCCGGTTCTTCTTGTTCATTATTATTTCCCATGGCCGCTTGAATTCGGGCCATAAGATCCGGCATGAGGTCATTTAGAGCTTGTGTGACAACCTCAGCTGTTATCGGGGGATTAGGATTACCCCGACCACCTCTGCCACCACGACCTCCACGACCACCTCTACCTCCACGACCACCTCTACCACCACGATCACCACTACCTCACGACCACCTCTACCTCCACGACCACCTCTACCTCCACGACCACCTCTACCTCCACGACCACCTCTACCTCCACGACCACCTCTACCTCCACGACCACCTCTACCTCCACGACCACCTCTACCTCCACGACCACCTCTACCTCCACGACCACCTCTACCTCCACGACCACCTCTACCTCCACGACCACCTCTACCTCCACGACCACCTCTACCTCCACGACCACCTCTACCTCCACGACCACCTCTACCTCCACGACCACCTCTACCTCCACGACCACCTCTACCTCCACGACCACCTCTACCTCCACGACCACCTCTACCTCCACGACCACCTCTACCTCCACGACCACCTCTACCTCCACGACCACCTCTACCACCACGACCACCTCTACCTCCACGACCACCTCTACCTCCACGACCACCTCTACCTCCACGACCACCTCTACCTCCACGACCACCTCTACCTCCACGACCACCTCTACCTCCACGACCACCTCTACCTCCACGACCACCTCTACCTCCACGACCACCTCTACCTCCGACCACCTCTGCCTCCACGACCACCTCTACCTCCACGACCACCTCTACCACCACGATCACCAACTACTTCTTGTTCAATCGGGTTCTCGGGTTCATTCTGAGGTCCATAGTTAGTGTTAGCTCTCCTTGTTCTAACCATTTTCCTGGACACGTGTGTTAGATCAGTAAGTTAGTTTTCACACGAATAATCAAAATCGTCCGTCAAACATTACATACCTAAATCCTTCTAAATCATTGCATGAATATAGTTATCTCTACAGGGGTATTATCATGGAAATAATCTAAGGCTTCAGCAATCGTATAATTTACAATCAACAATACAATCACGAAAACATTCAACACTATATAAAAGGGTCAAGTCATAACAAGGTGGGTAAAGCATAGTCCGAATTTTAACCTCAACATTCAATACATTAAAAGTGTTTGTATACAGGGTGTACCAGCGGCTAACCCTCCACCTAATCAACATTTATTAAACATACCGGGGTAGCTACTATACTCTATCCACAAGGCGCAATCCATGAGATCATTAATTTTGTATGACATAGGATAACCATAGATTTGTTTGATCAGGCGCCTCTAGGGTTATCGAATGTTATACTCCATTAATGCCATCATTTCATTTTGCTGGGGGACAAATAATAAATGCATCCAAGATTCCACACACATCAACGTTCATCATAACATTTCCACAATTAACGGTGTATCCCGACACTATCATATACGTTCATCACAACAACTCTCACATAACAATCAAGTCATCATATTATAAGCAACCTACGAACTCCGTTTAAAACGTTTTTATGCATCATACAATTCACGTTGCACACAAAGTTTCCTATCATGCATGCTAATATGAAATGTGGGTGCGATGGCTATAGACTAGGTAAATCCTCCTAGTTCTCTACAACCACGGCTCTGATACCATTCTGTAACACCCCAACATGGCGGAATCATGGGGTATCACTTAGAAAAGCACAGCATGACATGGGAATTATGTAGAGTCAAACTATATGCATTCAATAGATTGAAACAATCCACAAGCTCATTACAATAATCAACATTCATCAAAATACACACTCAATCCATACTTAAAAGAAAAATGTTCAAACGATTGTAGTTGATCCTAAGCATAACCCGTTAAAGGGAAATAAGGATCACGGATCCAGAAAGTCCAAAGATAGTCCAAACCCTAGCAATGCAAGCATCTATTCATCCATTCTGTCTCTGATTAACTTGATTACCTGAAAAGTGTACTAAAGAGCGTCAACATAAAGTTGGTGAGTTCGTAGGGACAAGTAACAAGGAATAACCGTATCGGATACAACCGTTAACAATAAGTGAGGATTAGGGAAACTAATCACATCCAAGGAAAACCTATAAGGTTTCACATTATCACAATTCAATACAAGTCAACGTTCAATAATAACGATTCCATATAACGTTCCACAACGTTCCATAACAATCAAGTCATCATATTATAAGCAACCTACGAACTCCGTTTAAAACGTTTTTATGCATCATACAATTCACGTTGCACACAAAGTTTCCTATCATGCATGCTAATATGAAATGTGGGTGCGATGGCTATAGACTAGGTAAATCCTCCTAGTTCTCTACAACCACGGCTCTGATACCATTCTGTAACACCCCAACATGGCGGAATCATGGGGTATCACTTAGAAAAGCACAGCATGACATGGGAATTATGTAGAGTCAAACTATATGCATTCAATAGATTGAAACAATCCACAAGCTCATTACAATAATCAACATTCATCAAAATACACACTCAATCCATACTTAAAAGAAAAATGTTCAAACGATTGTAGTTGATCCTAAGCATAACCCGTTAAAGGGAAATAAGGATCACGGATCCAGAAAGTCCAAAGATAGTCCAAACCCTAGCAATGCAAGCATCTATTCATCCATTCTGTCTCTGATTAACTTGATTACCTGAAAAGTGTACTAAAGAGCGTCAACATAAAGTTGGTGAGTTCGTAGGGACAAGTAACAAGGAATAACCGTGTCGGATACAACCGTTAACAATAAGTGAGGATTAGGGAAACTAATCACATCCAAGGAAAACCTATAAGGTTTCACATTATCACAATTCAATACAAGTCAACGTTCAATAATAACGATTCCATATAACGTTCCACAACGTTCCATAACAATCAATAATGATCAACAACGATGCGGCTTACATAGTTAATAATTAACAATGCGCTAACGGTGCGACTTACATAGTAACCAATGCGCTAACATATCCACATAAACAATTCAATCATACAATCAATCAAATCAAATCAACAATCAACAATTAAACAAGCATGTACACTTTTCAGCCCGAATCTCAATTGAGTAGGGAGGGTTTACGAAACTCACCTTATTGTTGATAGTTCAACAGCAAAATAGAAGAGATTGATGTAGTTAACGATGACGAGCGAGTCAACTGGCCACGTTACGTATTCCCTAATTTCAATGTGAATTGATTTATATTCGTGCTAAATTCCAAATATAGATATACAACTATAAGGTTACCTTATTAATACGCTTGTCAACGTAATTTATGTTATAAAAGTTTAAGGGACTAATTTGTCAAATGTCCAAAGTATAAGGACGAAAAATGATACCTTTGAAACTGTAGGGTAAAAATGTAACTTTCCGTATGTAATACGTATCCGTAGGATATATAAAGTATTCCTCTGATATTTCTAAATCCTTTTGAAGTATTTTTAAATAATAGGATTAATACGAAGAATGTATTAATCTTGTAACGAATAGATGTTTTCAATAGCAGAGATATGAAAAGATACCTTGAATGGTATGTATTATAATCAATACAAAATGTATTGATTACAATTGAAGAGATACCTTAAATGGCAGGAAAAACCAGCATTTTATTTCCAAGTTGTGTTAGGGTTGGCCTTGGGTCGTGAAGAATACCGGGGCGAATTAAGTTGCTTAGTGAATGCTTATGCAAACTTTTCGCGAACTACCTTCCATTCCTCCAGCATAAGCCAAAGAGGCCCAAGGTGCAATCACTTTCGGAAACATTGTGCGGTTAAAAGCGTATCGAGGATATATTCTATCCATAAATCAAACAATTCGAAAATACGAAATAATTCACAGATGGTGAATAGTAATTATATGAATTAGGATAGTTAGGTATATAACTATGCCCTTGTTTATATACCATAATAAGTATTTAAAATGATTTAATAAAAGTTTTACGATTTCTCGTACTTTCGCTAATAATTCATTTTTCGCAATAGTAACAATATTTCAATATTCATATATAAAAGCGATTGTTACTGTATTTAAATGCAATTATGTATCAATTGAGTATAAAATTAAGTTGACAAGCATTTCAATACATAACGTATATTTCTAAAATCATAGAGCAAAGTATAGTAAGGTTTTATAAAAATACTTACAAGAAAGGAGAGTTTATGAACTCTAAGATCAAACTTTCGACGTACGAAGAACACGACTTCTGATTCAAATGAAATTCTTTCAAGACTTGGACTTGTTTACTTAATAATTGAAGATTATTCCCAACCCAAATTGAGTATTATAACTAGAACTTTTGAAGATCTTAGAGAGATTTGTTGATAACAACTTCTCTTGACGATTTTCGGCGAACTTTGAGATCAAAGCGACTTTGCTTATACTAGAACAATCAAGTGTTCTTTGAAACTTATAACAAGAAGGGAAAGGATGATTTTAGACTTATAGAATGCTAAATTGAGAGAGAATGAAGTTTAAGGTGTAAGTATTTATGAAAACTTAAGCCTAGTATTTATAGTAAATGAAATAGAATTAAATATGATAAAATTAGTATCCATTCTTGACTTTAACAACTTATGATCAGATTTTTGAAGATATTTAGAGGTTTATAACTTTGCTACTAAGTAAAGGAAAGTGCTAGGAAGTTTCCTCATGGAGGTGTATGGTTTTACTAGCTTTGGAAGTAAGTTTTCTTAACAATTTACACAACAATTGTCTACTAGTAACATTATTCAACTAATAAATCAAATATAGCTTGTGACAATTTCACGAGTATTCCTACTTTCCATAAAGTATGTCGGCTTTGTCTTATTAATGGAATTATTAGATAATCACCGACACTGTGCCACCGACACTTTTTACCGTACATTATACTTAAGGTTTTGTATATACGTTTTCCCTGTTACTACATTTACTCAATTATTTTCTATAATATAATTTTTATAACACGTATGGGCCAATATCACGGTCTTGTAATCATGGGACTTAATTCTAGAAATCCAATTATGACATTATAACTGGCCCAATTTACAGATAAACGAACACAATTAGGCCCAAAGTTTTCGTTTATTAAAGTAGTTAATCAAATTACAAGTACAGCCAAACGGGTAAAAATCACGAATGTTACATTATTCCCCCGTTAAAAGAATTTCGTCCCGAAATTTGAATCTAACTAGACTCGTTAAACAAATGGGGATACTTGGCTTTCATAGAATCTTCACGTTCCCAAGTAAATTCGGGTCCACGTCTAGATTGCCATCTCACTTTGACAATCGTATATCGGGTATTCTTTAGCTTTCTAGTTTGTCGATCTAGGATTTCTATTGGTTCTTCCACAAACTTCAACGCTTTATCAACACGGATTTCTTCGAGGGGCACGTGAAGTGTTGGATTTGCTAAACACTTCCGAAGATTACAAACATGAAAAACATTATGAACTCCACTCAATTCTTGAGGAAGTTCTAATCGATATGCAACCGGACCAATACGCTCCAAGATCTTGAACGGGCCAATGTACCGTGGCCCCAACTTGCCACGTTTCACAAAACGAACCACACCTTTCCATGGGGATACTTTCAATAAAACAGAATCACCAACTTCAAATTCGAGGGGTCGTCTTCTAACATTAGCATATTTCAATTGTCGTTCTCGGGCCACTCTTAACTTTTCTTTGATTTGCGAGATCACTTTCGTCGTTTCAATAACAATTTCGGGCCCAACGAGTTGGCTTTCACCAACTTCTGCCCAAACTAGCGGTGACCTACAATCTCTCCCATATAATGCTTTAAATGGGGCCATTCCAATGCTAGCATGATAGCTATTATTGTAGGAGAATTCAACCAAAGGAAGATGCACATCCCAATTACCACCAAAATCAATAGCACAAGCTCTTAACATATCTTCCAATGTTTGAATCGTTCTTTCACTTTGACCATCAGTTTGTGGGTGGAACGCCGTACTTATACCGAGACGAGTACCCATAGATTTCTGGAACGCCTTCCAAAATTTTGAAGTAAATCGGGCATCTCGATCGGATATCACGGAAATCGGTACTCCATGCTTGGATATAACCTCTTTGATGTACAAACGAGCCATGGTGTCAAATTTATCATCTTCCCGGATGGCTAAGAAGTGAGCCGACTTAGTCAACCGGTCAATTATTACCCAAATAGTGTCCCGACCACTACTCGTCCTAGGTAACTTCGTGATGAAGTCCATAGCAATTTCTTCCCATTTCCACACCGGTGTTACTGGTTGGACTAGTAAACCCGGTGGTTTCTTGTGGTCGGATTTCACTTGTAAACAAGTGAGGCATTGACTAACATACCTAGCAATGTCCGTCTTCATTCCCGGCCACCAATACAAGTCTCTTAATCCAAAATACATCTTGTCGGAACCCGGGTGAACCGAATAAGCCGACTTATGAGCTTCATCCATCAATTTCAATCGCCATCCTCCAAGAATGGGAATCCACAATCGATCAACAAAATACAAACCATTATCGTTCTTCCTATCAAACTGTTCTTCTAGACCGTGTAAAGCTTCATCGGTGAAATTCTCCGGTCTAGTTGCCAATTCTTGAGCTTCGATAATGGAGTCACGGACACTCCTTAATACAGTGAAGCTCATGGCTTTAACTCGTCTTGGCTTCATACGTTCCTTTCGACTCAAAGCATCGGCTACCACATTTGCTTTACCCGGATGATACCGGATAACGCAATCATAATCACTCAACAGCTCAAGCCACCTTCTTTGCCTCATGTTCAGGTCACTTTGAGTGAAAATGTGTTGAAGGCTTTTGTGATCGGTATAGATCACGCTCTTGGTGCCATACAAGTAATGCCTCCAACATTTCAAAGCAAATACCACTGCTCCCAATTCTAAGTCATGGGTCGGATAGTTCTTCTCATGCACCTTCAATTGTCTTGATGCATATGCTATCACCTTATCCCGTTGCATTAAGACACAACCCAATCCTTGCCCGGATGCATCACAATATACAACGAAATCATCGACTCCATCGGGCAAGCTCAAGATGGGTGCATCACACAATTTGTCTTTCAACAATTGGAATGCTTGTTCTTGCTTTTCACCCCAATCAAACCTTCTTTCTCGTTGAGTCAACAAAGTCAAAGGTTGGGCGATTTTTGAAAAGCCTTCAATAAACCGTCTATAATAACCCGCCAAACCAAGAAATTGGCGAATTTCGGTCGGTGTTTCAGGTCGTCTCCAATTCTTCACTGCTTCAACTTTACTTGGGTCTACATGAATTCCTTCATTGCTTACTACGTGACCAAGAAACTGGACCTCTTCAAGCCAAAATTCACATTTGGAGAACTTGGCATAAAGCTTTTCTTTCCGGAGTAATTCTAAGACTTGTTTCAAATGTTCCAAATGATCTTCTTTGGTTTTGGAATAGATGAGAATGTCATCGATGAAAACAATGACAAATTGGTCCAAGTAGGGCTGACACACTCGGTTCATCAAGTCCATGAACACAGCTGGTGCGTTAGTCAACCCAAAAGGCATCACCGTAAATTCAAAGTGTCCATATCTCGTTCGAAAGGCGGTTTTTGGAATGTCGTCTTCATGAACCCTCAATTGATGATAACCCGACCTCAAATCAATTTTGGAAAAGACACGAGCACCTTGGAGTTGGTCGAATAAATCGTCAATCCTAGGAAGAGGATAACGATTCTTTACCGTTAGTTTGTTCAATTCTCTATAATCGATACACATTCGGAATGTGCCATCTTTCTTTTTAACGAACAAAACCGGTGCGCCCCAAGGAGATTGACTAGGGCGAATGAAACCCTTCTCTTGAAGTTCTTTGAGTTGGGCGGCCAACTCTTGTAATTCGGTCATGGCTAAGCGATAGGGTGCTTTGGCCACGGGAGAAGCATTTGGGATAAGATCAATACGAAAATCGAGTTCACGAGATGGAGGCAAACCCGGTAGGTCATCCGGAAATACATCCGCAAAGTCTTTAACTACGGGCACGGTTTTTAATTCAATCTTTGTGATCTTAACACTATATACATTCCCATCCCATAGTTCGGTCGTTTCGCCTTGAACCACTAATTCTTCCCTATTTTCTAACGGAATCCTCACAGTTCGACTACCACAATCAATTACCGCGTTCATGGCCGATAACCAATCCATACCCACAATCACATCAAAACTACCGATATCAAAAGGCATTAAGTCAATGTAAAATGGGTGATCACATAAATCTAACACACAATCACGAACAACTTGATTAATCCTAGACAATCCACCATTTACCATTTCAAGTTCAAAACAATAGGACAACGGACTAGGATTGGCATCGATCAACGGAATAAAATCATTGGAAATGAGACTATAATCGGCTCCAGAATCAAATAATACGGTAGCATATTGGTGATTGAGGAGAAAGGTACCTGCTACGACATTAGGATCACTACGAGCCTCGGCCGCATTCACGGCAAAAGCTCTTCCACGGGGGGCCAATTGTTGGCGAGGAGCTTGAGGAGGTTGTTGCTGTTGTCCTTGGTTTCCTCGGTTTTGATTCGGACCGGCAATTTGCAACTGGTTAGGATGCACGGTCACTTGGACTTGTTGGCCAATAAGATGTGGGCACCGGTTGCGGTAGTGGTCTTGGCTACCACATTCATAACAAGAACCCGGAACCATCGGGGGACGTATAGCATTAAGGGGAGCAACATTTAAAGGACCATTCCGGGGGTTAGTTGGACAAAATCTTGAGGTGTGTCCCGGTAGGTTGCAATGAAAACAAGCATCACAATTCACAGTGGGCCAATGATGGCGATTACACCTAGGGCATAAAGGACTACCCCCTGTGTAACCAACCCGTTGAGGACCCTTTGTTGGTACCACCGCCGCAAAAACCTTTCCACCACGACCATGGCGCTTATTATTACGCCGATCATCTTTCTTGGTGCCGCTTGACTCGGCAACATCCTTCCTTTTATTGTCATTCTTGTTATCGTTCTTATTTAACTTACCACCTCTAATGAGTTCCAAGGTTATACTAGCAGTACGGGTGGTTGCCTCTTTGTAAGTCAAAGGCATGGTGGGGTGAGAGACAAGCACTCTCACTTCATGTGGCAATCCCGCAACATACTTCTCAATCTTAACCTCTTGGGGTCTCACATAATGAGGAATGAGCCTCGAGAGTTGGCCAAAACGGCGTGTGTAACTCTCGTAGTCTCCTCCCTTCATGGCAAGTTTAGAAAATTCCACTTGCAATCTCCTCAGTTCATGGGCCGGGCAATACTTAGTAGTTATCATATTCTTGAACTCTCCCCATACAAGATTATTAGCCGCATCAATCCCCAATTCATCGACTTCTTCGTTCCACCACTCAAGAGCCCCACCTTTCAACATACCAGAAGCATAAGTGATTCTTTGGTGGTAGGCACAACCACTTCGAGCAATGATGGATTCAATGCTCTCTAACCATTCCAAGCAACCCGTAGCACCACTTTCTCCATTAAATTCCGGGGCTCCACAAAGTTTGAAGTCTTTAAACAAGCATCCCGGTTGACGAACATCATAACCCGGTCTAGGTAAAACTTCTCCTACACCTACTCCGTTTACATTTACGTTTTCTTGTTCATTATTATTTCCCATGGCCGCTTGAATTCGGGCCATAAGATCCGGCATGAGGTCATTTAGAGCTTGTGTGACAACCTCAGCTGTTATCGGGGGATTAGGATTACCCCGACCACCTCTGCCACCACGACCTCCACGACCACCTCTACCTCCACGACCACCTCTACCACCACGATCACCAACTACTTCTTGTTCAATCGGGTTCTCGGGTTCATTCTGAGGTCCATAGTTAGTGTTAGCTCTCCTTGTTCTAACCATTTTCCTGGACACGTGTGTTAGATCAGTAAGTTAGTTTTCACACGAATAATCAAAATCGTCCGTCAAACATTACATACCTAAATCCTTCTAAATCATTGCATGAATATAGTTATCTCTACAGGGGTATTATCATGGAAATAATCTAAGGCTTCAGCAATCGTATAATTTACAATCAACAATACAATCACGAAAACATTCAACACTATATAAAAGGGTCAAGTCATAACAAGGTGGGTAAAGCATAGTCCGAATTTTAACTTCAACATTCAATACATTAAAAGTGTTTGTATACAGGGTGTACCATCGGCTAACCCTCCACACCGTTAATATATTGAATGGATATCAAAACTCGATTCCAATATGTTCTCTAAGTGTTGACCGGGTATGTATACAGGGTGTACCAACGGCTAACCCTCCACCTAATCAACATTTATTAAACATACCGGGGTAGCTACTATACTCTATCCACAAGGCGCAATCCATGAGATCATTAATTTTGTATGACATAGGATAACCATAGATTTGTTTGATCAGGCGCCTCTAGGGTTATCGAATGTTATACTCCATTAATGCCATCATTTCATTTTGCTGGGGGACAAATAATAAATGCATCCAAGATTCCACACACATCAACGTTCATCATAACATTTCCACAATTAACGGTGTATCCCGACACTATCATATACGTTCATCACAACAACTCTCACATAACAATCAAGTCATCATATTATAAGCAACCTACGAACTCCGTTTAAAACGTTTTTATGCATCATACAATTCACGTTGCACACAAAGTTTCCTATCATGCATGCTAATATGAAATGTGGGTGCGATGGCTATAGACTAGGTAAATCCTCCTAGTTCTCTACAACCACGGCTCTGATACCATTCTGTAACACCCCAACATGGCGGAATCATGGGGTATCACTTAGAAAAGCACAGCATGACATGGGAATTATGTAGAGTCAAACTATATGCATTCAATAGATTGAAACAATCCACAAGCTCATTACAATAATCAACATTCATCAAAATACACACTCAATCCATACTTAAAAGAAAAATGTTCAAACGATTGTAGTTGATCCTAAGCATAACCCGTTAAAGGGAAATAAGGATCACGGATCCAGAAAGTCCAAAGATAGTCCAAACCCTAGCAATGCAAGCATCTATTCATCCATTCTGTCTCTGATTAACTTGATTACCTGAAAAGTGTACTAAAGAGCGTCAACATAAAGTTGGTGAGTTCGTAGGGACAAGTAACAAGGAATAACCGTATCGGATACAACCGTTAACAATAAGTGAGGATTAGGGAAACTAATCACATCCAAGGAAAACCTATAAGGTTTCACATTATCACAATTCAATACAAGTCAACGTTCAATAATAACGATTCCATATAACGTTCCACAACGTTCCATAACAATCAAGTCATCATATTATAAGCAACCTACGAACTCCGTTTAAAACGTTTTTATGCATCATACAATTCACGTTGCACACAAAGTTTCCTATCATGCATGCTAATATGAAATGTGGGTGCGATGGCTATAGACTAGGTAAATCCTCCTAGTTCTCTACAACCACGGCTCTGATACCATTCTGTAACACCCCAACATGGCGGAATCATGGGGTATCACTTAGAAAAGCACAGCATGACATGGGAATTATGTAGAGTCAAACTATATGCATTCAATAGATTGAAACAATCCACAAGCTCATTACAATAATCAACATTCATCAAAATACACACTCAATCCATACTTAAAAGAAAAATGTTCAAACGATTGTAGTTGATCCTAAGCATAACCCGTTAAAGGGAAATAAGGATCACGGATCCAGAAAGTCCAAAGATAGTCCAAACCCTAGCAATGCAAGCATCTATTCATCCATTCTGTCTCTGATTAACTTGATTACCTGAAAAGTGTACTAAAGAGCGTCAACATAAAGTTGGTGAGTTCGTAGGGACAAGTAACAAGGAATAACCGTATCGGATACAACCGTTAACAATAAGTGAGGATTAGGGAAACTAATCACATCCAAGGAAAACCTATAAGGTTTCACATTATCACAATTCAATACAAGTCAACGTTCAATAATAACGATTCCATATAACGTTCCACAACGTTCCATAACAATCAAGTCATCATATTATAAGCAACCTACGAACTCCGTTTAAAACGTTTTTATGCATCATACAATTCACGTTGCACACAAAGTTTCCTATCATGCATGCTAATATGAAATGTGGGTGCGATGGCTATAGACTAGGTAAATCCTCCTAGTTCTCTACAACCACGGCTCTGATACCATTCTGTAACACCCCAACATGGCGGAATCATGGGGTATCACTTAGAAAAGCACAGCATGACATGGGAATTATGTAGAGTCAAACTATATGCATTCAATAGATTGAAACAATCCACAAGCTCATTACAATAATCAACATTCATCAAAATACACACTCAATCCATACTTAAAAGAAAAATGTTCAAACGATTGTAGTTGATCCTAAGCATAACCCGTTAAAGGGAAATAAGGATCACGGATCCAGAAAGTCCAAAGATAGTCCAAACCCTAGCAATGCAAGCATCTATTCATCCATTCTGTCTCTGATTAACTTGATTACCTGAAAAGTGTACTAAAGAGCGTCAACATAAAGTTGGTGAGTTCGTAGGGACAAGTAACAAGGAATAACCGTATCGGATACAACCGTTAACAATAAGTGAGGATTAGGGAAACTAATCACATCCAAGGAAAACCTATAAGGTTTCACATTATCACAATTCAATACAAGTCAACGTTCAATAATAACGATTCCATATAACGTTCCACAACGTTCCATAACAATCAATAATGATCAACAACGATGCGGCTTACATAGTTAATAATTAACAATGCGCTAACATATCCACATAAACAATTCAATCATACAATCAATCAAATCAAATCAACAATCAACAATTAAACAAGCATGTACACTTTTCAGCCCGAATCTCAATTGAGTAGGGAGGGTTTACGAAACTCACCTTATTGTTGATAGTTCAACAGCAAAATAGAAGAGATTGATGTAGTTAACGATGACGAGCGAGTCAACTGGCCACGTTACGTATTCCCTAATTTCAATGTGAATTGATTTATATTCGTGCTAAATTCCAAATATAGATATACAACTATAAGGTTACCTTATTAATACGCTTGTCAACGTAATTTATGTTATAAAAGTTTAAGGGACTAATTTGTCAAATGTCCAAAGTATAAGGACGAAAAATGATACCTTTGAAACTGTAGGGTAAAAATGTAACTTTCCGTATGTAATACGTATCCGTAGGATATATAAAGTATTCCTCTGATATTTCTAAATCCTTTTGAAGTATTTTTAAATAATAGGATTAATACGAAGAATGTATTAATCTTGTAACGAATAGATGTTTTCAATAGCAGAGATATGAAAAGATACCTTGAATGGTATGTATTATAATCAATACAAAATGTATTGATTACAATTGAAGAGATACCTTAAATGGCAGGAAAAACCAGCATTTTATTTCCAAGTTGTGTTAGGGTTGGCCTTGGGTCGTGAAGAATACCGGGGCGAATTAAGTTGCTTAGTGAATGCTTATGCAAACTTTTCGCGAACTACCTTCCATTCCTCCAGCATAAGCCAAAGAGGCCCAAGGTGCAATCACTTTCGGAAACATTGTGCGGTTAAAAGCGTATCGAGGATATATTCTATCCATAAATCAAACAATTCGAAAATACGAAATAATTCACAGATGGTGAATAGTAATTATATGAATTAGGATAGTTAGGTATATAACTATGCCCTTGTTTATATACCATAATAAGTATTTAAAATGATTTAATAAAAGTTTTACGATTTCTCGTACTTTCGCTAATAATTCATTTTTCGCAATAGTAACAATATTTCAATATTCATATATAAAAGCGATTGTTACTGTATTTAAATGCAATTATGTATCAATTGAGTATAAAATTAAGTTGACAAGCATTTCAATACATAACGTATATTTCTAAAATCATAGAGCAAAGTATAGTAAGGTTTTATAAAAATACTTACAAGAAAGGAGAGTTTATGAACTCTAAGATCAAACTTTCGACGTACGAAGAACACGACTTCTGATTCAAATGAAATTCTTTCAAGACTTGGACTTGTTTACTTAATAATTGAAGATTATTCCAACCCAAATTGAGTATTAAATTAAGTTGACAAGCATTTCAATACATAACGTATATTTCTAAAATCATAGAGCAAAGTATAGTAAGGTTTTATAAAAATACTTACAAGAAAGGAGAGTTTATGAACTCTAAGATCAAACTTTCGACGTACGAAGAACACGACTTCTGATTCAAATGAAATTCTTTCAAGACTTGGACTTGTTTACTTAATAATTGAAGATTATTCCCAACCCAAATTGAGTATAAAATTAAGTTGACAAGCATTTCAATACATAACGTATATTTCTAAAATCATAGAGCAAAGTATAGTAAGGTTTTATAAAAATACTTACAAGAAAGGAGAGTTTATGAACTCTAAGATCAAACTTTCGACGTACGAAGAACACGACTTCTGATTCAAATGAAATTCTTTCAAGACTTGGACTTGTTTACTTAATAATTGAAGATTATTCCCAACCCAAATTGAGTATAAAATTAAGTTGACAAGCATTTCAATACATAACGTATATTTCTAAAATCATAGAGCAAAGTATAGTAAGGTTTTATAAAAATACTTACAAGAAAGGAGAGTTTATGAACTCTAAGATCAAACTTTCGACGTACGAAGAACACGACTTCTGATTCAAATGAAATTCTTTCAAGACTTGGACTTGTTTACTTAATAATTGAAGATTATTCCCAACCCAAATTGAGTATTATAACTAGAACTTTTGAGATCAAAGCGACTTTGCTTATACTAGAACAATCAAGTGTTCTTTGAAACTTATAACAAGAAGGGAAAGGATGATTTTAGACTTATAGAATGCTAAATTGAGAGAGAATGAAGTTTAAGGTGTAAGTATTTATGAAAACTTAAGCCTAGTATTTATAGTAAATGAAATAGAATTAAATATGATAAAATTAGTATCCATTCTTGACTTTAACAACTTATGATCAGATTTTTGAAGATATTTAGAGGTTTATAACTTTGCTACTAAGTAAAGGAAAGTGCTAGGAAGTTTCCTCATGGAGGTGTATGGTTTTACTAGCTTTGGAAGTAAGTTTTCTTAACAATTTACACAACAATTGTCTACTAGTAACATTATTCAACTAATAAATCAAATATAGCTTGTGACAATTTCACGAGTATTCCTACTTTCCATAAAGTATGTCGGCTTTGTCTTATTAATGGAATTATTAGATAATCACCGACACTGTGCCACCGACACTTTTTACCGTACATTATACTTAAGGTTTTGTATATACGTTTTCCCTGTTACTACATTTACTCAATTATTTTCTATAATATAATTTTTATAACACGTATGGGCCAATATCACGGTCTTGTAATCATGGGACTTAATTCTAGAAATCCAATTTTTGACAACATTTTGGTGAAACACGACGTTATATATGATTTGCTTTTACTAGAGAATCAAATACCATTTTTTATACTTGAAACACTATTTCAACTCACTGTGAAACATATCTTGGATTCAATTCATTAACTTATCTTTCGTTAACTGATCTTATCTTTGACTTCTTCAAGGATATGAATATTTTAGACGACAGTGAACTTACCTTAGAGAATGGAACAGCCGAGCATTGTCATATCCTTGGGCTTCTTCAAAGCTGCTACAAGCCTAGAGGTGAATGTCGTGGAGTCCCAAACAAAAGATATTCTGCCACTGAAATTGCTGGAGCTGGCGTCACATTCAAGCCACAAAGAAACGGGGAATCTCTGCTTGCAGTGAAATTTGAAGAGTCACCACTTGTTCCTTGTTTTGGTAAATTATTCATTAGAGAAGCAAGTTTGAAAATTCCAGTATTGTGCATCAAATATTCGACTCCATCCTTGCTGCGGAATCTTATAGCCTATGAGCAATGCTATCCATTAAGTCGTCACTATATTACATCATTTGCCTTTCTAATGGACATGCTAATTGATACCAAAGATGATGTTTCATTGCTAGTGAGGGCAAACGTTCTCCAACACAAGTTGGGAGCATGTGAAGACGTCACAAATCTCTTCAACAGTATTTGCAATGGTGTTGTCCTACGCGATTTTTATTACTCTGATGAATGGAAAAAGTTGGACTACCGCAAGAGTTCTTTGCCTAAAATATTAAGTTCATTGAGCCATCTTTATAAAAGTACTACTTGGAAAACGCTAACAGTTATTGCTGCTATGGCAATCTTCGCACTAACGTTACTGCAGACCATCTATGATGTTCGAAATCCTTGAAATGCACCCAAGATAGACTGATGTGATTGTGCTTGATTTCGTTTTATTTTGCTTTATATCTTGTTCATTATGATCAAAATATTGGTCAGTGATTGATGTTTCATTATGTTATGTTCAATAAGTGAGTATAAATACTCTTATATATGTCTAGTGTAAGTGAGTATTAAAATAAGCACGCCTTAAAAATGCAACATTTTTAGGC
This sequence comes from Erigeron breviscapus, assembly GCA_034093135.1. Taxonomy (NCBI): domain Eukaryota; kingdom Viridiplantae; phylum Streptophyta; class Magnoliopsida; order Asterales; family Asteraceae; genus Erigeron; species Erigeron breviscapus. The sequence continues at coordinate 337,987 of CM067172.1, read as the reverse complement.
GAGTAGCCATTGTAATAATCATCATTTTCTTGTCATTTTTAGGCCAGTAGCCATTGTAATAATCATCCTTCTCTTGTCATTTTTAGGCGAGTAGCCATTGTAATAATCATCATTTTCTTGTCATTTTTAGGCCAGTAGCCATTGTAATAATCATCCTTCTCTTGTCATTTTTAGGCGAGTAGCCATTGTAATAATCACCTCTTTGCATATGTTGTTGCTCATATTTGAAACCTGTTCACTAGAACCCAAATTATTTATAACTACTTTCAATTCTATTATCATATGAACATCCTCTTTGGTGTCTAATATCCTCTCCATACCGAACGCTTATGATGTAACATAATTAGGAATTGCAGGCAGAGCACTGCTCATACGCGAATCAGGTTTCTCAGAACCGACTCTGTGTAGTCTTCAATCTGCAGCAGAGGCATTGTGTAAGTACGCTTACGGCATGATCAGCAACAACAAAATAAAGGAACCATTTTTACAATGGAACATCCAATGCACATATGATCGGAACATTTCACTGCTATTTCCATCTACCATAACAGGATCATACTCATTCACGGTCCATGGTTACTTCATCTTTGGATTGACCTTGTCTTGAACTTTAAGCCAGTTACCCGCTTGAGGATGAAACCACCAATATTTTTGTTTCATTTAAAATTTAACACCATGTTTCTCATTTTCACTAATTTTTACTTCTCATACCCATCAAGTTTCTCGGCTTTTTCTTGATAATCTTTCATACCAATCTGAAAAGTTCTAAACCTTTTGCTTAAGTATGTATTTGCTCATCCTACAGTTTTCCATATTTCTGCAATCACTAAAATTTCGGATTGGAGTATCTCTTTTGTTCTTTTCTTTCTATGTTTTCATAACTATTAGACCGCATTATGTATTAGTTTAGATTTAGAGGTAGTCCAATGTAATAATTCAAGGTAGTTAAGTGTAACTTATAATTCTATAAATTGAGATCAATGAGAAGGGAAAACCCCAAGGGATTCATCATCTTACATGTCAGTTGTTTCTCGATCTAGTGCTGAGGCGGAATATCGGGGCATTGCAAATGTTGTTTCTGAGTTATGGCAATTTATTGCTCGAGCTTGGCTGTCCTCTTCGTCGCGCCTCCTTGGTGTATACCGATAATGTTAGTGCCATTTATCTTTCTGAGAATCCGGTCCAGCATCAACGCACTAAGCATATCGAGATTGATATTCATTTCGTTCGAGAGAAAGTTCAACGTGGTCAAGTTCGTGTTCTCCATGTTCCGTCCCGGCATAACTTCTCTGACATCTTTACCAAAGGGCTACCGCGTGTTTTATTCATTGATTTTCGGTCCAGTCTTAGTCTCCGGAATCCTCCGCCTTAGACTGCGGGGGTATATTAGACCGCATTATGTATTAGTTTAGATTTAGAAGTAGTCCAATGTAATAATTCAAGGTAGTTAAGTGTAACTTATAATTCTATAAATTGAGATCAATGAGAAGGGAAAACCCAAGGGATTCATCATCTTACAATAATCATATAAAATCTCTTTGAACCTCTTTGATAACAAATTAATACGGAGTACATAGACTTTTATTTAGACACGTGTGGTCCCATGTTTTTAGAAATAGATATGTTTTACAACCAAGATGATGTAAATAAAACTAATTGACAGAATGCATGACATATACAAGATGATGTAAGCACAAGGACGAAATCAATGATCATTGTCATGATGCTTCCAAGAAAATGGCACCATTACTTACGAGACCAACCCATGTGCAGACAATAAAACCTAAAACGTTCAATGCCATGTGCAGAGTCAATAGGATTGCAGCTCCATAAAATGTCTGTTACAGAATACTAGCAGAATTACTTTTCCACACATCCCCCATTTGGTTCCCAGAATTTATAAGAATTTGGTGGAAAATTAGAATTTAGAATCTTCAATGTTAACCTACATGACAAGGAAAAAATTCAAATTCCATTCCACCAAATTCCAATACATTTTAGGAACCAGACGGCACCTTAGTTTCTTGTTTCTAACCGAGAATCAACCATATAAGCACGAACTTGGTTTCTTTAAATATAGTCTGTCCCTGTGTTTGTTTTGAATCATACAACAATCACCAGGCACAAGCATGCCACGCTAATCTCTTTTGACCCAAAAAAGACCTCAACCCTTGTGCTTAACTAAAACTTCTATTGTGCTCATGTTACGATGTCCCAACCAACACCAAGCGAATAACTTATTCCAAAGATCTTTGTAATGAAGAAAAAATAATAGGCAATAGTTTCGATCTCCTCACCACAACACGGGCAAAGGTCACTATGTAAAACAGAATCTAAAGCACCGGAATTTGATCTACCATAAATTAAAAGTTGTTTGTTTCTAAAGATTGTAAAACATGGTCTAGTCAATATCATTATACCATGAATAACATGATGCAATACACCTCGTTTAAATGAGACTTTATTTCTTTGTTTTGTTTACATGTGAACCTTTTCAGACATATTTTTGTGGTTGCTTTATATATATAAATTTACACACTACGTACCCACATTTATGCATTATTGAGGGGCCATGGGTATTCATGTCATCCGTATAGATTAGGTGAAATCTTTTAATACATAAGTTGATGCATCTTATAATTAGTAGTACTACAAGTAGTTAAGTGTATCTTTCTAGTTTTTCTAGTATAAATATGTAAACAAGATTGAAGGATATCCATACCCTAAACATGTAAAGAAAATAAGTGTTATGGCAACTTCATATTCCAACAATAAGAACTTCATAGTGGAAGTTGGTGAAGAATATCCATACCCTTCACATGTTATTGCCCCACATTTTGTTACTGTGAAGCTGAGTCGTAACGACAAGTATGACGTGTGGAAAACGCAGATGCTATGTCTCTTGAGGAGTCATGGTATGCTTGGTTTCATTGATGGAACAATTGTAAGACCCTATGATGATCGAGACTCTAGTAGGAGGAAATTCGTAAAAGATAGGAAGAAGGCATGGACGAGGTCCGATTCACTTGTTACCGGGTGGATACTTGGTTCACTCTCTCAAGAAGCAGCAATGGAAGTTGTCAATTGTCTTACTTCCAAACACAATAATACAGATTTCACTGCAAAAGACGCATGGGATGAGTTACAACATAGATATGGTCCTCCAATAACAGGTACAATTAGTTCAAAAAGGTTATGATAGTTTTTTCCCCCATATTATTGCATCTTTTTTATTTGACAAATAATATATTGCTTGGTGCATGTGAAGGATACCAGACCCCTTTTTTATGTATTAAAATTGCATCTTTTTAATTTGATAAATAGTATAGTTTTTACCAATGTTCTAAGCACTCCTCCTGAACTCATTTTCCAAACAATTAGGTCAACATGGACTCTTTCAACTTAGACACTTACGGACCGAACAAAAACTTACTAAACTTACTGAAATTTATGAACTTAAGTACTAGACATATTCTACTTAAAACGACAGCTTTGACTTGTTGAGCAGTCAAGATTATTTCAACATGCCCATGTTTTTGCTTTAGAATATAACCAAGTAGGTATACATCATGCCTTATATGCATCTTTGAATTTTTATTTTATTTATTTATAGTTAATTCACCTACTGGAATCACTGTTGTTGATAAAGAAGAAGAAGAAACAAATACGAAAGTAACAGAAGCACCAACAGACAAATCGAATTCAAAACCTGAAGATCACATATTAAATATTTGCTTCTTTTGATTCGAATTGGAGCTTTGGGGGCTGTTCGTTACATTATAGACAAACATAAGATTAAACCGATGGAGGAAATAACCATTAATGGCGACACGATACTCCATGTGGCAGTGTGTTTTTCAACGGAGAATCATGAAATATTAAGGTATTTCTTGTCATTATTACCAGAAGAGAAATCACTATCGGAATTGGTGAACTCAGATGGAAGCACACTGCTTCATGTTGCTGCTATTTTTGGCAACACCGAAGCTGCTAAAATTTTATTGGAGATAAGTGCAGATTTGTTATTGGTCGAGAACAAGGATGGTCACACACCACTAGCATTATCCCTTTCTAATATAAATCCCAAGACATCTCAATGTTTTATAGATGAAATCAAAAATGATGATAACAAGAAGCATAAGTTGTTTTCCGGCAAAACTGGGGATGATCTTCTAGTTCTTGCCATCTCTTCTAAAAAATTTGGTAAGTGTAGTCTATATATTGACTTCAAATTACAGAATTTAACCCCACTTGATTCATACGACTAACTTTCTCAAAATATGCACGTGCGTAGGCTTAGCAAAGGATTTGTTGGCGCATTACGAAACTATTCATAGTGAAGCTGTGCTGATGGCTATAGCTCAAAACTTCCCATGTGAACTCAAATTTTGGGGAGGGATTCGAGGTTTGTTAATTTATTGTTATATTGGTTGATTCTTTTATTTTTCTTCCCCTTTTCAATTTATTGCTAAGGGATTCCGTGTAACCAACTTTATGCACACCCAATTTCTATGTTGTAGAAAGGAGGGATATTATTTACAAAGTACTGCATTTTGGTAACTTCAGATGCTCTCGGTTATGTGGTTGCTGTTGCCACGAGACAATACTGTATTTTTTCCTTAGCGGTATTTACTATGTAACCCATAACATAATTGCAAATTTTAACTTACTACCACTTTCACATTCCATTACCCCAGATGCATTTTAAGAATCTTGTCATCTTGAAGCAGGAATTAATAGGATTCAGTACTGTTTCGGGCTAATCCTTTCTTACATTGGTAAGACCCTAATCAACAATTACTTACAACCATTGTGTAACAGATAATAATAATACTCCTTAAATTGAGATGCTCATGATTTGGATCTTTGTTGCAGTATGGCCATTCATTAAAAAGAAAGTTGGAGTTCTTAATAATGCCTCCGATTTGTTACGTAAAGTATGTCAAAAAATACACAAGACCACCGATTGTAGTGATCACTATTACTTAAATCCTGTTTTTGAAGCCACAAGACAAAATGCAGTCGAGGTTGTTGAACGGATTGTGTCACATTTTCCAAATGCAATTAAGGGTACCAATGAAGATGGCCACGATTTCATCCAATATGCTGTAATCAATCGTTCTGAAGCGGTTTACAACATGCTTTATCTAGATACAGACATTGATAAGAAACGTTATAAAATAATCAACGACAATTCAGATAATAACCTCTTACATCTGGCAGCAGAATTGGCACCTTCCAACAAACTGAATCTTATATCAGGTGCAGCTTTGCAAATACAACGGGAACTCCAATGGTTTAAGGTAAGAATCTCTAATGACTCAAACTTTTAAATTGTATTAAGTATACAAAATGTTAATATATTATAATTTAGTAGGAAGTAGAAGGATTTGTTAATCCCTTAATCAGGATTCAAAAGAACTCCTCTGGCGAAACACCTGAAATGGTATTTACTAGAGAACACAAGGACTTGGTGATCGAGGGAGAAAAATGGATGAAGGCAACTGCAAAGTCGTACACAATTACAGCTGCGTTAATCACAACAATTGTGTTTGCAGCGGCTATTACAGTACCCGGAGGAAACAAACAGGAGACAGGTATACCCATTTTTACAAACAACATCGCCTTCACAATATTTGCAATATCAGATGCCATATCATTATTTGCAGCCGTTACATCGTTGTTAATGTTTTTATCAATCCTCACCGCACGTTTTCCTCCACTAGACTTTCTCATTAAGTTGCCAAGAAGGTTGATAATTGGTCTCTTAGCCTTGTTTATCTCAACAACAACCATGATTATTGCTTTTGGAGCAACATTATTCCTTGTGTTTGGGCAAGGGGACTCGAATGTTGGAACCACATTAAATGTGACCATCACAAATCATTTATCATACATGATATGATAATTAACGATAACTAAAATCCCTATGTCTAGTAAATATACGATGGGCGTATTTACTATTATAGACGTAGTATAGGGTTTCCCACTAGGTGATTGGAACTTGAGAGACTAATAAAGCACATATATTAAACACCAGGATTAAATGTGTAAATACATTAAATGTGTGTATAAATACTCTAAAAATCTAGTGTATGTAAGTACATGTGTAAATGCAGACATAAGAAATTACGAATCATATAATTTATTCCAACATGTGGTATCAGAGCCAAAAGGCTCCTAACGACCCTTGATTCGTATATTATTTATTATGCTGAAAATATGATTTTATGAAGTAAAAATTTTGTTAGTTTTGTTCCATTATTTTGTTCGGAACAGAACTACACTTCCATAAATGAATTTGGAAATAATTGAAATAATTGTTTTAATCATAATATTTGATCAAAAACTTACTTGGTAATCAATCATATCAATCATCGGCGGCGGTCTGGTATTTGACCGAGAGTGATGAGTTGTTTGATGATGATGAAGTGCATCACCAGTGCAGCAGCCCACTTTTAAGTTCACAATTTCTCTAAGGCAAAAGCCTTCAATTCTTTGT
>CM067172.1:316099-330485 GCA_034093135.1 Erigeron breviscapus | reverse complement strand
CAGTCAGTACTGAAATATTATCGTTTTGAGACAAGAAAACGATGAGCCCGACTCAAAATATGTACGGCAACGTGAGATCCGAAAGCCGACACGCACTCGAGGGTCCTTACGTCACATCGGTAGGTCTCGAAGCAGGGTCGAAGATCGCAGATCCAGGCATCCGTCGTCAGTCAGTACTGAAATATTATCGTTGTGAGACAAGAAAACGATGAGCCCGGCTCAAAATATGTACGGCAACGTGAGATCCGAAAGCCGACACGCACTCGAGGGTCCTTACGTAACATCGGTAGGTCTCGAAGCAGGGTCGAAGATCGCAGATCCAGGCATCCGTCGTCAGTCAGTACTGAAATATTATCGTTGTGAGACAAGAAAACGATGAGCCCGGCTCAAAATATGTACGGCAACGTGAGATCCGAAAGCCGACGCGCACTCGAGGGTCCTTACGTCACATCGGTAGGTCTCGAAGCAGGGTCGAAGATCGCAGATCCAGGCATCCGTCGTCAGTCAGTACTGAAATATTATCGTTTTGAGACAAGAAAACGATGAGCCCGACTCAAAATATGTACGGCAACGTGAGATCCGAAAGCCGACACGCACTCGAGGGTCCTTACGTCACATCGGTAGGTCTCGAAGCAGGGTCGAAGATCGCAGATCCAGGCATCCGTCGTCAGTCAGTACTGAAATATTATCGTTTTGAGACAAGAAAACGATGAGCCCGGCTCAAAATATGTACGGCAACGTGAGATCCGAAAGCCGACACGCACTCGAGGGTCCTTACGTCACATCGGTAGGTCTCGAAGCAGGGTCGAAGATCGCAGATCCAGGCATCCGTCGTCAGTCAGTACTGAAATATTATCGTTTTGAGACAAGAAAACGATGAGCCCGGCTCAAAATATGTACGGCAACGTGAGATCCGAAAGCCGACACGCACTCGAGGGTCCTGACGTAACATCGGTAGGTCTCGAAGCAGGGTCGAAGATCGCAGATCCAGGCACCCGCCGTCAGTCAGTACTGAAATATTATCGTTTTGAGACAAGAAAACGATGAGCCCGGCTCAAAATATGTACGGCAACGTGAGATCCGAAAGCCGACACGCACTCGAGGGTCCTTACGTCACATCGGTAGGTCTCGAAGCAGGGTCGAAGATCGCAGATCCAGGCATCCGTCGTCAGTCAGTACTGAAATATTATCGTTTTGAGACAAGAAAACGATGAGCCCGGCTCAAAATATGTACGGCAACGTGAGATCCGAAAGCCGACACGCACTCGAGGGTCCTGACGTAACATCGGTAGGTCTCGAAGCAGGGTCGAAGATCGCAGATCCAGGCACCCGCCGTCAGTCAGTACTGAAATATTATCGTTTTGAGACAAGAAAACGATGAGCCCGGCTCAAAATATGTACGGCAACGTGAGACCTGAAAGCCGACGCGCACTCGAGGGTCCTTACGTCACATCGGTAGGTCTCGAAGCAGGGTCGAAGATCGCAGATCCAGGCACCCGCCGTCAGTCAGTACTGAAATATTATCGTTTTGAGACAAGAAAACGATGAGCCCGGCTCAAAATATGTACGGCAACGTGAGATCCGAAAGCCGACACGCACTCGAGGGTCCTGACGTAACATCGGTAGGTCTCGAAGCAGGGTCGAAGATCGCAGATCCAGGCACCCGCCGTCAGTCAGTACTGAAATATTATCGTTTTGAGACAAGAAAACGATGAGCCCGACTCAAAATATGTACGGCAACGTGAGATCCGAAAGCCGACGCGCACTCGAGGGTCCTGACGTAACATCGGTAGGTCTCGAAGCAGGGTCGAAGATCGCAGATCCAGGCACCCGCCGTCAGTCAGTACTGAAATATTATCGTTTTGAGACAAGAAAACGATGAGCCCGACTCAAAATATGTACGGCAACGTGAGATCCGAAAGCCGACACGCACTCGAGGGTCCTTACGTCACATCGGTAGGTCTCGAAGCAGGGTCGAAGATCGCAGATCCAGGCATCCGTCGTCAGTCAGTACTGAAATATTATCGTTGTGAGACAAGAAAACGATGAGCCCGACTCAAAATATGTACGGCAACGTGAGATCCGAAAGCCGACACGCACTCGAGGGTCCTGACGTAACATCGGTAGGTCTCGAAGCAGGGTCGAAGATCGCAGATCCAGGCACCCGCCGTCAGTCAGTACTGAAATATTATCGTTTTGAGACAAGAAAACGATGAGCCCGGCTCAAAATATGTACGGCAACGTGAGATCCGAAAGCCGACACGCACTCGAGGGTCCTTACGTCACATCGGTAGGTCTCGAAGCAAGGTCGAAGATCGCAGATCCAGGCATCCGTCGTCAGTCAGTACTGAAATATTATCGTTTTGAGACAAGAAAACGATGAGCCCGACTCAAAATATGTACGGAAACGTGAGATCCGAAAGCCGACACGCACTCGAGGGTCCTTACGTCACATCGGTAGGTCTCGAAGCAGGGTCGAAGATCGCAGATCCAGGCATCCGTCGTCAGTCAGTACTGAAATATTATCGTTTTGAGACAAGAAAACGATGAGCCCGACTCAAAATATGTACGGAAACGTGAGATCCGAAAGCCGACGCGCACTCGAGGGTCCTGACGTAACATCGGTAGGTCTCGAAGCAGGGTCGAAGATCGCAGATCCAGGCACCCGCCGTCAGTCAGTACTGAAATATTATCGTTTTGAGACAAGAAAACGATGAGCCCGACTCAAAATATGTACGGCAACGTGAGATCCGAAAGCCGACACGCACTCGAGGGTCCTGACGTAACATCGGTAGGTCTCGAAGCAGGGTCGAAGATCGCAGATCCAGGCACCCGCCGTCAGTCAGTACTGAAATATTATCGTTGTGAGACAAGAAAACGATGAGCCCGGCTCAAAATATGTACGGCAACGTGAGACCTGAAAGCCGACGCGCACTCGAGGGTCCTTACGTCACATCGGTAGGTCTCGAAGCAAGGTCGAAGATCGCAGATCCAGGCATCCGTCGTCAGTCAGTACTGAAATATTATCGTTTTGAGACAAGAAAACGATGAGCCCGGCTCAAAATATGTACGGCAACGTGAGATCCGAAAGCCGACGCGCACTCGAGGGTCCTTACGTCACATCGGTAGGTCTCGAAGCAGGGTCGAAGATCGCAGATCCAGGCATCCGTCGTCAGTCAGTACTGAAATATTATCGTTTTGAGACAAGAAAACGATGAGCCCGGCTCAAAATATGTACGGCAACGTGAGACCTGAAAGCCGACGCGCACTCGAGGGTCCTTACGTCACATCGGTAGGTCTCGAAGCAGGGTCGAAGATCGCAGATCCAGGCACCCGCCGTCAGTCAGTACTGAAATATTATCGTTTTGAGACAAGAAAACGATGAGCCCGACTCAAAATATGTACGGCAACGTGAGATCCGAAAGCCGACGCGCACTCGAGGGTCCTTACGTCACATCGGTAGGTCTCGAAGCAGGGTCGAAGATCGCAGATCCAGGCATCCGTCGTCAGTCAGTACTGAAATATTATCGTTTTGAGACAAGAAAACGATGAGCCCGGCTCAAAATATGTACGGAAACGTGAGATCCGAAAGCCGACGCGCACTCGAGGGTCCTTACGTCACATCGGTAGGTCTCGAAGCAGGGTCGAAGATCGCAGATCCAGGCACCCGCCGTCAGTCAGTACTGAAATATTATCGTTGTGAGACAAGAAAACGATGAGCCCGACTCAAAATATGTACGGCAACGTGAGATCCGAAAGCCGACACGCACTCGAGGGTCCTTACGTCACATCGGTAGGTCTCGAAGCAGGGTCGAAGATCGCAGATCCAGGCATCCGTCGTCAGTCAGTACTGAAATATTATCGTTGTGAGACAAGAAAACGATGAGCCCGGCTCAAAATATGTACGGCAACGTGAGATCCGAAAGCCGACACGCACTCGAGGGTCCTGACGTAACATCGGTAGGTCTCGAAGCAGGGTCGAAGATCGCAGATCCAGGCACCCGCCGTCAGTCAGTACTGAAATATTATCGTTGTGAGACAAGAAAACGATGAGCCCGGCTCAAAATATGTACGGCAACGTGAGATCCGAAAGCCGACACGCACTCGAGGGTCCTTACGTCACATCGGTAGGTCTCGAAGCAGGGTCGAAGATCGCAGATCCAGGCACCCGCCGTCAGTCAGTACTGAAATATTATCGTTGTGAGACAAGAAAACGATGAGCCCGGCTCAAAATATGTACGGCAACGTGAGATCCGAAAGCCGACACGCACTCGAGGGTCCTGACGTAACATCGGTAGGTCTCGAAGCAGGGTCGAAGATCGCAGATCCAGGCATCCGTCGTCAGTCAGTACTGAAATATTATCGTTGTGAGACAAGAAAACGATGAGCCCGGCTCAAAATATGTACGGCAACGTGAGACCTGAAAGCCGACGCGCACTCGAGGGTCCTTACGTCACATCGGTAGGTCTCGAAGCAGGGTCGAAGATCGCAGATCCAGGCACCCGCCGTCAGTCAGTACTGAAATATTATCGTTGTGAGACAAGAAAACGATGAGCCCGGCTCAAAATATGTACGGCAACGTGAGATCCGAAAGCCGACACGCACTCGAGGGTCCTTACGTAACATCGGTAGGTCTCGAAGCAGGGTCGAAGATCGCAGATCCAGGCATCCGTCGTCAGTCAGTACTGAAATATTATCGTTGTGAGACAAGAAAACGATGAGCCCGGCTCAAAATATGTACGGCAACGTGAGATCCGAAAGCCGACACGCACTCGAGGGTCCTGACGTAACATCGGTAGGTCTCGAAGCAGGGTCGAAGATCGCAGATCCAGGCACCCGCCGTCAGTCAGTACTGAAATATTATCGTTGTGAGACAAGAAAACGATGAGCCCGGCTCAAAATATGTACGGCAACGTGAGACCTGAAAGCCGACGCGCACTCGAGGGTCCTTACGTCACATCGGTAGGTCTCGAAGCAAGGTCGAAGATCGCAGATCCAGGCATCCGTCGTCAGTCAGTACTGAAATATTATCGTTGTGAGACAAGAAAACGATGAGCCCGGCTCAAAATATGTACGGCAACGTGAGATCCGAAAGCCGACACGCACTCGAGGGTCCTTACGTCACATCGGTAGGTCTCGAAGCAAGGTCGAAGGTCGCAGATCCAGGCACCCGCCGTCAGTCAGTACTGAAATATTATCGTTGTGAGACAAGAAAACGATGAGCCCGACTCAAAATATGTACGGCAACGTGAGATCCGAAAGCCGACGCGCACTCGAGGGTCCTGACGTAACATCGGTAGGTCTCGAAGCAGGGTCGAAGATCGCAGATCCAGGCACCCGCCGTCAGTCAGTACTGAAATATTATCGTTGTGAGACAAGAAAACGATGAGCCCGGCTCAAAATATGTACGGCAACGTGAGACCTGAAAGCCGACGCGCACTCGAGGGTCCTTACGTCACATCGGTAGGTCTCGAAGCAGGGTCGAAGATCGCAGATCCAGGCATCCGTCGTCAGTCAGTACTGAAATATTATCGTTTTGAGACAAGAAAACGATGAGCCCGGCTCAAAATATGTACGGCAACGTGAGATCCGAAAGCCGACACGCACTCGAGGGTCCTTACGTCACATCGGTAGGTCTCGAAGCAAGGTCGAAGGTCGCAGATCCAGGCACCCGCCGTCAGTCAGTACTGAAATATTATCGTTGTGAGACAAGAAAACGATGAGCCCGGCTCAAAATATGTACGGCAACGTGAGATCCGAAAGCCGACACGCACTCGAGGGTCCTTACGTCACATCGGTAGGTCTCGAAGCAGGGTCGAAGATCGCAGATCCAGGCATCCGTCGTCAGTCAGTACTGAAATATTATCGTTGTGAGACAAGAAAACGATGAGCCCGACTCAAAATATGTACGGCAACGTGAGATCCGAAAGCCGACGCGCACTCGAGGGTCCTTACGTCACATCGGTAGGTCTCGAAGCAGGGTCGAAGATCGCAGATCCAGGCATCCGTCGTCAGTCAGTACTGAAATATTATCGTTGTGAGACAAGAAAACGATGAGCCCGGCTCAAAATATGTACGGCAACGTGAGACCTGAAAGCCGACGCGCACTCGAGGGTCCTTACGTCACATCGGTAGGTCTCGAAGCAGGGTCGAAGATCGCAGATCCAGGCATCCGTCGTCAGTCAGTACTGAAATATTATCGTTTTGAGACAAGAAAACGATGAGCCCGGCTCAAAATATGTACGGCAACGTGAGATCCGAAAGCCGACGCGCACTCGAGGGTCCTTACGTCACATCGGTAGGTCTCGAAGCAAGGTCGAAGATCGCAGATCCAGGCATCCGTCGTCAGTCAGTACTGAAATATTATCGTTGTGAGACAAGAAAACGATGAGCCCGACTCAAAATATGTACGGCAACGTGAGATCCGAAAGCCGACGCGCACTCGAGGGTCCTTACGTCACATCGGTAGGTCTCGAAGCAAGGTCGAAGATCGCAGATCCAGGCATCCGTCGTCAGTCAGTACTGAAATATTATCGTTTTGAGACAAGAAAACGATGAGCCCGACTCAAAATATGTACGGCAACGTGAGATCCGAAAGCCGACGCGCACTCGAGGGTCCTTACGTCACATCGGTAGGTCTCGAAGCAAGGTCGAAGATCGCAGATCCAGGCATCCGTCGTCAGTCAGTACTGAAATATTATCGTTGTGAGACAAGAAAACGATGAGCCCGGCTCAAAATATGTACGGAAACGTGAGATCCGAAAGCCGACGCGCACTCGAGGGTCCTTACGTCACATCGGTAGGTCTCGAAGCAAGGTCGAAGATCGCAGATCCAGGCATCCGTCGTCAGTCAGTACTGAAATATTATCGTTTTGAGACAAGAAAACGATGAGCCCGACTCAAAATATGTACGGCAACGTGAGATCCGAAAGCCGACGCGCACTCGAGGGTCCTTACGTCACATCGGTAGGTCTCGAAGCAAGGTCGAAGATCGCAGATCCAGGCATCCGTCGTCAGTCAGTACTGAAATATTATCGTTGTGAGACAAGAAAACGATGAGCCCGACTCAAAATATGTACGGCAACGTGAGATCCGAAAGCCGACGCGCACTCGAGGGTCCTTACGTCACATCGGTAGGTCTCGAAGCAAGGTCGAAGATCGCAGATCCAGGCATCCGTCGTCAGTCAGTACTGAAATATTATCGTTTTGAGACAAGAAAACGATGAGCCCGGCTCAAAATATGTACGGCAACGTGAGATCCGAAAGCCGACGCGCACTCGAGGGTCCTTACGTCACATCGGTAGGTCTCGAAGCAAGGTCGAAGATCGCAGATCCAGGCATCCGTCGTCAGTCAGTACTGAAATATTATCGTTTTGAGACAAGAAAACGATGAGCCCGACTCAAAATATGTACGGAAACGTGAGATCCGAAAGCCGACGCGCACTCGAGGGTCCTGACGTGACATCGGTAGGTCTCGAAGCAAGGTCGAAGATCGCAGATCCAGGCATCCGTCGTCAGTCAGTACTGAAATATTATCGTTGTGAGACAAGAAAACGATGAGCCCGACTCAAAATATGTACGGCAACGTGAGATCCGAAAGCCGACGCGCACTCGAGGGTCCTGACGTAACATCGGTAGGTCTCGAAGCAGGGTCGAAGATCGCAGATCCAGGCATCCGTCGTCAGTCAGTACTGAAATATTATCGTTTTGAGACAAGAAAACGATGAGCCCGGCTCAAAATATGTACGGCAACGTGAGATCCGAAAGCCGACGCGCACTCGAGGGTCCTGACGTAACATCGGTAGGTCTCGAAGCAAGGTCGAAGATCGCAGATCCAGGCATCCGTCGTCAGTCAGTACTGAAATATTATCGTTGTGAGACAAGAAAACGATGAGCCCGGCTCAAAATATGTACGGAAACGTGAGATCCGAAAGCCGACGCGCACTCGAGGGTCCTTACGTCACATCGGTAGGTCTCGAAGCAAGGTCGAAGATCGCAGATCCAGGCATCCGTCGTCAGTCAGTACTGAAATATTATCGTTGTGAGACAAGAAAACGATGAGCCCGGCTCAAAATATGTACGGCAACGTGAGACCTGAAAGCCGACGCGCACTCGAGGGTCCTTACGTCACATCGGTAGGTCTCGAAGCAAGGTCGAAGATCGCAGATCCAGGCATCCGTCGTCAGTCAGTACTGAAATATTATCGTTGTGAGACAAGAAAACGATGAGCCCGGCTCAAAATATGTACGGAAACGTGAGATCCGAAAGCCGACGCGCACTCGAGGGTCCTGACGTAACATCGGTAGGTCTCGAAGCAAGGTCGAAGATCGCAGATCCAGGCATCCGTCGTCAGTCAGTACTGAAATATTATCGTTGTGAGACAAGAAAACGATGAGCCCGACTCAAAATATGTACGGCAACGTGAGATCCGAAAGCCGACGCGCACTCGAGGGTCCTTACGTCACATCGGTAGGTCTCGAAGCAAGGTCGAAGATCGCAGATCCAGGCATCCGTCGTCAGTCAGTACTGAAATATTATCGTTTTGAGACAAGAAAACGATGAGCCCGGCTCAAAATATGTACGGAAACGTGAGATCCGAAAGCCGACGCGCACTCGAGGGTCCTGACGTAACATCGGTAGGTCTCGAAGCAAGGTCGAAGATCGCAGATCCAGGCATCCGTCGTCAGTCAGTACTGAAATATTATCGTTTTGAGACAAGAAAACGATGAGCCCGGCTCAAAATATGTACGGAAACGTGAGACCTGAAAGCCGACGCGCACTCGAGGGTCCTTACGTCACATCGGTAGGTCTCGAAGCAAGGTCGAAGGTCGCAGATCCAGGCACCCGCCGTCAGTCAGTACTGAAATATTATCGTTGTGAGACAAGAAAACGATGAGCCCGGCTCAAAATATGTACGGCAACGTGAGACCTGAAAGCCGACGCGCACTCGAGGGTCCTTACGTCACATCGGTAGGTCTCGAAGCAAGGTCGAAGATCGCAGATCCAGGCATCCGTCGTCAGTCAGTACTGAAATATTATCGTTTTGAGACAAGAAAACGATGAGCCCGACTCAAAATATGTACGGAAACGTGAGATCCGAAAGCCGACGCGCACTCGAGGGTCCTTACGTCACATCGGTAGGTCTCGAAGCAAGGTCGAAGATCGCAGATCCAGGCATGTGGTACATAGCGAGGACCTTGATCAAATACCAAGTTCGGACAAAAATGTCTAACTATCGCCATAACAAAACGAGGATATAATAGAAACCTATTCTTCGCCTTGGCATTGATTTGATCAACAAACGCATGATAGAAGTATGTTGAAAACGGATAAGGTCGATTATAGACCAAAGCAACCATCTGCAAAGAAATCTGAGCAGAAAGCTGATCAAATCCAGCCTTACGATTGCTCAGACTAACTAACAAAACATAAGCAAGATATCTCCAACGTCCTTGAAATCCACTTTTGTCAAAAGGAAGCTTTATTTGACCAACATATCCCATTCTTTGAAAACACCTACGAATTAGGTCAAAATCATAAGCTAATTCTACTGCGTCGTCTGATTCTTCACCCAAATGTAGAATTTCACGAAGCATCGTAGCATTAAAATCAAAAGTGATTCCTTCAACAGTTGCTCGAACAAAACTACGACCATTAACCATGACTTGATGAGCAGTCCTCCAGAAATCATCAATATACTGCCTAATCAATCTAGGTGAATCACAGAATGCAAAAGAAAGCCTGGAACGAGCAATAAAATCAAACATTTCATGATAGCGTTCACAATTATGCTGATCTGGATCCAGATTTAAGGCCAGATTGTGCTTCTTAAAGAACTGACGTGGAGCAAGAGCCATTTCTGCAAAACAAATCATAATTGAAAAACAATTATAGGATTAGCACAAGAAATGAATAGCAGTCTTAGATGAACTTAATCAATAATCTCATAAGTTGGAACTATACGAAATTAGTCTTTAAGTTCGTAAGTTAAGAATGTACGAAGATAGACCTTAAGTTCGTTAGTTAGGAATGAACGAAGATAGACTTTAAATTCGTTGGATAACAATAAACGAAAATAGGTGTTAAGTTCGTTGGGTAACAATGAACGAAGATAGCTTAGAAGCATTACTAAGTTCGTTTGTCACAAAAACTCCTAAGTTCGTTAGTTGAAGGAAAAGTCTAAGTTCGTAAACTCTGTTTGAGAACCTAAGTTCGTAGAGATAAACGAAGTCTAAGTTCGTAGCCATTCTGAACGACAGTTTGTTCCAAAATCAAATATTTGATTCTTAAAACATTGATGAACACTTGATTTGCCCAAAATTAATTACAAAAACATTTGTAACACTTAAAAGAAGCATAAACCATATCGATTTTACAAACGAATTAAGAATTCAAAGGATTAAAATTAAAAACGAAATTAAACCCTAGAATAAAAAATATATATTAAAACCGAATGAGTTCATGTAAAAATTGGGCAAAAACAAGAATCAAGAATTGTGGATTTGTGAATGACGAAGCTAAATAAGATACCTGAATCACTTATTTCAACAAAAATTGAAATACCAAGCCGAGAAACAAGTGAAATCAAGGAATTTGATTGAAGAAGAAATAGGGGTTTAAACAACTTAAATTCGTTTTCTTTAATGAATTTGGCAATGAAAAGGAGAGAACGAATTAAGTTGTAATATATATATGGATGGTTAAAAAATGGGTCAAAAACGGGTCGGGTAAAAAGGTCGGTCGAAAATAAGTGGAACGAATTTAACCTTCGTAAACTCAAGTGGAACGAAGATAGAGGTTATCTCCGTTCAAACCAAATAAAACGAAATTAGATTGGACGAAAATAAGTTCAATTTTCTGAAGAACAAGTCAAAACGAAGTTAATCACTATCTTCGTAAGAACAAGTTTGTACTTAGAAAATTTTTCAAGATTCGTCATCACGAAACTTTCCACGATGCGACCCCTCTGACCTAATCCTGTACATAGCAACAACTCGTTAAAAGCAACTTGTTCATGCCTTGTACCAAAAAGTACCACCATCTAAAATCATCATCATAATGTAAGTATTTTACAAACATTATAATCTTGAATTAAAAACAGAACCCCAAGGTCTAAAATCAACCATTAACAAACCTAAAAATAATCAATGAACATATTAACAGCGATACCAACCACGACCATGATACGGAGAGTATGTCTCTAATCATTGAGATGCTTGACGGCAAACCATCTTGAAACACTTAAGTCCCATATTAGATGCCGTCTACAAAATTAACAAACAATGAATAGTCCAAAAATCCAATGAAGAACTTTATAAAGTTTCCGAAATCAAGTCATAAGTCAAGGTACGGGAATCAAAAGAAACACGTATCAACACTGATTATTTTCACTAAATACATGAAATGTAAAGTAAATAAATACTCTAAAGACAGATTCATATATTCTTCCTTCACGTGCTCATATTTGCATCACAATATTGTCATTTCACACCAAAAATCTTGTCTCCACGATATCATCAGTATGAATAACACAGTATTGCAACAAAGATCAGCACTCCAACTTTATCTTCTTAACCTGAACACTGCACACTTACCAAAAACTCATTAACGCAACAAGAGCAAAGGTACAATAATGCAGAAAATTAAAGTGAAAACGCACAAAATTAGGATTAACAATTACGAAATATTCAAGATTCTAATAAAAGATCAAGTGAGGTCATTCCGTTGTCAAACCCTAAAAATCACCAAGTTATTAATTAAATTCATAACTTGTAAACACTGAAACTTGTGAGAATTCAAATAACATTGACTTGTCACATAAGATTTAAAAGATCATTTTCTAAACTTAAACAAATTAATGTCCATATCAGAAAATCTTCTTTTGAACTAAACACATAACCTCATCAAGAATTCAAATGAATGAATTCAGCAAAACATATACTCAACAGAATTTAAGTAGAATCTCTCGTGCAATAAGAACTTATGAAAATACTTATTTTGACTCAATAAAATAGAAAAATAAATTAGAATAAAAATTACAGAATAATAAACTATTCTATACACAATAGTTATCTTAATTTATTCATTATTTACATGTGACAAGGATACTGCTGATCAGATCAGATTAGCATTTACATAAGCCTACAAGCGAGAAATAATTCTCTTACTATTAGTTATGAACAGTGATCCAAAAACGATTACCAATATGTTTGTCCTCTTAAACACTCGGTACTTCCAGTCTCCTTTTTGGTTTGTGGCACTTTCGTATTACTTGAGCCAAGGACAGTCACCATGTAACCTAGTAAGTTACTCATGCCACAATTTTAGTTTGCAAACTTATGTGCCCCATATTCAGATACACTTTCATAATCGAAACAAGCACTAAGATTAAGACATTTGGTGATTAAAGTGAGAAAGTCTTTAAGAATCAAGTCAGCGGTGACAGGTCGGTGATTCCTCACGCGGAAAGCGACATAACTTGACTCACGTACGGAAATATACTTAACATTTCATAATGCCAAGTACTTGCATATTTGTGACATTAATTTTATTTTAAAGCACTTATGAAAACCCGTGACTTTCTATGAGACCCGTGTAGCGAACTTTCTGACAACCTATCCCAAGTTGGAAACTTTAGGTAGGCTGGGTATACAAAGACACCCCAAGGACTTACTTGTTCGAATCTCAAAGGCCACATTAGCTTCATACTTTCAACAGATTTATTTGATATTTGTATATCTTGTCACAAATATACATCCAAAAAAGCAATACATACACATATATGTACCCGAGACCTTCTTTATAAAGACCAAATATACATAATTATAATGCAAGATCTTTCATAAGATTTAAAGGACTTGCCTATTTTAAGAACAAGTATTCTCTGCCATATATCTGAATACGTTTCCCATAAGAACATTGTATACATTTAAGTTCAGATTATAAGGAAACCCTGGTACTTTGTGCCTATCGATACATCATATAATGGTATCACTGAACTGAGCATTTTAAAGTACAATTAAGTAGGCTTAAAAGCTAAAGTATCTTCATGTCTAATCATGTAGTGCAGTAACCTAACGTTATTTATAATATTTTTGGATTTTCTATTTTTTTAGATGTTTTTGTATTTTTCTGACACTAGATATTTACAGACTTATACTAAGACAACTCTTTTTGTATTTTTGACTCTATCTATGTACGACTTAAACTACTAAGACACGAAAAGAAAATTTAAGTTCTTTGAGAGAAACTACTCGGCATTCTTCATACCATTGAGTTGATATAACAACTCATGATGAGGTCTATCAAAAGCTTTAGTATAAAGATCAGCAAGGTTATCATCAGTAACAACCTTTTCTAAATGAATAAGCTAACAGATGTCTGCTTCTTGCACTGCCACGATATAATTCTCCCCCCTAAAAGCTGACATCCACCTGACGTTGATTTCCTATCCGAACTGCAGCCACCATAATCCGAATCAGTATAAGCTTTGAATTCAAAGGAACCATGCATGGGATACCAAAGCCCTAGACGAGGCTTGGCCTTCACATAACGAAGAATCCATTTCGCAGCTTTCAAATGTGACTCTTTCGGATTAGCCTGATATCTAGCACATACAAACAGCAAAGGTAATGTCTGGACGTGAAGCCGTCAGATACATCAAAGAACCAATGATAGCCCGATATTGAGTTGCATCGACGTCTGGATCATTAGTTTTATCAGGACACAGCCCATGATTAGTCTGAATGGGAGTAATTACATCTTTAGCATCAGTCATTCGAAACCTAGTAAGAAGATCTTGAACATACTTGGTCTGATGAATAAAGAACCCATCCTTCAGTTGATCCACCTGTAAGTCCAAGGAAAAAAGTTAATTCCCCCATAGCACTCATTTCGAACTTAGCCTTCATGCTATGCTCAAATTCCTTACACATAGTCTCATCAGATGAACCAAAGATAATATCATCGACGTAAACCTGTACGAGCAAGTAGTCCTTCCCTTTCCATTTGATAAACAACGTGCTGTCATAGAACCTCTAGTTTACTCTTTCTAGAGTAAGTTGTCCATTGACGACATCTCCCTGACCGGTGATGTTGCCGCCCTTGGATCCAGCAAAACAAACATACGACCCATTTATACCAGTATAATTGGACAAGAGTTTCCTGTCCCCTGTCATGTGCCTGGAGCATCCACTGTCAAGGTACCATAAATGGATTGGTTTCCTAGGAACTCCCTGCACATATAATGAGAGAAATTAGTTTTCATTGGGGACCCAAACCTTCTGAGGTTTGGGTCGTCCCTTCTCATCCCTTAGAATCAGTTCAGTCCAATACCCATTGCTAGAAGCCGTGGGTAGAACATGATTCTCATCTCGTCTTCTCACAG
>CM067172.1:304700-315099 GCA_034093135.1 Erigeron breviscapus | reverse complement strand
ATTCAACATTTATTAACAAATCAGAATTGTTTTGTTTAACAGGAACACCTTTCCACCGATTAACAGCTTTTCTCCTCCTTCTTTTCTTCTTTTTCTCAACCTCTTTCTGTTTACTAGTGATCTTAGGTACTAATGACTTAGCAACCCATTTAGCATCACTACTTAAGCTCTTTCCACCTGTTGAATTGAAGCTACAAAGATTAGAACGAGGAGTTTTAAAAACTTTCATCTTTTTGGTATCTTTTGGTGGTGAGGAAACTTCTTGCTTCTTTGGTTTATCATGAGAAAACCACCCATATCTATCTCTATATCTAGTTGAACCACTTGAAGTATCTTTAGTTAGCGAAACTGAGCTAGACTTAGACACCTTAGGTTTAAAGCTAGATTGAGAGCTAGATTTAGAAGCATTAGGATAGTCTTTTGGAAGTTTCACTTTGGTGTACTTTGTTGTGTGTGGGGTTTCAGCTTGTTCCTTTTTGACATGTTTCACAGGTGTAGCAATGGTCTTTGGTTCAGTCTTGACGAGTTTGGTCTTAACTCGTTTCTTTGAGTAATATGAAGTTGGAGCTTTGGACGATGGTTTTTGAGATTCCATTTCTGTTTCCATTTTGATTTTGGTAGATTCAATCTTTTTCTCAGTTTCTGAATCAAAAATATATTCTCCCTCCATGAATTTATCAAAATCAACCTTCGTGAAATCTTTTGAAAAAGAAAATATCAATGGAGATTGATTAATTTTAGATTTATTTGAAAATTTTGAGAAATCAGGAATCTTGGTATCCAACTTCACATTATGGGTAGTCTCAGAAATTAGGTCAACTTGAACTGACACATCTTTGGTCTCACAAGAAAATTGAGTAGACGTATCAACACCTATACTAGCACTAGGCTTAGGGTGAACAACTAACTCATCAACAGCATTGCATGTGAAAAACCTATAGAAGTACCATATCAAAACTAAACTATGTGCAAGTTCTTCATCAGAAAGATCAGATTGCACACAATCATCAGCTATAAAAGTAGCAGTATTTTGACAAGTACATTCAAGAGAATCAGTCAAGGTCTGGGTAGAGGTATTGGTAGATGAATCACAAGTAGTTTGGGTAGAATTTTCTACTGAGTCACTTTGGTCAGTTTGAGTAGAAACATTCTCACAAACTTTCTTAGTATTAACAACAATACATTTATCCTCTAGATTCGGACTTTGAGACTTGAGATGATTAATAACTGTTTGTTGAGATTCCACCTTTTGTTGTAAATCTTCTATTTGCTTTTCCAAAAATGTGGTTGGAAAATACATTTTAGTTGATTTAGGTGAAGTACCAACAGATTCTTGGTTTTGAAAATTTGATTCAATTTCTTCCAATTCGAAAATTGAAGATTGTTTAGTTTTGTATGAATCATTGATTGCATCATAATTAACCAAAAAATCTTGATTAGGTATTCTCTCAACTTCATCAGTCTCAAATTCGTCATCTAATGGACGAATAAATTGTTGTATCATACCAAGGCGAAGAAATTTTTCATCATACAGGGGTTCGATTTCCTCTTTGGCCTTTTTTAATGGTGTGATATTCTCAAATCCCAACCCGTGAAGAAGTTCTGTTTTGTCAATTTTTGACTTGTTGAAATAGGCAGTGAAATTCAAGAGAGGATTTTGTTCAACTTTATATAGCTTTTCTTGATAGAAAAGTATATTCTTTTTAAATTCCTCAACTTGTTTTTCAAGATTCTCAATTTCAATGCCTTTTAGAAAACAATTATGATTTAAATCAGAAATCTTCCTTTCGAGTTCAACATTGTTCGGTTTAGCTTCTTGGAGCTTCTTATTGAGAATATCAACGTCCATTTGTCTCGCATTTGCCCGAAGCCATTCATTGGTCTTTTGAATTTCAAGATCTTGATTGGTTTTTCAAGATCATGAATGGTCTTTTCAAGATTTTGACATCTTAGTAATAACTTAGAATCAGGAGTGACATTCATCTCACATTCTTTAACCAACATTTTGTCTTTGTATGCTTGAAAATCTTGTTTAATAGTATCATGTTCAAAAAGTAATTTTGAGTGTTCTTCAAGAAGATTTGAAAATTCACTTTTTGAAAATGAAATATTATTTTTCAATTTTTTATTTTTGTTGGCTAAAGAATTGATATGATTTGTTAATTTAGATAAAGCTAATCTACAAGACTCTTTGTCCTTAATCAAAGAAAAAGTAGAGTCGAGATTTACCTCATCATCAGGGTATTCATCATCAGTGCTTTCTGCTTCAAGGACTTTGTTCTTGGCCAATCTCGCCATATAGCAAACATTAGCGGAGAGATCTTGATCTTCATCATCAGTGAGCAATAGCCATTTGTCATCTTCGGCAAGCAATGCATGTCCTGCTTCGACCTGTTTGGCTAATAGCATCTTCTGCTTGTAGTACTCATAGTTCCGCTTCTTTGGTTGTTTGCAATCAACAGCAAAATGTCCAGGAACTCCACAATTGTAGCACCTTTTGTCTGATGTCTTCCCTTTCTCAACTGCTTGTTTCTCATATGCTTCCTTCTTTTCACTGTACCTTGAACCAGTAGCTTCACTTTGATCATTGTTCCTTGGATGATAGTGTTCCTTCTTGGGAAATGCACTTGTTGAAGAAGTGCGGAGATTGTTGTTTGTTGGCCTCGCTTTATAAAATCTCTTCTTAAAATGCTTAGTTACTGCGGCAAGAGCTTGATAT
The DNA here is from genome assembly GCA_034093135.1 of Erigeron breviscapus. Taxonomy (NCBI): domain Eukaryota; kingdom Viridiplantae; phylum Streptophyta; class Magnoliopsida; order Asterales; family Asteraceae; genus Erigeron; species Erigeron breviscapus. The sequence continues at coordinate 312,380 of CM067172.1, read as the reverse complement.
AGTTCGTCTGATACACCATCTCTTGTAGCCATCACATCATCTCCCTCCTCATCTGACGAAGAAACAACCATCATTTGCCTTTTAAGGACTTCAGAAATCTTCTTTTCAACGATCAATGCCAAAGGATCAGAAGATACAACTTCAGGCATTTTGTTCGATGAAGCTTTGTTTAAGACTTGGTTCTCATTGAGTTTGAAGGATTCATATAGAGTATGAATGGTGAACTTGGTCAGGTTTTGATGTTGCTTGATTTGGGTTCCAAACTCTTCCCATTCTTGACCAAGTGCTTTGATGAACTTGATGTTTAACTCAATCTCAGTTTTCTTGACATTGTTCTTTCTCAATTCATTTATGACATTGCAGAATCTGTAATAAACTGCCTCAAGAGATTCATTTGGCATTTTGGAGAAGTTGTCAAACTCAGTCAAAATGTTGGTCAATCTGATTGTTGAAGTCACGTCAGCTCCTTCCATCTGTCTTGCCACCTCATCCCATATCTCTTTTGCTGTATCATAAGAATCAACAGACCCATAGATTTCATCCGGTAGAGCTCTGTATAAACATGACCTTGCTCTGTTATCTGCAGCTGTTCGATCCTTTTGCTCAGCATTCAAAAGTTCATGAGTTTGAATAACTGCACCAGTAGTGGGATGGAGATGAACAGCAAGTCCATTCAGAATGGAATCTTTCATCATATGACCATTTGTTTGACTCTCCACATAGTCCATGAATCGTTTCTTCCATAGTCCGTAAGAACCACGGTAGAGAACTGGAGGTCTTGTATCAGAACCTAATGCCAATGCTTCACGAGAAGCCATTTGAGATTGATTTGAATTGAATGAGCAAATGAAACGATCTTGTTAAGAAAATGAAACGATCTTGATTGAACCAGGTAACTGAAACGATCTTGATTTAAACAAGACTTGAAACGATCTTGATTGAACCAAGTAACTGAAACGATCTTGATTTAAACAAGACTTGAAACGATCTTGATTTAAACAAGAATTGAAACGATCTTGATTGAATAGAGAATGAAACGATCTTGACAGAATCGTTCTGGGTGAGATCGTCTTTGAGTAAGATCGTCTTGGAAATTTTGGAGAAATTTGGCTAAGTATGAAATGAAACGATCTTGAAAAACAAAATGTGAAACGATCTTGAGAAGATCGTCTTAGGTAATTTTATGAGAAATTTGGTTAAGTATGGAAAATGAAACGGTCTTGTAAACTGGGACGATCTTGATTGAAGATCGTCTTGGAAATTTTGGTGAAATTTGGCTAAGTATGAAAATGAAACGGTTTAGATGAAGATCGTCTTAGGTGAAACGATCTTGGTTGAAGTTCGTCCAGGGATTTTTGGTGAAATTTGACTAAGTATGAAAATGAAACGGTTTATATGAAGATCGTCTTGTTTTCTTTCTCAAAAACTTTTAAGTGTATGAAACGACCAAACCAATCCTTTAGGATTAATTAGCCAGAATCAACACTACCACAACACGCTCTTAGCTAAAACGATCTTGTGAGGATCGTCTTAACACACCACAAATCACTGAACTCAAAACGGTCTAAGGCAGATCGTCTTGGTTATCTTCTTCATCTGAACACATTTCCAGAAAAACTCCATTATCAACTTTTTAAAACTTAGATTTCTTATGAATTACTAGGAGTTAGATCACGAAATCACTTTCAAACTGTTTCAATTCACGTCCGCAACATGATTATGAACAAAATTCAACCTAAAACACAACAGATTCAAATCCCTGAAATTACGCGCCAAAACTCAAAATTCAATCTCGAGATTTGGATTGAATTGGAACTCGAAAATTGACAGGATTATGTTATCAATAGCCACGAATCTATTGATGAACAAACAATTGTGATTTTATGAGATTTGATGTGTGAATTTTGAAGAACCAGTAGGTGAGAAATTACGAACAGAATATGAAATTAAACTTGATTTCGATGAAATTGTGATCAAATTCAGTTATGGATCGTCATCAGATTGATGTTTCGCTCTGATACCACTTGTTATAACACGATTTTAGCTCTGAATTCGATCTAACAATGGCGGTTTTCTAGTGTGTGTTCTTGGTGTGTGTGTGTGTGTTTTGAGAGAGAAAGATCGTATTAACTGAAAGATTGGAATTAATTGTGTAAGGAATGAATTGTTGGTTCTGTTCTTGTTATGATTTCTAAGGTATGAGGGCTATATATAGTCTAACAATATATCTATGCTAATTATCACAATTAGCCCCTCAACCTTAGTAATCATCTATCTATGACTTAACAACAAGAATGTCTTCTAATCTTAATTACAATTTATCACTATTTTTGGATTTCTAACATCATTTTGTCAAATTCGGGTTTGAGCATTTGTGGAAGAAATTGTAAGTTAAAACTACCTCATATCAGTTATTTTATGTTGATAAACATGTTTCTAGTAAAACCCAAACGTTTTGTGCCTTGAATCGAGTCAAAAAAATCGGATTAGAATCCCAGTTTCAAGCCGCTTGTACAGTAAACGCGTGTTAAGGTTTAAACGCGCGTTAGGGTTTAAACGCGTGTTAGGGTTTAAACGCGCGTTAGGGTTTAAACGCGTGTTAGGGTTTAAACGCGCGTTAGGGTTTAAACGCGTGTTAGGGTTTAAACGCGCGTTAGGGTTTAAACGCGTGTTAGGGTTTAAACGCGCGTTAGGGTTTAAACGCGCGTTAGGGTTTAAACGCGTGTTAGGGTTTAAACGCGCGTTAGGGTTTAAACGCGTGTTAGGGTTTAAACGCGTGTTAGGGTTTAAACGCGTGTTAGGGTTTAAACGCGTGTTAGGGTTTAAACGCGCGTTAGGGTTTAAACGCGTGTTAGGGTTTAAACGCGCGTTAGGGTTTAAACGCGCGTTAGGGTTTAAACGCGCGTTAGGGTTTAAACGCGTGTTAGGGTTTAAACGCGTGTTAGGGTTTAAACGCGTGTTAAGGTTTAAACGCGCGTTAGGGTTTAAACGCGTGTTAGGGTTTAAACGCGCGTTAGGGTTTAAACGCGTGTTAGGGTTTAAACGCGTGTTAGGGTTTAAACGCGTGTTAGGGTTTAAACGCGTGTTAGGGTTTAAACGCGTGTTAGGGTTTAAACGCGTGTTAGGGTTTAAACGCGTGTTAGGGTTTAAACGCGCGTTAGGGTTTAAACGCGTGTTAGGGTTTAAACGCGCGTTAGGGTTTAAACGCGTGTTAGGGTTTAAACGCGTGTTAGGGTTTAAACGCGTGTTAGGGTTTAAACGCGTGTTAGGGTTTAAACGCGTGTTAGGGTTTAAACGCGCGTTAGGGTTTAAACGCGCGTTAAGGTTTAAACGCGTGTTAGGGTTTAAACGCGCGTTAGGGTTTAAACGCGCGTTAGGGTTTAAACGCGTGTTAGGGTTTAAACGCGCGTTAGGGTTTAAACGCGTGTTAGGGTTTAAACGCGCGTTAGGGTTTAAACGCGTGTTAGGGTTTAAACGCGTGTTAGGTTTAAACGCGTGTTAGGGTTTAAACGCGTGTTAGGGTTTAAACGCGCGTTAGGGTTTAAACGCGCGTTAGGGTTTAAACGCGCGTTAGGGTTTAAACGCGTGTTAGGGTTTAAACGCGTGTTAGGGTTTAAACGCGCGTTAGGGTTTAAACGCGTGTTAGGGTTTAAACGCGCGTTAGGGTTTAAACGCGTGTTAGGGTTTAAACGCGTGTTAGGGTTTAAACGCGCGTTAGGGTTTAAACGCGTGTTAGGGTTTAAACGCGTGTTAGGGTTTAAACGCGCGTTAGGGTTTAAACGCGTGTTAGGGTTTAAACGCGCGTTAGGGTTTAAACGCGTGTTAGGGTTTAAACGCGTGTTAGGGTTTAAACGCGTGTTAGGGTTTAAACGCGTGTTAGGGTTTAAACGCGCGTTAGGGTTTAAACGCGCGTTAGGGTTTAAACGCGTGTTAGGGTTTAAACGCGCGTTAGGGTTTAAACGCGCGTTAGGTTTAAACGCGTGTTAGGGTTTAAACGCGCGTTAGGGTTTAAACGCGCGTTAGGTTTAAACGCGCGTTAGGGTTTAAACGCGTGTTAGGGTTTAAACGCGCGTTAGGGTTTAAACGCGTGTTAGGGTTTAAACGCGTGTTAGGGTTTAAACGCGCGTTAGGGTTTAAACGCGTGTTAGGGTTTAAACGCGCGTTAGGGTTTAAACGCGTGTTAGGGTTTAAACGCGTGTTAGGGTTTAAACGCGCGTTAGGGTTTAAACGCGTGTTAGGGTTTAAACGCGCGTTAGGGTTTAAACGCGTGTTAGGGTTTAAACGCGCGTTAGGGTTTAAACGCGTGTTAGGGTTTAAACGCGCGTTAGGGTTTAAACGCGCGTTAGGTTTAAACGCGTGTTAGGGTTTAAACGCGTGTTAGGGTTTAAACGCGCGTTAGGGTTTAAACGCGCGTTAGGGTTTAAACGCGTGTTAGGGTTTAAACGCGTGTTAGGGTTTAAACGCGTGTTAGGGTTTAAACGCGTGTTAGGGTTCATAAACTTGCGTGTTTACTTGCATTCGTTGATTGATTGATTGATTGTTCTAGTTGTTGGATTGATGTGGCGTTCATTTCGTTTGATTGACTTGGTTTATGTTTTGGTTAAGTATTACCTTAATATTAGGATAGACGTACATACATGAAAGTCGGTTTTGCCTTCATTGGGTTTTAGATGTGGTGGGAAGGCTGCGGGTGACCCTATATATAAGCATCTGGACTTGAAGAAAGTAGAATCCTCTGAAGTATATGTACGTATAGTTGGTTTATATTGTGATTAGTGGCTAAGATTGACGATTATTGATTATTAGTTTATGGTTCATCATAGGTTGATTGACTGGGTTAATATTTTGGTTGAGTATTAATGGCCGATGTTGATGAATGGTGATTATTGGTTTATGATTGACGTTTATTGATGGATGACTCAGGATTGGCGAATATTGATTATTGATTCATATTCATCGTATATCGATCGTTGGTTTATGATTTATGCATTTACATTTGATTGTAAGCATTGCATACATTACTGTTGGACCCTCGGCAGGGGATTGCCGGCATCCTGGTGCATAGATGTATGCACCCATTTTGGATGTAGTCCTGACCCCGAGTATATAGACATATATATCTCGATGATTTTGAGATACAGCCTTGTCCATTGCGATGGCAGAAGGGTATTGTAAGGTCACGCTTGGGATAGGCATATTTGCTTATTCATACATTTGGCACTTGCATTGATACATACATCATTGTGCATCCTCATTACACTCTCATTCTTTTGTGTAATCTTGTTGTTGGACGATATTGTGTTGCTTAGAGGCTCGCTGTAAGTCATGTCTAGCCTCTATTCTTATATTGTGATTATTGATGTTGGTTCGTTACGAACCTTTACTACGAACTCACCAACCTTGTGTTGACTATGCTTAGTACACTTTTCAGGAAATCAGGTTCTCCCAGGGCGTGGAGTTTAGTTGCTTGGCTTGCTGTAAACCCGGATATGGACCTCATGGATCAAGGATTCATTGGCCTGTCTTTTGCATTATACTTAGGATTGTTCGCCATCTTTGGATGTTATTATGTAAACTTTGATGACTATTTGCTCCTGTTGTATTTTGTTACTTGTTCACGTTGTATCAGATTCACTGAATCTTAAATTGCATCTAGTTGTTCTATTGTAATTCCACCGGTGCTGTATGATTTCCGTGATATTGAGCCTCGGCTTGGGGTGTTATAGTAATTAGAATCAAACCATATTTAGGATACATATTACTTCTTATATAAACTGAACCCTACAAATAAAATCACAACACACGAAATCTTTGAAACCCCACGAACCGTCCGCTACTTTTATTGTTCTTAACAAACATGGCTAACGAAAATAAAAGTTTTTTTTTTTTGCAAGACTTTAATGAAAACTCGGTCAATTGTGTAATCAAATATTGCTTCTCTGGAAGAGGTTGTATAAAAGAAAATCTGCTACACCATCCAGCCTTTATATGATTTAGCATTCAGTATTTAAATTTGAATATCTCAATTCGTTTTTAAGTATATTTTTACATTTTTACATATAAGTATTTTTTTTGTTCCATATGCTAATTCTTATATTGATAATGTTGTAAAACTCGTGTATTTGACACGGGTCTAAAATCTAGTAATGATAATTATATGTTAGATATATCCTTTTTCATGTTGTATTAGGATCGCATCTTCATTTTATTTTTTTTTAACTTTTAATAAGATTTTCAATTAATATTAATTATGACATCATCAACATTCAATTTGATGAGTGATATGATTGGTCAATAAGTCATTAGATCAGTTGTCTTTTAGTATATATATATATATTAATATAATCAATAAGTCTCAAACTGGTATAGGTTGTCCATCCTATACCGAAAAGTCGTACCCCCATCCTATACCGAAAAGTGGTACCGAATCATGTCGGTATCTATACCGGTACTCATTTTTCTAACTTTTCGGGATCAATACCAATCGGTATCAAACCGGGAAATTCCCCAAATCCCAAAATAGACCCTTTGGTCCCGTAATATTTAGAATCTTTGTACACTATATTTAGAATTGACGAATACGACGACAATGGTAGTAGCGGTGGCGGTGGGTGGTGGCGGCGATAATGGGTGATGGTGGCAGCGGCGGCGATGAGGGGTGGTGATGGCGGAGACGGTGGTGGTGTGGTTAATAATGTAAAAGTAATTGATGTAAAGAGGGTAATGTATTGAGGGATCTATGCTGTAAATTATTTCATTAAAAGTATTATAAGTATATTGGAAGAAGTTGTTTAATGTGGTGAATGAAGTTGTGAAGCAAAATAGAAAAACTAGAGGCCTTCTCCCCTTTATATTAAATAGTACAAATATAGATGTTAACATACCTTTTTTTCACTCTGTGACTTAATTCTCTGTATGATATGGATATGATTTTAGAAAAGAACTACTGTATAGATGGTGACTGGGTGGCCGTGGGGACCTTGATATTTTGACCAATTGTAAAGGTCGGTTAAAGCAGTAGGTGAAAAAGATGATTTTATCGGTGAACTTGTTACGGAAGTGAAGGCGAGAGGTCGGTGAAACTCAGGTCGGCTAAGAAAATCACCAAGTGATTAAAATACGTACTTCATTTTTTTTTTATTATTTTCTTACTCTCTGCTAAACATGTTCTTATCTTTGCTGTTTCTTTATTATATTATTATATATTGGGGGAAGGGAGTATAAGGTTGTCCCATACCCAAGCTTAGGTATGGAACCCCTCACATACCATTTTTTTAAACCATAAATATCATGGGGGCCATGTGTTTTATTAATTATACAACAAATATTAAAATATTGTTATGTGAGGGGTTCCATACCTAAGCTTGGGTATGGGACAACCTTATATTCACTTTCCCCTTACATATTTATTTGTTTTGTGGAAACATGTGGCTGATAAAAGATGACTTCTTTTTATTTGATTTTTTAGTTTTTTTCTTTGGTTATTATTAAAATTTTCATTTGAATTTAAATTAGTTGTTAGAAATCACTCAATCAGTTTTAGCAAGTTTGATTTTATGTTTTAATTTTACAATTAATGTTATGACAGGTTTTTTTATTGTATTTTTATTTTTAAATATTAATGAAACATGTAATTTGTTTTAAATAAATAAGTGAAGGTGGGGACCAAATGGTAGGTAA
>CM067172.1:292126-293635 GCA_034093135.1 Erigeron breviscapus | reverse complement strand
ATATCCTAACTTGATTTGAGTTTTTCTCTTTCAACAATGGCAGTAAACATTTTTGTTTTTGTTATATAGGACTTAATATAAAATATATATACGGATTGGGTTTTAAATTTATCTTTTACTGATATAAATTTCATCAACTACTATATAATATAAACAAAGATAGGTATATGGTCAATGTTAGATGAAAAGGACTTAGAAAATTGAACTATAACATTTAAAATAGAATAGTGTATTAGTTATATTAACCAACTAAGATAAAAAAAAATGTCACGTGCAATACGTGGGTAAGGTTATATAACTACTTACATATTTAGTTTTCATAATAATGTATGTTGATCTTATATACAATATATTTTAAAAGAAGGCGATAATATACGTGAAATAAGGAGCGGAGCTTAAAAAGCGAGCCTGTCAAATAAAAAAAAATTTTTTTTTTGTTTTTTATTTTCTTTTAACAAAAACCCATTCCAAAAAAAAAATAATTAAAAATTTTTTAAAGGTTATCTCTAATCATTTCTATTTCTTCATCTCCAAAATTGTAGGAATAAAAACATCTAGTAAAAATATTCTGCATTCAGAAGTTTTCATTTCTAATCATGTACTCCATAAACCTTAAGTCAAAAAAAAGTTTACGTTACCACAATACATCTTTATACAACACTTTACTTACTTTAAATCAAAAGTTGAGTTAAAAAACTAATAAACAAACTCATTTATACTTCCGTCCCATTTTAAATATCCTAACTTGATTTGAGTTTTTCTCTTTCAACAATGGCAGTAAACATTTTTGTTTTTGTTATATAGGACTTAATATAAAATATATATACGGATTGGGTTTTAAATTTATCTTTTACTGATATAAATTTCATCAACTACTATATAATATAAACAAAGATAGGTATATGGTCAATGTTAGATGAAAAGGACTTAGAAAATTGAACTATAACATTTAAAATAGAATAGTGTATTAGTTATATTAACCAACTAAGATAAAAAAAAATGTCACGTGCAATACGTGGGTAAGGTTATATAACTACTTACATATTTAGTTTTCATAATAATGTATGTTGATCTTATATACAATATATTTTAAAAGAAGGCGATAATATACGTGAAATAAGGAGCGGAGCTTAAAAAGCGAGCCTGTCAAATAAAAAAAAATGTCACGTGCAATACGTGGGTAAGGTTATATAACTACTTACATATTTAGTTTTCATAATAATGTATGTTGATCTTATATACAATATATTTTAAAAGAAGGCGATAATATACGTGAAATAAGGAGCGGAGCTTAAAAAGCGAGCCTGTCAAATAAAAAAAAATTATGAAGGAAAGGTTATCTCTAATCATTTCTATTTCTTCATCTCCAAAATTGTAGGAATAAAAACATCTAGTAAAAATATTCTGCATTCAGAAGTTTTCATTTCTAATCATGTACTCCATAAACCTTAAGTCAAAAAAAAGTTTACGTTACCACAATACATCTTTATACAACACTTTACTTACTTT
>CM067172.1:279626-287126 GCA_034093135.1 Erigeron breviscapus | reverse complement strand
ATTAAAGAGTGTTCTGTGAGCCTTTTGAAGAAAGAGGGTCTGTCAAGAGAATGTTGATGTCCAGCAATATTGCAGTTATGATGTAAACTTTCTACGTCTTCTCCATCACTCTCAGTAAGATACTCCTCCGACAGAGTTGGCCTTACACTTGGTGGTGCTGCCCTAGATGTAAGTATAAGATGGTAACAAGGTTAGTGAAATCAAAACTAAAATAAGTGCAAATTGAAACTGCAATACTAATGTACGCGTCACAATTACTTACATACTGGAAGAGCTGCAGCCGATCCAACTCCACGCTCATTAAAGTAATCAAACAAGTAACTTCCTCCCCCAAGACATGTTAACATGATTTTACCACCCTCAGTAACCTCATGTTCATAGCAAAGATGAGTCCACTTAGTACCATTCAATCCTACAGCACGCCAAACTATCGGCTCAACTTCATCGTCTTCACTCTTTACATCATCATCAGTATGATGAACATCATGATCCTCTTCAGCTTCATCCTCATATATTACCTCCACATCTGCAATTTGATGTGCTCCAAAAATGGTAGCAGTCTTGTCGGTATGACGACGATATTGCACATTCAGCTCCTCAAGAAAGAACAACGGTGGATACCGAGATTAGTCAAATATTAAAGTAGTTACTAACAAAACATATATTTAGAAGCATTGCATAAAGGAGTACATTAGTATTTTAGAAAAGTTTTTTTACCTCTGTATGTGTTGTTTCACCAGTCACTTCAATTAAACATCTATTCACATATGCATCTCCATTAGCATTAACCAACACCTGCTTCGCTAATCCAAACTGCCCAGGTAATTTCATTAACTCTTTATATACATATTTCAGTTTAATTATTTAGAAAAATTAAACATAAATCACTATGTCGCTAATCCAAATTTTTCAATATTAAAGGTTTGCAGCTTCAAGAAGAAGATATTCTCAATCTCTGCCTTTCATATATACAACAATTGTTACTTAACAATGGCAGTACCCTCAGAAACTTTCCCGACATGCCTTTCCCGACTACAAATTATGTTTCATCACTCAATAACCGGTTAATTGCCAATGAACTGCTGTATGATAAAAGGGCACTAAGTATTGAACATCAACAATTGTTAAGTTGCTTAACTATTGAACAAAAATAGCTGTATGATACCGTTATCAGTTCTGTTGGTAAAAACGAAGGAGGAGTTTTCTTCGTTTATGGATATGGAGGTACAGGGAAAACTTATCTTTGGAAGACTCTAACAGCTGCATTACGTTCCCAAGGCCAAATTGTGCTAAATGTCGCCTCAAGTGGAATAGCATCACTCTTACTAACTGGTGGAAGAACCGCACATTCAAGGTTTGTTATTCCAATTAACATCACTGAAAACTCTATTTGTTCCATAGATCCAAGCAGTGAGCTGGCAGCATTAATCAAGATCACTAAATTGATCATTTGGCATGAAGCTCCTATGATACACAAGCATTGTTTTGAAGCTCTTGATAGGACAATGAGGGATATTCTAAGATCAACCCAACCAAATAGCGAAGACAAAATCTTTGGAGGCAAAGTAGTGGTCTTTGGCGGTGACTTTAGACAAATCTTGCCCGTCATACCAAAAGGAACCAGAAGCATGATTGTCAATGCAAGTCTAAATTCCTCATATATATGGCACCACTGTAAAGTGCTTAAATTGACAGTCAATATGAGGCTCAAAGTTGGAACACAACAACAAGATTTACAACAGGTTCAAGAATTTGCTGAATGGATTTTAAAAGTGGAAGATGAGGTTCTGGGTAATGAAAATGATGGGGAAGCAGAAATTGAAATACCAAAGGAGTTGTTAGTGGCTGATTCAAATGATCCCCTTTCATCACTGATTAATTTTACATATCAAGATATGCTTAACAGTTTGCAAGATCCCATGTTTTTTCAACAACGTGCTATTCTTGCACCAACTCATGATGTGGTTGGAACTATAAATGAAAAGTTGTTAGAAATGATGCCTGGTGAGGAAATGACATATCTAAGTTCCGATAACATATGTGAATATGAAGATAGCAATGCAATTGATGCAGCTTTGTTCTCAACAGAAGTCATAAACGGACTTAGATTGGCCGGATTACCCAATCATAAGTTGGCGTTGAAGGTTGGAGTCCCAGTTATGTTACGGCGGAACCTCGATCAACAGAATGGCTTGTGTAATGGCACACGTTTACAAGTGATCAGATTGGGAAAACATGTGATAGAAGCCAAAATCATCACAGGAACAAACATTGGCACTCACACTTTAATTTCAAGATTAAAGATGACACCATCGGATAAAAGGATTCCAGTTAAGATTTGTCGAAAGCAATTCCCTATTTCAGTATGCTTTGCTATGACGATAAACAAGAGCCAAGGACAATCACTCGATCGTGTTGGTTTGTATCTTCCACGACCAGTTTTTAGTCATGGCCAATTGTATGTAGCGATCTCGAGAGTCAAAAGCAAGAAAGGATTGAAAATTCTGATACAAGATGAACACTTGAAAGTGAAGAACACAACCACAAATGTGTAACACCCCAAGCCGGAGCTCGAAATGTCACGGAAATCATACAGCACCCGGTGGAATTACAATAGAACAACTAAATGCAATTAACGATTCGGTGAATCCAAAACATAGCAAAACAAGTAACAAAATACAACAGGAGCATATAGCCATCAAAGATAACAAACGATCCTAAGTATAATGCAAAAGGAGGGTCAATGAATCCTTGATCCATGAGGTCCAAGTCCGGGTTAGACAGCAAGCAAGCAAGCAACTAAACTCCACGCCCGGGGAGAACCTGATTACCTGAAAAGTGTACTAAGCATAGTCAACACAAGGTTGGTGAGTTCGTAGTAATGGTTCGTAAAGAACCAACATCAATAATCGACATATAAGAATAAAGGCTAGACATGACTTACAGCGAGCCTCTACATAACACAACATCGCCCAACAACAAGATTACACAAGACAAGAAAATGTGTAATGAGAATGCACAAATGATATGCGTGTCAATGCAAGTGCCAAATGTATGAATAAGCAAACATGCCTATCCCAAGCGTGACCTTCAATCACGTATGCAACGATACCCTTCTGCCATCGCAATGGACAAGGCTGTATCTCAAAAACATCGAGATATATATGTCTATATACTCGGGGTCAGGTCTACATCCAAAATGGGTGCATACATCTATGCACCAGGATGCCGGCAAATCCCCTGCCGAGGGTCCAACAATAATGTATGCAATGCTTACAACCAAATGTAAATGCATAAATCGTAAACCAACAATCAATAGACAATGAACCTGTGCCAACAGTCAATAGACAATGAACCTGTGCCAACAGTCAATATTCGTCAAACATAACCCAACAACCAATATACGACAATCATACGCCAACGATCAATAATCAACAACATAAGCCACAAATCAATATCTTAAACCAACTATACGTACATAGACTTCCGAGGATTCTACTTTCTCCAAGTCCCAGATGCTTATATATAGGGTCACCCGCAGCCTTCCCACCACATCTAGAACCCAATGAAGGCATAACCGACTTCCATGTATGCACGTCTATCCTAATATAAATGTAATACTTAACTAAAACATAACCCAAGTCAATCAAACTAGACGAACTGTCACGTCAATCCAACAATCCAGTCAAACAATCAACAAACCGAACAATGCAAATAAACACGCCAGGTTTACACTTTTCAGCCCGAATCTCAAGCGAGTAGGGAGATACGAAACTCACCTTGATTGGCTAAGAAGCTAGGATTAGATTACAAACGAGTAATGGGTTCCACACGTCCACAACCTATAATTATTCATCATAATACCGCCATGTCAACTATACAATCTCAAACAAGTTGATTTAGCTCGATTAAGTCAAGCCACGAACCCTAAACACCTTTACAACATTAACGAGTATGAACTAGACGCAATCGACTCGACCTTTTTAGAAATGAGAAAGGATTCATACAAAAAGAGTGTTACTGCATGAAACTAGACTCTCTTACGAATCCAACGATAGGTCATAAGACTTGTTTGAAGTTACGGATTAAAAGTTATTAATATTTGAAAATCGACGCGCGCATTTTCCCAGTGACTATGCACTGCGTCGCAGTGAGCCAGGACTAAGCTCACTGCGCCGCAGTGGCTAAACTGGACCAGAACCAGTAACAATGCACTGCGCCGCAGTGAGCCAGGACTAAGCTCACTGCGCCGCAGTGGCTAAACTGGACCAGAACCAGTAACAATGCACTGCGCCGCAGTGAGCCAAGGGAGGGCTCACTGCGCCGCAGTGACCACAAACTGCAGCCAGCACCTGCAGGTTATGCAGGTGCTACGAACCAAAACCCTAAATTTTCAACCCAAAACAACCCGAATCGATTTGTAAAGACTTTTAACTCGATTCGAAGCATAACAAGGTATCGTTAAACATAAATACACATAACCCAACCCACAAATTCGACCAAAACATCACAATCATTCACAAATCCTTCCAACCCTAACCCTAAACCCAATTTAACCCAAATTTCCATTTTACCATTTTAAAGACTTGTAACCACACCAACTCAACTAGAAACACATGAACAAGCATAAATAGAAGTAAATGGGTTGAATTAGACTTACACAAACACCTTCTTGAGCTTAAACCCGAAATTAGGTCAAAAGGGATAAAAAGGCAAGAACTTGACTTTGATTCTTCAATATGGCGAGAATGTGGTATAGATGGTGATGATTCTTGTGTTATAATCGATCCACTACTAGATGATGCAAGAAATGGTGAAGAGATTGAAATGGTTCTTTGCTTTTGAGAGAAAGAGAAGAAGAGATAAATAGATAGAAAATGAGAGGGGGAGAAAGGATAAGGAGGGGGGAGATGGGTCTAATGTGGCTGGTGGGTCATGGACTACCCACGGGCCGACCCGTTTCCCTTCTCAAGCCACAATACCATTGTATACATCTTTAGATACCGACTACACATACGACGACCCGACTAACGTACCACATAGTCATAATATCATGAATGGGCCCAAATTACTTCATTCAATAAGTTTGTTAGTCAAATTACACAAAAGTCAACGGTCAAAATTCACGGGTGTTACATTATTCCCCCGTTAAAAGAATTTCGTCCCGAAATTCAACAAAACCCTAATTAACAAATAAATGCGGATACTTGGACTTCATATGGTCTTCTCTCTCCCAAGTGAACTCGGCTCCACGTCTAGCATTCCATCTTACTTTCACAATGGTGTAGCGCTTCTTCTTGAGCTTCTTTTCTTGACGGTCCACGATCTCTACCGGCTCTTCAACAAAGTTCAAGTTTGAATCAACCCTAATTTCGTCCATAGGCACATGATGTGTAGGATCCGCCAAACACTTGCGCAAGTTACAAATATGGAACACATCATGCACACCACTAAGCTCTTGGGGCAATTCTAGTCGATAAGCAACTTTCCCAACCCGTTCAAGAATCTTGAAAGGACCAACATACCTTGGTGCAAGTTTTCCCCGCTTCACAAATCGTACGACTCCTTTCCAAGGTGACACTTTCAAAAGTACAAATTCACCAACTTCAAACTCCAACGGTCTTCGTCTCACATCGGCATACTTCTTTTGACGCTCACGGGCCAATTGCAACTTCTCCTTGATTTGAGATATTACCTTGGTTGTTTCAATCACAATTTCTGGCCCGATAAGTTGACTCTCTCCAATTTCCGCCCAAGCTAGAGGAGAGCGGCAAACTCTACCATACAATGCTTTAAAGGGTGCCATTTGAATGGTAGCATGATAGCTATTGTTGTATGAAAACTCAACTAACGGCAAATGGTCTTCCCAACTTCCACCAAAATCAATTGCACACGCCTCAACATATCTTCGAGTGTTTGAATGGTTCTCTCGGTTTGCCCATCCGTTTGAGGGTGAAATGCCGTGCTCATGTCAAGTCGGGTACCCATGGCCTTTTGAAAGGCTTCCCAAAATTTCGATTTGAAACGGGCATCTCTATCCGAAATGATAGAAATCGGCACTCCATGCTTAGATATTACTTCCTTGATGTACAAACGGGCTAAAGTGTCAAATTTATCGGTTTCACGAATGGCTAAAAAGTGAGCCGATTTCGTTAACCGATCTACTATCACCCAAATTGTGTCTCTGCCGCTTCTCGTCTTCGGTAGTTTAGTGATGAAGTCCATTGAGATATGTTCCCACTTCCACTCGGGCATCACCGGTTGTACCAACAATCCGGGTGGCTTCTTGTGATCGGCTTTGACTTGTAAGCAAGTAAGGCACTCACTCACATACCTTGCCACATCACGCTTCATGCCCGGCCACCAATACAATTCCTTCAAGTCAAAGTACATCTTATCCGACCCGGGATGGACCGAATAAGGCGATAGGTGAGCTTCATTCATAATAAGCATTCTTAAGTCGCCGAAAATAGGAACCCAAAGTCTTTCAACCATGTATAGCCCATTATCATTCTTTCGATCAAATAGTTGTTCCATGCCATCTAGGTTTTCGTTTCCAAAGTTTTCCGGTAGGGTGGCTTGAATTTGGGCTTCAATGATTCGATCGCGAATGTTTGGCCCTACTGTGAGGCTCATAGCTCTAGCCCGTCTTGGTTTCACTCTCTCCTTTCGGCTCAAGGCATCGGCTACTACATTTGCCTTGCCCGGGGGATAACGGATGTCACAATCATAATCACTAAATAGCTCTAACCAACGCCTTGCCTCATGTTCAATTCACTTTGGTTGAAGATGTGTTGGAGACTTTTGTGATCGGTATAAATCACACATTTGGTGCCATAGAGGTAATGCCTCCAACACTTCAAAGCAAACACAACCGCTCCCAATTCCAAATCATGTGTCGGGTAGTTCTTCTCATGCACCTTCAATTGTCGAGAGGCATAAGCAATGACTTTACCCCTTTGCATAAGAACGCAACCCAACCCTTGCCCCGAAGCATCACAATAAACCACAAAATCTTCTATCCCATCCGGTAATGTCAAAATAGGAGCATCACATAGCATATCCTTAAGTGTTTGGAAGGCGTTCTCTTGTCTCACGCCCCATTCAAAATTTTTCTCCTTTTGAGTCAAGAGGGTGAGTGGTTGTGCAATACGGGAGAAATTTTCAATAAATCTTCTATAGTAACCCGCCAATCCAAGGAATTGACGGATCTCGGATGGCGTTTCGGGCCTTCTCCAGTTCTTGACCGCTTCAATCTTGTTTGGGTCCACATGAATACCATCCTTGCTCACTACGTGACCAAGGAAGTGGACCTCTTCCAACCAAAACTCACACTTGGAAAATTTCGCATACAACTTCTCCTTCCTTAGTAATTCAAGCACTTCACGCAAGTGCTTAGCATGCTCCTCCTTTGTCTTCGAGTATACAAGTATGTCATCAATGAACACAATGACGGACTTGTCTAAGTATGGTTGACACACCCAGTTCATCAAGTCCATG
>CM067172.1:258932-278626 GCA_034093135.1 Erigeron breviscapus | reverse complement strand
GAGTGCTGATGAGAAGTTTTGAGAAATGCCAGTGTCATTACAAAATGTTTCAAGTACTTTGTTTTGAAATTCTGTACCATTATCACTTCGTAACTGACACACTTTTCGAGTGTGCTTGAGCTCAATTCTTTTGATGAGAGAGATGATTTCAGCAGGTGCATCACTTTTGGATCTGATGAATACCACCCAGCAGTATCTTGTGAATTCATCAACCACAACTAGAGTGTACTTCTTTCCAGCTCTAGTTTGAACATTCACTGGACCAAAAAGATCCATATGAAGCATGTGAAGAGGTTCAGTGATGCTAAAGTTTTGCTTGGTCTTAAAACTGGCCCTTTTCTGTTTTCCCATCTCACACCCTGGACATGGCTTTTCTTTATTGAAAGAAATCTGAGGTATCACATCAACCAGTTGTTTGCGAGACAACTTGTTAATATTTTTGAAATTAAGATGGGATAATCTTTTATGCCATAACTAGTTGTGTCCTCAGCAGTATAGAAACATTGCTCTTTTGGAGCTGGTTCCATATCCATGATGTACACATTTCCTTTTCTTGGTGCAATCATCACCACTTTCCAATCTTTGTTAAATATGGTGCCTTGAGCAATATCGAACAAAACTCTGAAGCCATCACAAAGTTGGCTTACACTGATCAAGTTATATTTAAAACCATTCACAAATGCAACTCTTTTGAATTCGACTTGTCCATTATTGAGCACACCATATCCTTCAGTCTTTCCAGATTGATCGTTACCAAACGTCACTGTCGGTCCATCTTGCACAGTGAACTCTTCCAGTAGGGCTTACATCTGGTTATAGTCCGGCCAGCAGCGCTGTCCAGATACCAGATATTCTTCTTTCGATCGCCCTGCACACCCACAAAAATCATTAGTTATTTTTGTGAACCCATCTTTTCTTGATGGGTTCAGTGGACTTCACTTCAGAAGTCCCAGTGATTGTTGTGGGGTTGAACTGGAGGCTGAATCTGGAGCTTTTTCATCAGCTCCAGCTCCAGGAGTAAAAACGATTGGTACTTGATATTTATTCCCCTTTTTCTTTTCATTTTTAGCTCCAAGTTGAGCAATCTTTTGTTTTTGTTTTAAAGGGGTTTTGACATTTTGTTTTTCAACTGGGAGAAGTGAACTCCTTCCAGATTTTTAATCTGGCAGTGCAACTCTGAACCTGCCGAGACAAAAGTTGGAGTTGACTTTCCAGATTACAAAATTTATTTTCATCAGGCTGTTGAACCTTGGACCTAGGTTCAGCTGGAGTTTTGGTCTTTTGAGTCTTGGGCTCCTTAGACTTTTGAGGTAAAGGCTTATCACCAGCAGCCTTTTTACTGGAGTTTAGCCTGTTCAGCTCCAGATTTAACCTCAGATGGGGTGGTCTCAATGGGTTCAGTTTTGACAATCTCAGGCTGATCATATGGAGTTTCAACCCTGAGAGCTGGAGGCAATGCATGAAGATCTGGTATGAGAGCTGCCATTTCCAGATCTCCAGATTTCCATGCATTTTTCTGGGCATTAATTGTTCTAGAAAATGCATCATAATTCTTTCCAGATGCTTTTACCCATGACTTGATAATCATTTGTTCTTTTTCAAGATCAGAAATTAATTTTTGATTATCAAGTTTCTAAAGCCTCAATTTTTAAAACTGACTCCTTGAGAGCCAACTGGACACTTTGTAAATCACTCAGTTGAGGTTTTAAATTGTTCAGTTCAGTTAAAACCATTTCCAGATACCTTTCACAATCAGTTCTAATAGTTTCAACAAACAATAATCACCACTTAATGATTCAGCAAGGTCCAGTTTCAGTTCTGGATCAACCTGGTTGTCATAATCACATACCTTTTTCAAATTGATGTCCACCCATCTTCCAGTGATGACATCTTCTTTTGCCACATGTTGCTGTTGATCTTCCAAGGCCATGAAACACATGTCCCTTTCCTCTTCATCATCATCAGATGAGTCATCAGAGTATTCCCACTTTCCCTCAGTTTGTGCAATCATGCACTGGTCTTTCTCTTTTTCCATGGAAAGAAGAGCAATCTGGGCTTTAAGCTTCTTGTATTTAGCTTTATAGCCATCATCAGCCGATTGTTGTTAGGGACAGAGGGCCAGTTTGGTTGTTCAACTGACTAGATCTACATTCCTTCATAAAGTGACCTTTCTTACCACACTTATAGCAGGTAAGATTGGTTTATCCAGAGAGTTGGAGCTGGAAGCATTGTTTGGGCCATTAAATCTATTAGATTTATGCTTAAACCTATTAAAGGTTTTAGCAATCATGGCGACCAGATCATCATCGTCAGTTTCATTACAACCATCACTGATTTCAGTGGTCAGACCAGAGTTCAAGAAACTGTTTAACATCTCCTTCATTGAGTGTGACTGGACACTCTCTGCAGACATTAAAGCAGCACAAGGTCGCTCAGTTATACTAGCAACCTTGGGACTCTGGGCATGATTCATGGCATCCTGCTCAGCCACCAGTCTTGCAGCATTATTATCTTCAGTGAATCTGAAGGCTCCATAGAGCGATGCAAGAGTGGTTGTGCAAGGTTTTACCTTGTCTTAAGACAAGAACCATGTTTTCCCATTTGGAAGGAAGAATATCACAAAACTTCTCAAGAAGAATATCCTTATCCTTCTCAACCAAGCCTCTCAACTGACTAATGAGGCTAGTAAATCTGGTGTAAGTACCAGTCAAACTTTCATTGGGCAGAGCAAAGAAGGATTCATACTTCTTGTTCAAGGCAACCTTTCTAGTGACAATGGTGTCATCACCTCCTTCAAACTGAATAACTAATTCTTCCCACATTGCCTTGGCACTGGGGAACAACACAAGTGTTGGAATTAAGTCTTCAGGAACAGCTGCAAGGATCATGTTTTTCAGTCTCGTATCAAGGTCAACCAGTCTGCGATCCTTATTAGACCAATGGTCTTCGAGCTTTTCTCTGCTTGCCTCTTCTTCCAGTTGGATCAAGAAGAGGACTTACCCCAAGGGACATGGGTATATATGGTCCATCCTTAAGGATTTTCAACATATACCTTTCTATCCCACCAAAATGCAAGAGCATTCTGGCCTTCCATGTACCAAAGGTCTCACTGTTCCCATCAAATTTAGGAACAGGAGTGTTAGAATAATGTACATGGACATGGTTAGGGGCATTTGGAGGAGGAGGAGGAGGATTGTTTGAATAGGTGAAACATTTTCATCAGGACCAGAACCATTCTCACCTTCAGTAGTAGACATCTAAGCAGATCTAGGCAAGTATATTAGCCTTCTGCTTTGATACCACTTGTAAGTCCCAACTAATGGTTTAACCCACGAGTGTAGAATACAACAAGTCAAGTATGAACTAGAAAAGGACTAGTATTGCTTTAAATATAAATGCAAGAATATAAATAAAGCAATAAAGACTTAAGCAATAAATAAGTAAACAAGTATGTAAATGGTGGAACACAAATGTAATTTTCAAGTGTATTTTATTTATTGATGTTAAACAAAATACAAGGTTGTTGCGGAACCTAGATAATACAAATGTAAGTATCTAAACAACCTATGAATTACAAGTGATCTATATTTGCTAAATAAACTCCTTGATCGAGATACTTAAAGTTGTGAAGTATAACTGTTAAGATCGAGAGTATTTAGGCAAATTCACCAAATTGCAAAAAGTAATTTGAACGAGAGAAATGACTTAGTATTTATAGGCAAAAAGAATTAATATGAATTTATTATGCCGTACAAATATGGTTGCATGCATTTAAGGAAACAATTTTAGTTCCTTAAATGCATTGGTTAAGGTACAAGGATAAAGTCATATTGATGTGACTTGTCATCCTTTTAACTAACCACCTTTACACACGTATTGTACTTTTATCAATAGACAAATGGGTTGTCCGGGTAAAAGTGTGTAAAGGCATAAAGTCAATTCCTCGTAATCAGTGTTCAGACTTGTAAGGTCTAGAACACTGTCAAGGTCTCCAGTCGGGAGATCTGGTAAGACTGTCAGTGGGCTCCACTGCTTGTCAGTCTTCTTTCTTCAACTTCAGTCTTTGACTTCAGTGAGAATGTCTTCAGTAGAAACGATCTTGACTGGAGTGAAGTCCAGTGAGCTAATCTGGAGGATTCCAGATTCCTGTACAAGTAAATAGTTCACTGGCCTTCTCATAATTTCTGAACAAATCTTCAGTGGGCTCCAGTCTTCAAGTCTGGAGCGAGTCCAGTAAAACTGGACCTAATAAATTCCCCCTATTTGTTTAGAAATTATGCAAGGTTTTTCAAGCTTCTATCTATACAATTTGTATGCTTGAAAAACACTTGAATTTTGACTAAGTCTAAAAATTAAGTTACTGGAGAACACTTTATAGATCATCAGTGTTCCAGTTTTTGTCTTTTAATTCTAACTTAGACCTAATCTGATCACTTACTTGTGAATCAAAAATTGCAACTATATTTACATACATCAACTGATAAAAAGTTACAATTTGATCAAAAATAAATTACAAAACAAGTAAATGATAAGGAGTCAGGCCCTTCTCTTTGAAGTCTGTCCAGGAGCATCTTCAGTGGCCTTCCTCTTGGGTGATGGAGAAGATGGAGAAGATTCTGGTGCACACATTCCCAAAGCAACCTCCATTTGTTGCTTCCTCTTGAAGGCCTTCTCAATCCTCTTCAGGAAGTACTTCTCATCTGGAGATACATCAGTCCGTCCTTTGAATGTTAGGCCAATTTCTTTCAATTCTGAAAGACCGAAGGCTTGGACTGAAGTATTCTTTCATTCATCTCTGAAGTCTCCTTCCCTGGTAAGCTTGACATGAATTTTCGCATAATTTTCATGATTTTCAGCAAGCTTGATCTCAGCAGCAATGATTTTTCTGACATTGGCTCTGAAGTTCATCATTTCTTCATATTTCGCCTTTGTTTTTTCAGCCTGAATCATTTCTTCAGTTTCCCTAGATACTTTCCTTTGTTCAACAACTTTTTGCAATTCTTCCCTGTTTATTCTCTTGGAAATGTCTAAGGGAATGAAGGTACTGAGATCTGCATCTCTGGAGGCCTTGGTTTGTCTGGCAGGAACCTTAGGCAAACCCTTAATCTTCTTTCTGTATTCATTTTCCAGAGCAGCAGTATTCTTCCTTACTTGCTTCTGGAGGTTCACCAACTCCTCTTTCCTCTGGGCTATGAGATCTAGTACACTTACACCATATGTTTCAGAATCATACATTTGTTCTTCTTGTGAATACCTGGAGCAGAGGTGAACATCATCCATGATCTCTAGACATTGATGAACTCTGGGATCTTCCTTCATCTTTTTATATATATCAACATGAATGCCCAGTCTTCCAGCATTGTAAGAATCCAGAGTCCCATGACTAGCCATCTCCATCTTATGAGCCATCAAATCATCCTTTTGATTTTGCTTGAATATTTCTATCATGATGCACTCCTGCTCCAGTCTTTTTGAATTGTCATCATCAACATTTGGTAAGTGTTATCCATCTCTTCAATTTCTCCACCAGACACCACATGCTTTCGTCTGACCTTTTTCAGTGTGGTTGGGATGTCTGGGAAGGCTTCAAATTGTGGCTCACTGGCATCAGTACCAGCAGCTTCTTCTTCCTGCACAATGGCTTCAGTGCCAAGTGCTTCTTGTGCACTCGCATCAGTACCAGTCACCTTTTCAACTTCACTGGCCTTTTCAATATTGGCCAAGGCTTCCTTTTTCAGAATTAACCCTTCAGCATCAGATTTTCCCCCTTGGAATTATCTCCAGTCGTAGACTCTAGATGATTCCATATCTTTCCAAGTGTATGTTTGTCAGAAGACCCAAAAGTTCTTCCTGCTACTGGAGAGGTAATGTTCACTGTATTTCTGAGGGCCAACACTTCCTTCTTAACAATTTCAAGTTCTTGAGGCAAGTGTTTGGGCAACTCTCCTTCAATCATTCTTACCACCTGAGGCAACAACCCATCTTGAATGCTTCGTAAAACTGACCCAGAAATTTCCGAAGTGATTTCTTTCAGCATATCAGCTCTAAATTTTCTAGCAATTTCATCACTAATACTGCTGACAACAGAATTCAGGTCTAGGGTTGGCCTTCTTTCAACATTGCTTATCCTGGTGGTCAACTTCTGAACCTCTTCTGTTAGACTGGACAATGGTTGAACAACTTCCTTTCACTGTAGTTTGAACAGAATTAACCAGCCTCGCCTCTAATCCCTGGACCGCCACTTTAATATTTTCAGAATTTTTATTTGTGGCCAGAACCAGTTCATTCAACTTCTCAAAGACTATCTTCTCATTTTCAACAAATAAATTCATTTCAGAAGCAAGGTTATTTGACAATAAGGATTTAAAGTCAGAAACAACCTGAGAAGATGACTGGAGTGATCTCTCCAGGTCCGCCACCTTAATCAAAAGGCCTTGGACCTCGGCTGAAGAAGAAGTGGAGAGACCACTGGGAGGTGCTAGATCAGAAGCCATTCTGGTCACCAAAGGAACTTGTGTCTGGACTCCTTCAGTAGAAGTTTCAGAAGTTACAACGGTTGAGTCCAGCACACGGTGTTCAGGAAAGTCTAGCGGTGCTTCAAGTGGTGGTGGTTGATCGGATGAAATCTGGAGAGAACTTGGTGAAATAGTTGAAGTGTTTTGCGGATTTGAAGGTGGTGGTGGTGCAAAAGATTCTGGTGGTGGTGGCATTTCAGTAGAGATAAGTGGTGGGGTGACTGAAGCAATAACAGAAGTAACAACATTTTCTACTTCATCACCCAGAAAATTCATATTTACATCAAACATATTACCTTCAGACATTGGGGAATCTACCTCATCCCAATCTGGAGCCGTCCCAACTGTCTGATCATCCACTTCTCTATTTAAATCCAACTGAGCATTCTGCTCACCAATCACCTGCTCATCATCCCGTACAATATTTTCCTCCTGCTCAACAATAAGAGACCCATCTTCATTCATGATATCACCAGCCGAAGAATGTGAGACTGGAATCACTAGAGGTGAGGCTCCAGTAACCCAGTCTGTGCAAGAGTTGTGTCAGAAATATGGCTATGTTCAATTGATTATGCTGACACGGACTCTACTGAAGGTTGGGCTGACCCTCTATTTTCTTCACCACTCCCACCTACAAGAACATTGGGAGTGGCTGCTTGCAAATTTTCCCTTGTGACATCTCCAGAATTCTATTGGGAGGATTCTGGATGGCTAGATTGGGGTCTACTGGAGGCGACCGGAACTCCTCCTCTCCTAAGACGTCTGGTTGTATTTCTTGGTCTGGTTGGAGGGTTAGATGGTACAATATTAACAATCTGCTGTTGGTCAGGAGCCACCCGGGTAACTGGTGGCACTATTTCAGCATTGAGGACTCCAGTAGGTCCCTCATTATTTTGAGGCCTGCCTGAAGCCTCTCCTGACTCATCTGGTGATGATGCATCACTTTCATCCCTTTGAAAACTTGTGATCATGACCTGAGGTATATTTACCTCATTTTCAGAAGATTTAAGGTTGGTCAGATCACGCATATACTCACATAAGAAAAGTGAGTGGTTTCAAAATCGTACTGGTTACCCAGAGCTCTTTTAAAAATAAGTGAAAGAAAACGAATATAAGGTACAAATGCTTTTCTACCTTTCACTTTAAAACGCTCTACCAGATCATCAAAGAAAATCTGAGCAAAATCCACTCTGTATCCGAACCAGAGGCAGTAAGCAATCTGGAGATCCATGTTTGATCTGATCTTGTAACACCCGTCGTTTAAAAACTTGGATTTTTCAAAACTTTGCCAAACGGCGTTTAAAATAAGCGGAAAGGATCACTTTCAAAATCTGCCCCATCCGTAACGGATGGTACCTTTAAAAATGGTGTTACAAATGCATCGTCGAAACAATATAAATGAAATCCAAGCTATGACACCAACATAAATGCCATCCATTATTACATACATAATCAGTCATAAAATGAGAAGCCAAGACATAAGGCTAAAAGGTGAAGTCTAAGCATTCAATGCTAGTCTTCTTTATTAGTTCTACCCCTCTCACCGAGCTAATCCTTTCCTAGCTCAAGCTTGCTTATCCTGAAGGCACAACATTTTCAAAAGAACAAGTGTTAGCTAATAGAATTAGCTAAGTAAGATAACATAGATTTGAAAACGTTTGCCAATTACATATATTAACAAAATCTGCATTTTAAGTTAATATCACACACATACATAACATCATAAGATACACATTAGGTTCATCATGTCCTAAAGTGTGCCTATACTTTCTTTCTTCATCTTTCTTTCTTTATTTCTTTGTCAAGACGTAGGCTAAGTGACTTATGCCACTTACATAGGGATGTGGGGTTGTGTGTAGGCGGTCATAGACCATACATGGAGTCCTCACACCCGACATGATGGGTAAACCATAAGGTGGTCCATCGGCGTCGTTAAGGAAAGACAAAGTCATTTCCAACTGAATAAACCGTTTATGCCTTTACGCATTGGTGGTTAGTTACTTCACCCGGAATAAACAAACATAACTATGTCACAAGGAGCAACTCAAGTGACCACGTACGCACTAGCTTTACAACTAGCACGGGTTAAGCTTAACACAACTTTACATAATGCTCGAGACTTTAATCTTATATTAGTTTAGGTTACACTTTCACCTAAGCTAATCACATATCATCTTTTACTTTAGGGCCCTTAACGTGCACGTGAACATGGCAATCCTAATCAAGGACTAGTGACTAGGTGATCAGCCACACATGCAAGCATATATCATATCATTTCAATTAAGGTAATCTTATGAAAACGTGTTTTGTTGTACCAACAGGTGACAAAAGATGTTATCTTACCTTGATACAGCTTACCAACAAGTTACAAGTATCTTATAGTGCTTGCTAAGTGCTCCCGACAACCTATAATGAGTATAAGATCGATCTATAAGCTTAACGAAACTCAAGTACAAGACTGGACCTATCTGTGCACCGCACAGATATTCTGTGCGCCGCACAGAATATGTTTTGGCCCCTTGTGCGCCGCACAAAAGACTTGTGCACCGCACAGAACATCGAATTTTATCACAGAACTTTTGGACAAATCTCCCGTGCGCCGCACAGAAGCTCTGTGCGCCGCATAACGGGCATCTTTAACAAACTCAAATCTGGAAAACACCCTCTGTGCGCCGCATAGCCCAAACGTGCATCGCACAAATGACAGTTTACTGAAACCAAGTCTGGAACACATCAGATATGCGCCGCACGCCAGTTTTGTGCGCCGCATATCTGCTGTCGACCAGAAACCTAACTTTAATCTTTGATCAAACGAATTCCATACAAACCCAAACCCCAAATCCGCCCTGGGGATATAAAATTAACCCTTTTTCCAATACTTTTCAAGCCTTTAATCCATCAATCAATCCTTTAATGCTTTACATCACAAATCAATCATTACAACACCCGAATAACAAGAATTCGGTAAATGTTTGATCAAATAACCCAACCCAAACCCTATGGCCTGGATCGAAGAAAAGTGAAATAAATGAACGACCTTTTATTCCAACATCTCCTCTCAATCCTTTGCTTCATCCTACTGGATCCAGAAGGGGTAGGGAAAAGAGGGAGGAACACTGGTCTGAAGAGGATAGGAGCTTAGATACCACTCTCAAAAACATGATCCTAGGGGCCGTTCCAGAATCTGTAATTCCCACACTAGTGTTATTTCCCAGTGCTAAAACCATGTGGGATGAACTGGTGAACCAGTATGAAGGAGGTGATGACACTGTTGTCACCAGAAAAGTCTCCTTAAACAAGAAGTATGAGTCATTTTTTGCTCTACCTAATGAGTCTCTCACTGGTACTTACACCAGATTTATGAGTATCATAAACCAGTAGAGAGGTCTTGGGGTTGAGAAAGACAAGGATATACTTCTGGAGAAATTTTGTGATATTCTACCCACCAAATGGTCTCACATGATCCTGGTTTTACGACAAGGTAAAACTCTGCACACACACACTCTCTCTCAACTCTATATGGAGCTTTCAGATATACTGAAGAAAATCAAGCTCAGAGAGTTATGGCTGAGAAAGATGCCTTTAACCATGCTTCCAGTAGTTCAAGTCTGGTGAGTCGTACTGATCCACCAGGCACGCATTAATATCTTCTGAGAATGTATTTTCTATGAAGAAGATGATGTCTGAACTAATGGAATCTGGTGAAACTAGTTTTATCTCTCCAGACTGTGATGAATCTGACAATGATGACCTCGTTGCAATGATTGCTAAAACGTTTAACCGTTTCAAAGCAAGAGCAAATAGGCCATCTGGACAATTTGCATCCAGTTCTTCAACTGATAAGACCAATCTGACATGCTTTAAGTGTGGAAAGAAAGGTCATTTCATGAAGGAGTGCAGGTCCAGTCAGTCTAAATCCCAGTCTGGTCCATATATTTCAAATCAGAAGCCTAATGATAGCTACAAATTGAAATACAAAAAGCTTAAGGCTCAGATAGCTCTCATGTCTGAAGAAAAAGAAGATAATAATAAGTGCATGATTGCTTCTACTGAAGAAAAATGGGTTCCTTCTGATGATTCATCAGTCGATGAAGAAGAGGAAAGAGATTGCTGTTACATGGCTCTGGCAGACAAAGAGCATCTGGTGAAGGAAGATGTCACATCTGGAAGATGGGTGGACATTGTTATCAAAAAGGTTAGTGATTATGATACTGAAACTGACCAAGAATTAAAATTGGACATTGCTGAAGCTCTTAATTCTGATTTAATTTTTGTTGAAACTGTTAGATCTGAAAGTGTAACGGGTCTAGAAACAGATTCTTCTGAACTTACAATGTTAAAATCAAAATTAAAAGAACTTCAAGACATTGAACTGGCATTTCAAGCCCAAGTCTGGTAACTGAACAATTGATTCAAGAAAAACAAGATCTTGAAGTCATTTTAGAGAAAGAAAAACAGGTTATTAAATCATGGCTAGAGACCAGAAAACCATATGATGCAACAGTAAATCAATTTCCCACACAAAAACGTGCGTATTTAGATGGAAATACTCATGTTGCATCATTGGTACCTCTTATTGACCGTTTACCAAAGGAAGTCAGGCCCATCACCTGTTATGATGAGTCTGTTACCTCCAGACCCAGTTTTCAACCAGTTTAATCCCCAAAGGTCAAGACTGGAGCATCTCAGATGACTGCTCCAGTTAAAAAGGTAAATCAAAGAAAACCTTTGCCTCAAAAGAGCCCATCACCTAAGCCCTTAGTCCAGTCAAATGGAAAGGCTCAGGTTTCATCTGATGAAATTCTGTTAAGGATGGAAAGTCAGTTTCAACAACTGACTCGCCAGATTCAAAGTTGTAATGCAAGAATGAACAATTTTGAAGGTACATATACTGCCCTAAACAAATTTCTAAATATTTTTCTAAAAATGATAAAAATATTTCTCCAGTAGAGAAAATGAAAAGGGTTTCAAAACTTTCAGTTCTAATCAAATTTACAGAGAAATCTGTTTATCAGGAAAGTGAACTCGACCAGATACCCCCAGGGACTCATATGTGGAAAGGTGAGTCCAGTGAACCCATCAGTCGATGGGTTCCAAAATCTAATTGATTTATCTGGTGGATGTGCAGGGCGATAGAAAGAAATATATCTGGTATCTTGACAGTGCAGCTGGCAGGACGATGACCGGTTGTAAGACCCTGCTGGAGGAATTCATCATCACTGATGGACCCTCCATTACTTTTGGAAATGATGGTTGTGGAAAAACTGAGGGATATGGTGTTCTGAACAATGGACAAGTCAAATTCAGACGAGTTGCATATGTGAATGGTTTGAAATATAACCTGATTCAGTGTAAGCCAACTCTGTGATGATGGCTATCAAGTACTGTTCAATATTGCTCAGGGTACTGTATTCAACAAGGACTGGAAGGTAGTATTGATTGCTCCCAGAAAAGGGAATGTGTACATGATGGATATGGAAAGCTCTCCTTCAGAGCAGTGTTTCTATACTCAAGCTGACGAAGACACAAACTGGTTATGGCACAAAAGGTTATCCCATTTAAATTTCAAAAATATTAACAAGTTGTCTAGAAAACAACTGGCAGATGGGATACCTTCAGTTTCCTTCAAAAAGGAAAGGCCATGTCCAGGATGTGAAATGGAAAAGCAGAAACGTGCCAGTTTCAAGACCAAGCAGAATTTCAGCATATCTGAACCACTTCACATGTTACATATGGATCTTTTTGGTCCAGTAAATGTTCAGACTCGTGCTGGTAAAAGATACACCTGGTGATTGTCGATGAATATTCCAGATATTGTTGGGTTATCTTTCTCAGGTCTAAAAATGAAGCTGCTGCTGAAATCATTGCTCTTATCAAGCAAATTGAGCTTAAGCACAAGCGAAAAGTGTGTCAGTTAAGAAGTGACAATGGAACAGAATTCCAGAATGCTACACTGGAGTCATTCTGCACTGATACTGGCATCTCCCAGAACTTCTCCTCAGCACGCTCTCCAGAACAGAATGGAGTTGTTGAAAGAAAGATCGAACGCTGATAGAAGCTGCCAGGAGTATGCTAGTTGAATCTGGTCTTCCTACCAGTTTCTGGGCTGAAGCAATTGCACTGCTTGCCACACCCAGAACAGGTCTGTTTACATCAAAAGACACAAGAAGACAGCCTATGAAGTCTAAAGAAATAGAAAACCAAATATTGGTTATTTTCACATTTTTGGATGTCCAGTTTACATCCTGAACGACTCCAGCCAGTTAGGCAAATTTGATGCCAAAGCAGATGAAGGATATTTCTTAGGTTATTCAGCCATTCGCAAGGCCTTTAGAGTCTATAACAAGAGACTGGAGAAGGTCCATGAGTCAATTCATGTTACATTTGATGAATCAAACAATGCAATCACTAAAAAGCAAATCCTTGATTCAACCTAGTAACTCCAATTGTCTTCTGTGAATCTGATCCTATCAACTACAATAAAGATTCAGAAGACACAGTTTCCAGTCATCCAGATCTGGAACCTGTTCAGATTAAGAAGTCTCCCAGTAGTACTCCTTTCTATCCTTCAATGAGTTTCAAACTACCCACTAAACTCATTATTGGATCAGATGTTCGTACTACTCCCCCAGTATCAGTAACAGTTGAAGATGAACCAGTTATTCAAGAAATATCTTCAAATGATGAAGTTCAGAATGCAAATCATGAATTAAACACTTCAGATGAAGATACTGAAATTGTCTGGGAAGATCCTCCTCCTAAAGAAAATCAACTGAACTCTTGCACTGATATTGTTGTCAGTAACAATTCTGGTCAATACTCTAGGTGGACAAAAGCTCACCCTATCGAACAGATCATAGGTGACTCCAGTAGAGGTATTCTGACCAGAAGAGCCTCCAGTGAACAATGTTTGTACGTCAGTTTTCTATCAATGATAGAACCAAAGAAGATTGACGAGGCTCTGGAAGATCCTAGCTGGGTGGTAGCTATGCAAGAAGAGCTTCACCAGTTTGAAAGGAACAAGGTCTGGTATCTGGTTCCCTTCCCAGTTGGCAAGAAAGAACCAATTGGAACAAGATGGGTCTTCAGAAACAAAGTAGATGAAGATGGTAATGTAATCAGAAACAAGGCCAGACTGGTTACACAGGGTTATTGCCAATCAGATGTTGATTTTGATGAATCTTTTGCTCCAGTGGCTAGACTTGAAGCGATCAGAATATTCTTAGCATTCGCTGCTCATCATCAGTTCAAGGTCTACCAGATGGACGTAAAGAGTGCATTCTTGAATGGAAAATTGGAAGAAGAAGTTTATGTCAAGCAACCACCAGGATTCGTTGATGAAAAACATCCCCACTGGGTATATCGTCTGGACAAGGCACTTTATGGCCTCAGACAAGCACCACGAGCCTGGTATGATACTTTGACTAAACATTTATTGAAAAATAATTTCAAACGAGGTGCAATTGACAATACTTTATTCATTCTTCATGAAAAAGGTAATGTTCTGTTGGTACAAATTTATGTTGATGATATTATTTTTGGTTCTACTGATGAAAAGATGTGCAAGAAATTTTCAAAAATAATGGCATCTGAATACGAAATGAGTCTAATGGGTGAAGTAACATATTTTCTTGGACTTCAGATTAAACAAACCATTGATGGTATTTTTATTAATCAAGAGAAATATGTCAGAGATCTTTTAAGAAGATTTGATATGAATTCTTCATCACCTAAACCCACTCCCATTTCTGCTCCTCTCACTCTGGACTCTGATCCAGATGGGAAGCCAGTGAACACCACTGTCTATAGAGGCATGGTAGGTTCACTGATGTATTTAACTGCCAGTAGACCAGATATTATGTTTTCAACATGTTTATGTGCCAGGTATCAGTCTAATCCAAAAGACTCTCATATGCATGCTGTAAAGCGCATACTGAAGTACCTTAAAGGTGTCCCCAGTTTGGGTCTTTGGTATCCCAAAGGCTCAGGCATGGATCTAATGGGTTATTCAGATTCAGATCATGCAGGCTGTAAGATAGACAGGAAATCCACTACTGGTGGATGTCATTTCCTTGGTGGCAAATTGGTCAGTTGGACCAGTAAGAAGCAAACTTCAGTTTCACTATCCAGTGCTGAAGCTGAATACGTGTCTACAGCCAGTTGTTGTGCTCAGATACTCTGGATGAAGAACCAGTTGCTTGATTATGGTATTAAGTATTCAAAGACTCCCATCTTTTGTGATACTACCAGTGCCATTGCTATCTCAAACAATCCAGTCATGCACTCCAAAACGAAACACATTGATCTCAGGTATCATTTTATTCGTGATCATATTATGAAAAATAACATTGAACTTCATTTTATCCCCACTGACAAACAACTCGCTGACATTTTTACCAAACCTCTGGATATAAAAACTTTTGAATATCTTGTTGGTGAGTTGGGAATGTTAAACCCTTAAATCTGGAACCTTGGTATTTGAAAGCCCAGATATCGAACGCCTTGATGTACTATCTGTGTTTTTATTTGAACGCCTTTGTGTACTGCCAAGGATCTTTGATTTAAAGATTTACAAATTTATGTTGCCCATATATCGAACGCCTTGATGTACTATATGTGTTTTTATAAATTTCTGAATCAACATTCCAGGGGAAAGCCAAAAATGTTAATCTGATGACTTCTTAAATCTGGAACCTTGATATTGAACGCCTTTGTGTACTGTCAGGGATCCTTGATTTAAAAATACTTAAAATTTATAACAGCTCAGATATTGAACGCCTTTGTGTACTATCTTTGCCAGTATAAATTTCTAAGTTCATAATATTTTGTCCTTAAAAGAATTAAAATTTCAGGGGAATTTATTTTCCACTGGAAGAATTTTCTGGAAAATATTACTGGTACTTTACTGGAAGTCCTCCAGTGTACCATCAGTGCATACCCTCCACTGGAGTAATCCACCAGTGACACTGGAGTATCTGAACGGTCTCCAGATGCATTGAAATGAGTCATTAGTTTAGTCATAATATTTTAAATACTTGTTCTCAGTGTGTGCCACGTCAGCAAACTTTTTGAATTGTAAAATATCTAGTTATCCTACGTGGCATGACTTTTTCAAAACAAATGATGGTTATTTACCTTGGGAAGACAAAAAGTGCAAGTTGGTTAGTTTTTGTGGGCTGTCAAAACGTCACACATTAATGTACGATGGGATGCATTAAATGCGGATTTCAAACTCGATGAAAAGTTACATTGGATAAATTTAAACAAATTGGTTGAAATTCTTATTTTCTCTTTCCTCTATAAATACCCAATCAAAATTCACTTTCACTTTCATCTCGAAACTTATTAACTCCCAATTTCCTTCATTCAATTTTCATTCTTCATTCAATTCCAATCATATATCTCTTTCTTCATTAAATTTCAATTTCATCTTTATAAACCCTAAAAGTCATCATCATTCCTTTCTGAATATAATCAAATGGCTCCACGAAATGCATCATCTTCTGAAAGAAATCTTCTCACTGCTGCATATGATCCTGCCCCAAATGTTGTTAGGGCATCTCATATAAATCTCGTACCTGGAACCATTCGAATCAACATGAACAATTGGATGGCAAAGCTTTCTGGTACCCATGATCCACAATCGATCATTGGGCGATTACAAGCCTTCTTCCTTAGTTCTCCATTATATGGGGCACTAATATTAAACCCAGGAAACATGTACCATGAATACCTTTGTGAATTCTAGTACACGGCCCATTTCAGAGACAACGATTATAACACCATCTACTTCACTCTCTAAAGAGGTGCAAGACATCTAACAATGACTGTTGGTGCTATTTCAAATGCTCTCCAGTTGAATTATTTTACAGAGAATGAACTGCCCATCGAACTTCCCTCTGGACTGAATTATAGGGAAGTGTGCAGGTTGATGGGGCATACTGATATTTTGGACGAACATGGTGTTTTGAAAAGAAAAGGAACGATCTACATGAGCAGATTGACTGACTCATGGAGATATTTCTTTACACATCTGGTTGAATGCTTGCGTGGGAGCTCTGGAGGATTAGATCAGATTAATCATACACAGCTCCAGATGGCTTATTGTTTATGGTTTGGACAGCGTGTGGATTTCGCACAGATATTCTTTGAAGATCTGGTGGAACGTCTGAAGGGTAAGCATAGAAGACCCCATATACCCTTCATTCGTTTCCTTTCCCTTGTATTTAAAAATATACTGGGAAATGAATATGACTTCCAGACAACGCACTTTTCTGTGGCTGAATATCTGAGGGATTTGAACCATTTGGTATCAAGACCTGGTGAGGTGGATATTCCTCAGGATATGCTTACAAGTTTTGTACGAGAAGTGACTGACGCATCATCTCAAGATGAGTCAGAAGATGCTCCAGAGGAAAATGTACAAGCAGAAGTTGGATCACCTGAAGATGAGGTTGATCCAGAACCACAACAACAACAACAACAACAACAACAACAACAACAACAACAACAACAACAACAACAACAACAACAACAACAACAACAACAACAACAACAACAACAACAACAACAACAACAACAACAACAACAACAACAACAACAACAACAACAACAACAACAACAACAACAACAACAACAACAACAACAACAACAACAACAACAACAACAACAACAACAACAACAACAACAACAACAACAACAACAACAACAACAACAACAACAACAACAACAACAACAACAACAACAACAACAACAACAACAACAACAACAACAACAACAACAACAACAACAACAACAACAACAACAACAACAACAACAACAACAACAACAACAACAACAACAACAACAACAACAACAACAACAACAACAACAACAACAACAACAACAACAACAACAACAACAACAACAACAACAACAACAACAACAACAACAACAACAACAACAACAACAACAACAACAACAACAACAACAACAACAACAACAACAACAACAACAACAACACCAGAAACAACTCATGCACCACCACCAATACCACCCTCATCAATTCCTTCCAATGTTCAATACTTTCAACCACCTCCTGATGCACCTATTATGACCAGACTGAACATTGCAAATTTTCCAATCTTCGGTACAATTGACTCTGCTGCAGTTACACCTGAAAGAGTTGCTGCTCCAATGTCTCAGGTTACAAGAATTGTTACAACTCCTTCTCCAGTTGGTCCCTCCACTCCTTCAACCGAGGTCCAAGGCCTTTTTAATAAGGTGGCAGACCTGGAGAGATCATTACTGACATCCTCTCAGGTTATTTCTGACTTCAAATCATTATTGTCAAATAACCTTCAGTCAGAAATGAATATATTTGCTGGGAATGAGAGGATGGTCTTTGAAAAGTTGGACGAACTGGTACTGGCCACCAACAGAAATTCTGAAACAATCAAAGTGGCAGTCCAGGGGTTAGAAGCGAAACTGGTTAATACCGTTCAGACTGCAGTGAAAGCTGAAACTATACAACCAATTGCAAGTATGAATGAAGAACTTCAGAAATTGCCCAGTTTTGTAACAAATCTGGAGAACAGGCCAACCCTTGATCAGAATACCATCATCAGTACAATCAGCAATACATGTGTTCAGAAGTTCAAAGATGAAATGCTGAAGAACATTACTGATGAGGTTTCTGAAGCTGTACTCAAGAATTTACAAGATGGGTTTTTGCCTCAGGTTGAGAGAATGATTTCAAATGAGCTGCCAAAGCACTTGCCTCAAGAACTTGAAATGGAGCTCAGAAAGACTGTGAATATCACTACTCCAGTAGCTGGTCGAACCTTTGGCTCGGCTGAACATCACTAGTTAGAACAGTTATGGAATGATCTTCAGTCCAGAACCAAAGATCCTTCCAAGGGGGAAAAGTCTGTTGAAACTGAAAAGTCTACTGAAAAGTCGAAGACTGTTGGTACTGAGAAAGTGTTGGAAAAGGAGAAAGCTGTTGAAATGGTGACTGATACTGATGCCAGTGCACCTGAAGTTATTGCACAGGAATCACAAGTGCAAACAGAAGAGGCTGCTGGTACTGAAGCCAGTGAGCCCCAGTTCGAGGAATTCCCAGATATCATCACTACTTTGAAAAGTCTGAAAAGAAAGAAACACGTGGTATCTGGAGGAGAAATAGAGAGTACTGAAGAGACTGAGGACACAACTGCTGGTTCTTCACAAAGAATGCCAGTCAGCACTGATCAGAGACTGGAACAACAAGGAATTATGATCGATATCTTTAAAAAGGGACAAAGGGATGAATTGCTGGCCCATAAAAGGGAGATGGCAATAATGGGAACACTAGACTCATATAACGCTGATAGGTTGGGCGTTCATATTGAGGTCTATAAATTGATGAAAGAAGATCCCAGAGTCCACAGTTGTCTAGAAGTTATGGACGATGTCTATATTCGGTCCAGATACTCTGAAGATGAACAGATATTCGATGCTGAAACCTTTGGTCGTTCAGTTCCAAAGTTGATTGAGTTAAGAAGAGCAGAGTTGATTGATCTGCAAAAGAAAGTTAGAAAGAATGCTGCTGCACTGGAAAATGAATATAGAAAAAGAATAAAAGACAAGTCAAAACTTCCAGTCAGACAGACAAAGGCTGCCAGAGATGCAGATCTCAGTACGTTTATTCCACTGGATACAACAAAGAAAATTGATAGAGTCCAAGCTCAGAAAGCTTTAGAGGATCTGAAAGTGTCAAGGCAAACTGAAGAGGACATCCAAGTTGCCAGAACCAAGGATAAGTATAATGAACTAATGCGGTTCAGGGCAGATGTCAGAAAGATCATTGGAGCTGAAATCAAACTTGCTGAAGACCATGAAAATTTTACCAAGTTTGAAGTAAAGCTCACTAGAGAAGGGAACTTCATTGATGAAAGGAAGTTCACATTAGTTCAGGCATTTGGGTTGACTGACTGAAAGAAATTGGACTGATCTTCAAAGGACAGTCAAATTTGTCTCCAGACGTACAGGCCTTCATAAAGAGAATTCAATGGGTCTGGTCGAGAAAGGAGAAAATGGAGGTTGCACTTGGCATTCGCACTGCAAGTTCAACTCCATTACCCAAGAGGAAGGCTACAGAGAGTGCATCTGGGCACATCCAAAAGAAGCAAGCCTGACTCACTTTGTCATTTACTTGTA
>CM067172.1:243101-257932 GCA_034093135.1 Erigeron breviscapus | reverse complement strand
AAGAATGATTCTCAGGAAATGCCCCACATATGCATACAAGGAGTGTTGCTTTTATAGGCGAAAGCTCCTCGTCACTTGGTGTCCAAATCAACCACGTAGTCTTCTTGTATTGGACGATCAAAAGAATAATCGATCGTGCCTTCATCGTACTTGTGGTCCCCCACGTACTGCAGCACATTCTTCATCGTCCAATAAGAGTATGGACACGCATATGTAAACAACCACCAACCTGGATACTAGGAATATTCCTAGTCACGCCATAGTCCTTATCTTCAATCCAGGTTGTTATCTTCACTTTGATTGTTGACACAGATTGGGCGGTTTGTCACGGCACCAATCTGCCTAAGTGTTCCAAGCTGACTGCTAGTTCCAATCTGTCTTCTACTAACAGTTTGGTCCTCTATCTTCAATCCTCCTCTTCGACTTGGATTGAATGCTTTAATATTGTTGATGCAGCTTGAATAACACTTGCTTCCATATAGTATTACAATTACGAACAAGAAGCGTGATCTGGGTCAGTTACCTATCGCAAGCTGTGTCAGCTTAGTCTGACCCAGATTCGATTACAAGAACCAAAAGATTACTAAGTGTTTATAGGTCAGATTTGTCATCATTAAATTTACAACAAACATTGGGACTCAAAAATTAGTTATCTAGTTCAAGTACACAATTGCATATTTATTTTACTAGTATGTACAATATATCTAACTAGTTGTGAGTCCCTCGATAGCCACTGATCGCTCTCGAGATCGTCTATTGTTATGTCGTGAGTGCGGAATCCTCACGAGATAACTAGTTTGATTAGTTATCGTATATATTGCTAATTATCTCAATATAATCAGCCTTATGTGATCTATCTTCGTTTTCTATAGCTTAGAAACGAACTTAGTTGCCTTTGGTGTGTGTGATATCAACTGGACACCTCAATTTAGGGTTTCCAATCGTTTATATATGTTCACGATCGATATTGGGCCTGCTGGGCTTTGTTCTTACGAACTTAGCAGCTGTAACACCCGTTTCGTAAAAATATGGATTTCCAAAAATTTCGCCTAACGGCGTTAAATCATGCGGAAACGATTTAGGAAAATACTCAACTAAAGAAAACAGTTGAGAAAACATTGGTGGTGTTACTAATAGCATCAAATCTGTAATAAAAGAAATCCATAAGATTGCCCAACATAAAGCAATCATAACATAGTCATTACATAAATTCCATAAAGGAAATCAATAACATAAGGTCTATGCGAAGC
Source organism: Erigeron breviscapus (assembly GCA_034093135.1). Lineage (NCBI taxonomy): Eukaryota > Viridiplantae > Streptophyta > Magnoliopsida > Asterales > Asteraceae > Erigeron > Erigeron breviscapus. The sequence goes on along the minus strand of CM067172.1, from coordinate 256,682 downwards.
TATTGGGTAAACTAAAGCCAGCTTGATCATCTACCCATCTCTCTCCAAAGCTTCACACGTCATCTCACTGCCTAACCTGAGGGGTGTCAACACATTAAAAGAAACAAGTGTTAGCTATAAAGCTAAGTAAGATAACACCAGGTTTAAGCAAAACATTTCATCCATTTAAATCGTCACTTTAAAGCATTACGTCATTTTAATTAGGCATTCATACCACCGTATAAACATATCCACATCACATATAAGCATAGAGTTCATGACCCTAAGCGTGCCTAATCAATTTGATCACTTTGATTCACCTCGTTAAGTTGTAACCGAAGTTACCGTTTTTTAAGGAAAGACAATGTCGATCCATGAGTAGCACGCTATGTTCATGACATTAGGTGGGTCATCAGGCCACCCGAAACTACTCGCCACATATGACTTGTTGCAAGGAGCCACCCGAGCAACCATTTTAACGTACCTATAACCACCGTCAGGCATGACGTACCTATTACCACCGTCAGGCACGATTTATACGTACCTATTACCACCGTAAGGCACGATGTACCTATTACCACCGTAAGGCACATGTTATGCATAACACTTAACATCTAATTAGCTCGAGCATTTATCATATTTAGTTTAGATTTCCACCTTTAACCTAAACTAATCCATACTATCATCTTTTCACGTTAGGGCCCTTAAAACGTGCACGTGTCATGGCAACCTAAAAAGGTCTAGTGTTCTAGATGAACAAGCCACATATACATGCACATATCAACATTACATCATTACATCATATCATTAACCACCGTTCGTCATAACATATCATATCGTTGAGCATATCATTAACATCACATATCATATCATAAACCACCGTTCGTCATATCATATCATATCGATAAGCATATCATCAAACATAGCGTATCATGTCATAAACATAACTACGGGGAAGCATTTTAGGCATAGGCATCGTCATCATTATTCCCCGAGTACCTCCCATATCAACCCAACCACATTATAGGTTATACATTACCGTTATGGAGGTTATAGTTTATGAAACCATTTCTTGTTGCACCCTCAGCGTGACAAAAGAAGTGTATCTTACCTCTTGAAAGCGTAAAAAGCAATATAACTTGCTAGCAACCTTGAGTCGTGTTCTTAATCACCACTAAAGAGGGAGAATGGATCGGCCTATGAAACGAGTGAAAATCACCTCCAAAAACCCTATGTCGAGCGATCGGTGGTGCTGTTTTCTTTTGATCGGCCTAGACCTAATCCACGGCCCTATGTGTGTGTTTTGTGAGTATTTTGGCCAAGTAAAGGATACCTTAGATATGTAGTTGCACAAAACCGATCACACGAGTATATAATATGTTAAATCCAACCTTAGACAAGTCGAATTAGGTCCTTACACACAACATGTAACCCAAGATTTGCACAACAATTAATCCAAGATATGATTCACCTAGATGTTCTTGATGAAGATTCTGGGATTTTCAAAGAGAACCTTAGAGAGAGAAGTTATGTGTGTAAAACTCTTTGAAGAAATGAAAGATCAACATATATATAGGCATGAATATGGTTTGGTCGAACTTAATCAGGTCGAATTCGACCAGTTCGACCCCAACCAGGTCGAATTCAATTCATTTCTGGAAACTAGACTCTTTTACAAAAATGTGGCGATTTGAATCGTCAAAAACGGAGTTACGGTTCAAAAGTTATGGCCAAAACAAAATCAGTACGTTTTTCTGTTGTCGACTTGACTATACTACATTCATATAACTTTACACATTATGCCCTTATATTATCTTTAAGGCATTAAAGCCTCTCACATATAGCATATTAAACACACGTAAGCATTAACTCGTTTAGATACTTAACGGTAGCGAAGTGTTGACTTAACGACTCAAGTCAACCGTTACACAAAAAGTTTGGGATGTTACAGCAGCCCAGCCCATAAAACGAAGATTATCTTCGTTAGTTCCTAACGAAGATTATCTTCGTTAGTTCCTAACGAAGATTATCTTCGTTAGTTCCTAACGAAGATTATCTTCGTTAGTTCCTAACGAAGATTATCTTCGTTAGTTCCTAACGAAGATTATCTTTGTTAGTTCCTAACGAAGATTATCTTCGTTAGTTCCTAACGAAGATTATCTTCGTTAGTTCCTAACGAAGATTATCTTCGTTAGTTCCTAACGAAGATTATCTTCGTTAGTTCCTAACGAAGATTATCTTTGTTAGTTCCTAACGAAGATTATCTTCGTTAGTTCCTAACGAAGATTATCTTCGTTAGTTCCTAACGAAGATTATCTTTGTTAGTTCCTAACGAAGATTATCTTCGTTAGTTCCTAACGAAGATTATCTTCGTTAGTTCCTAACGAAGATTATCTTCGTTAGTTCCTAACGAAGATTATCTTCGTTAGTTCCTAACGAAGATTATCTTCGTTAGTTCCTAACGAAGATTATCTTCGTTAGTTCCTAACGAAGATTATCTTCGTTAGTTCCTAACGAAGATTATCTTCGTTAGTTCCTAACGAAGATTATCTTCGTTAGTTCCTAACGAAGATTATCTTCGTTAGTTCCTAACGAAGATTATCTTCGTTAGTTCCTAACGAAGATTATCTTCGTTAGTTCCTAACGAAGATTATCTTCGTTAGTTCCTAACGAAGATTATCTTCGTTAGTTCCTAACGAAGATTATCTTCGTTAGTTCCTAACGAAGATTATCTTCGTTAGTTCCTAACGAAGATTATCTTCGTTAGTTCCTAACGAAGATTATCTTCGTTAGTTCCTAACGAAGATTATCTTCGTTAGTTCCTAACGAAGATTATCTTTGTTAGTTCCTAACGAAGATTATCTTCGTTAGTTCCTAACGAAGATTATCTTTGTTAGTTCCTAACGAAGATTATCTTCGTTAGTTCCTAACGAAGATTATCTTCGTTAGTTCCTAACGAAGATTATCTTCGTTAGTTCCTAACGAAGATTATCTTTGTTAGTTCCTAACGAAGATTATCTTCGTTAGTTCCTAACGAAGATTATCTTCGTTAGTTCCTAACGAAGATTATCTTCGTTAGTTCCTAACGAAGATTATCTTCGTTAGTTCCTAACGAAGATTATCTTCGTTAGTTCCTAACGAAGATTATCTTCGTTAGTTCCTAACGAAGATTATCTTCGTTAGTTCCTAACGAAGATTATCTTCGTTAGTTCCTAACGAAGATTATCTTTGTTAGTTCCTAACGAAGATTATCTTCGTTAGTTCCTAACGAAGATTATCTTCGTTAGTTCCTAACGAAGATTATCTTCGTTAGTTCCTAACGAAGATTATCTTCGTTAGTTCCTAACGAAGATTATCTTCGTTAGTTCCTAACGAAGATTATCTTTGTTAGTTCCTAACGAAGATTATCTTCGTTAGTTCCTAACGAAGATTATCTTCGTTAGTTCCTAACGAAGATTATCTTCGTTAGTTCCTAACGAAGATTATCTTTGTTAGTTCCTAACGAAGATTATCTTCGTTAGTTCCTAACGAAGATTATCTTCGTTAGTTCCTAACGAAGATTATCTTCGTTAGTTCCTAACGAAGATTATCTTCGTTAGTTCCTAACGAAGATTATCTTTGTTAGTTCCTAACGAAGATTATCTTCGTTAGTACCTAACGAAGATTATCTTCGTTAGTTACTAACGAAGATTATCTTCGTTAGTTCCTAACGAAGATTATCTTCGTTAGTTCCTAACGAAGATTATCTTCGTTAGTTCCTAACGAAGATTATCTTCGTTAGTTCCTAACGAAGATTATCTTCGTTAGTTCCTAACGAAGATTATCTTCGTTAGTTCCTAACGAAGATTATCTTTGTTAGTTCCTAACGAAGATTATCTTCGTTAGTTCCTAACGAAGATTATCTTCGTTAGTTCCTAACGAAGATTATCTTCGTTAGTTCCTAACGAAGATTATCTTCGTTAGTTCCTAACGAAGATTATCTTCGTTAGTTCCTAACGAAGATTATCTTCGTTAGTTCCTAACGAAGATTATCTTCGTTAGTTCCTAACGAAGATTATCTTTGTTAGTTCCACGAAGTTTAAAACTTTAGCGGAGCTACTAATTGAAGTTTGAAGCATTCTTTCCTTAACTTCTTTCCTCTTTATCTCCAACTCTTTTCTTTCTTCCAAAGATGGGTCTTCAGGAGTTGAATCCCAAACATCATCAAACCCATAAGGTTTCTTGAATATATTTATATCCGGTTCAGGAACAAGCTCACCCTCCTCAAGTTCATCACCATCGAAGAGTAATTCTGTATCATCTGTATCATCTATTAAGATTACACAAAATGAACACCGGAATACAATGAATAATCATGATAATAATAATAAAGATGAAATATAATTGCATTGAAATAAGATAAATTACATTCACATGTCGTAAACTTATTACATGCAACCTAATATACACTTTATCAATCTTTATCAAAATCATAAGTTGAATCAGAATCAGAATCAGATTCCAAGGCTGTTTGCCTTTGAATCTGTAATTCTTTTCCTCTTTCAGTTTCTACTTCTTGCTGTTTATCTAATAAGTTATCAAATACAGAATGAAAAGCATTTTCTTCGGTATTACAGTCATGTCCAAATTTTGCCTTAACTTCACGCTTTAATCGTTCAGTTTCAGCTTCAACTTGATCATCACTTAAATAATCAACCGATTTCGAAGAATTACCTGAATCAAGTGCTTCAATAACTTCAGCCTCTCGAGGAGCACTTGAACCACCCGCACCAGAAGTACCAGTCTGGGTAGTATCTCTTTCTGTCTCCCCCTGAGTCTCAACCCCTTTTCCTTTGTCAGAAACTGGGCGAGAATCACTCCTATTACCAGCATCATCAGCATCATCATCATCATTCTGACGTCTTGGCTGAACTGCTGATAATCTGCAGACTTCTTCAGGAACATCTCCCCCTTGATTCTTGACCCAGTTGATCAAAAAGGTCAAAGTACCTCGAACAGTCGTAAGATCAGACTCTAACGTATCAACACGAGCCTGAAGAACATCTATACGCCTAACTAGGGAGTAATCTGAAGGAATAGGAGGAAAAGTAGGCAATCTTGGCAATATTGGTATGGTAGGAGGCAACAATGGACGCAATGTGGCACTACCGGCAACAGAAGCAGCCGGTGCTGTAGCGACAACAGGAATAGCAGCATCAGCGGCAGATACTGAAGTAGCCTCAGAAATTCGTGCACGCTTAGCTCTACGATAAGTGAGAGGAGCATCCAGTGTCCTCTTCGGTCCAACATTACTTGTACCTTCATGTAATGGACTTGATGCCATATCTCTATGTTCCAATTGTTCTTGATAATCAGATACAACTTCTTGTTCAGCACCAACATTCTCATCCTGATTAACATGTTCATCATGAACGGGTTGATTCGTATGAGAAAGAACCGGTGAAGAATGACATGCCTTACTCCGACGCTCTCGGCGTAAAGCACCAGGTACATCTTCTCGAGAAAAGTGATATGAATGATCACTTCCTGAAACAGCAGGTACATCATGAGCCGCCTTAGTTCTATGCTCATTATCAGAATCATCAGAATCACCATCCGAACTATCATCTGAACTCTCTTCATCCTCATGATCAGAATTGTCTTCATCATCCACCAACATATCATTCTCAAAGCGAGATCGATAATTTGGATTAATCAAATGACCAAACAATGGTGGATTATTAAGACCAGCCACATTACTCGTGTTAGCTTCTAAATCAGCAAATAAACGTAAAGGCCAAGCATGTGGTACATAGCGAGGACCTTGATCAAATACCAAGTTCGGACAGAAATGTCTAACTATCGCCATAACAAAACGAGGATATAAGAGAAACCTATTCTTCGCCTTGGCATTGATTTGACCAATAAACTCATGAAAGAAGTATGTTGAAAACGGATAAGGTCGATTATAGACCAAAGCAACCATCTGCGAAGAAATCTGAGCAGAAAGCTGATCAAATCCAGCCTTACGATTGCTCAGACTTACTAACAACACGTAAGCAAGGTATCTCCAACGTCCTTGAAATCCACTCTTATCAAAAGGAAGCTTTATTTGACCAACATATCCCATTCTTTGAAAACACCGACGAATAAGGTCAAAATCATAAGCTAATTCTACTGCTTCGTCTGATTCATCACCCAAGTGCAGAATTTCACGAAGTATCGCAGCATTAAAATCAAAAGTGATTCCTTCGACAGTTGCTCTAACAAAGCTACGACCATTAACCATGACCTGATGAGCAGTCCTCCAGAAGTCATCGATATACTGCCTAACCAATCTAGGTGAATCACAGAATGCAAAAGAAAGCCTAGAACGAGCAATAAAATCAAAAGTGATTCCTTCGACAGTTGCTCTAACAAAGCTACGACCATTAACCATGACCTGATGAGCAGTCCTCCAGAAGTCATCGATATACTGCCTAACCAATCTAGGTGAATCACAGAATGCAAAAGAAAGCCTAGAACGAGCAATAAAATCAAACATTTCATGATAGCGTTCACAATTATGCTGATCTGGATCCAGATTTAAGGCCAGATTGTGCTTCTTAAAGAACTGACGTGGAGCAAGAGCCATTTCTGCAAAAACAAATCATAATTGAAAAACAATTATAGGATTAGCACAAGAAATGAATAGCAGTCTTAGATGAACTTAATCAATAATCTCATAAGTTGGAACTGTACGAAATTAGTCTTTAAGTTCGTAAGTTAAGAATGTACGAAGATAGACCTTAAGTTCGTTAGTTAGAATCTAAGTTCGTAGAGATAAACGAAATCTAAGTTCGTAGCCATTCTGAACGACAGTTTGTTCCAAAATCAAATATTTGATTCTTAAAACATTGATGAACACTTGATTTGCCCAAAATTAATTACAAAAACATTTGTAACACTTAAAAGAAGCATAAACCATATCGATTTTACAAACGAATTAAGAATTCAAAGGATTAAAATTAAAAACGAAATTAAACCCTAGAATAAAAAATATATATTAAAACCGAATGAGTTCATGTAAAAATTGGGCAAAAACAAGAATCAAGAATTGTGGATTTGTGAATGACGAAGCTAAATAAGATACCTGAATCACTTATTTCAACAAAAATTGAAATACCAAGCCGAGAAACAAGTGAAATCAAGGAATTTGATTGAAGAAGAAATAGGGGTTTAAACAACTTAAATTCGTTTTCTTTAATGAATTTGGCAATGAAAAGGAGAGAACGAATTAAGTTGTAATATATATATGGATGGTTAAAAAATGGGTCAAAAACGGGTCGGGTAAAAAGGTCGGTCGAAAATAAGTGGAACGAATTTAACCTAAGTTCGTAAACTAGTTAAACGAAATCTAAGTTCGTAGCCATTCTGAACGACAGTTTGTTCCAAAATCAAATATTTGATTCTTAAAACATTGATGAACACTTGATTTGCCCAAAATTAATTACAAAAACATTTGTAACACTTAAAAGAAGCATAAACCATATCGATTTTACAAACGAATTAAGAATTCAAAGGATTAAAATTAAAAACGAAATTAAACCCTAGAATAAAAAATATATATTAAAACCGAATGAGTTCATGTAAAAATTGGGCAAAAACAAGAATCAAGAATTGTGGATTTGTGAATGACGAAGCTAAATAAGATACCTGAATCACTTATTTCAACAAAAATTGAAATACCAAGCCGAGAAACAAGTGAAATCAAGGAATTTGATTGAAGAAGAAATAGGGGTTTAAACAACTTAAATTCGTTTTCTTTAATGAATTTGGCAATGAAAAGGAGAGAACGAATTAAGTTGTAATATATATATGGATGGTTAAAAAATGGGTCAAAAACGGGTCGGGTAAAAAGGTCGGTCGAAAATAAGTGGAACGAATTTAACCTTCGTAAACTCAAGTGGAACGAAGATAGAGGTTATCTCCGTTCAAACCAAATAAAACGAAATTAGATTGGACGAAAATAAGTTCAATTTTCTGAAGAACAAGTCAAAACGAAGTTAATCACTATCTTCGTAAGAACAAGTTTGTACTTAGAAAATTTTTCAAGATTCGTCATCACGAAACTTTCCACGATGCGACCCCTTTGACCTAATCCTGTACATAGCAACAACTCGTTAAAAGCAACTTGTTCATGCCTTGTACCAAAAAGTACCACCATCTAAAATCATCATCATAATGTAAGTATTTTACAAACATTATAATCTTGAATTAAAAACAGAACCCCAAGGTCTAAAATCAACCATTAACAAACCTGAAAATAATCAATGAACATATTAACAGCGATACCAACCACGACCATGATACGGAGAGTATGTCTCTAATCATTGAGATGCTTGACGGCAAACCATCTTGAAACACTTAAGTCCCATATTAGATGCCGTCTACAAAATTAACAAACAATGAATAGTCCAAAAATCCAATGAAGAACTTTATAAAGTTTCCGAAATCAAGTCATAAGTCAAGGTACGGGAATCAAAAGAAACACGTATCAACACTGATTATTTTCACTAAATACATGAAATGTAAAGTAAATAAATACTCTAAAGACAGATTCATGTATTCTTCCTTCACGTGCTCATATTTGCATCACAATATTGTCATTTCACACCAAAAATCTTGTCTCCACGATATCATCAGTATGAATAACACAGTATTGCAACAAAGATCAGCACTCCAACTTTATCTTCTAACTTTATCTTCTTAACCTGAACACTGCACACTTACCAAAAACTCATTAACGCAACAAGAGCAAAGGCACAATAATGCAGAAAATTAAAGTGAAAACGCACAAAATTAGGATTAACAATTACGAAATATTCAAGATTCTAATAAAAGATCAAGTGAGGTCATTCCGTTGTCAAACCCTAAAAATCACCAAGTTATTAATTAAATTCATAACTTGTAAACACTGAAACTTGTGAGAATTCAAATAACATTGACTTGTCACATAAGATTTAAAAGATCATTTTCTAAACTTAAACAAATTAATGTCCATATCAGAAAATCTTCTTTTGAACTAAACACATAACCTCATCAAGAATTCAAATGAATGAATTCAGCAAAACATATACTCAACAGAATTTAAGTAGAATCTCTCGTGCAATAAGAACTTATGAAAATACTTATTTTGACTCAATGAAATAGAAAAATAAATTAGAATAAAAATTACAGAATAATAAACTATACTATACACAATAGTTATCTAAATGTATTCATTATTCACATGTGACTAGAGTACTGCTGATCAGATCAGAATAGCATTTACATAAGCCTACAAGCGAGAAATAATTCTCTTATTATTAGTTATGAACAGTGATCCAAAAACGATTACCAATATGTTTGTCCTCTTAAACACTCGGTACTTCCAGTCTCCTTTTTGGTTTGTGGCACTTTCGTATTACTTGAGCCAAGGACAGTCACCATGTAACCTAGTAAGTTACTCATGCCACAATTTTAGTTTGCGAACTTATGTGCCCCATATTCAGATACACTCTCATAATCGAAACAAGCACTAAGATTAAGACATTTGGTGATTAAAGTGAGAAAGTCTTTAAGAATCAAGTCAGCGGTGACAGGTCGGTGATTCCTCACGCGGAAAGCGACATAACTTGACTCACGTACGGAAATATACTTAACATTGCATAATGCCAAGTACTTGCATATTTGTGACATTAATTTTACTTTAAAGCACTTATGAAAACCCGTGACTTTCTATGAGACCCGTGTAGCGAACTTTCTGACAACCTATCCCAAGTTGGAAACTTTAGGTAGGCTAGGTATACAAAGACACCCCAAGGACTTACTTGTTCGAATCTCAAAGGCCACATTAGCTTCATACTTTCAACAGATTTATTTGATATTTGAATTTGAATATTTTGTCACAAATATACATCCAAAAAAGCAGTACATACACATATATGTACCCGAGACCTTCTTTATAAAGACCAAATATACATAATTATAATGCAAGATCTTTCATAAGATTTAAAAGACTTGTCTATTTTAAGAACAAGCATTCTCAGCCATATATCTGAATACGTTTCCCATAAGAACATTGTATACTTTTAAGTTCAGATTAAAAAGAAACCTTGGTACTTTGTGCCTATCGATACATCATATAATGGTATCACTGAACTGAGCATTTTAAAGTACAATTAAGTAGGCTTAAAAGCTAAAGTATCGTCACGTCTAAACATGTAGTGCAGTAACCTTACTTTATTTATTATATTTTTGGATTTTCTATTTTCAGATGTTTTTGTATTTTTGACTCTATCTATGTACGACTTAAACTACTAAGACACAAAAAGAAAAATTTAAGTTCTTTGAGAGAAACTACTCGGCATTCTTCATACCATTGAGTTGATATAACAACTCATGACGAGGTCTATCAAAAGCTTTAGTATAAAGATCAGCAAGGTTATCATCAGTAACAACCTTTTCTAAATGAATAAGCTTTTTCTCAAAACAGTCACGCAAAAAATGATGCTTTATATCTATGTGCTTGGTGACTTTAAAGTTTTTCGGATTCTTAGTAATATCTATGGCAGACTTATTATCAATACAAATAGGAGAGTCTGAGATATCCATACCATAGTCGCGCAATTGTTGCTGTATCCAAAGTACCTGAGAACAGCATTGACCAGCAGCTATGTACTCTGCTTCACAGGTAGACTGTGCAACAGATGTCTGCTTTTTGCACTGCCACGATATAATTCTCCCCCCTAAAAGCTGACATCCACCTGACGTTGATTTCCTATCCGAACTGCAGCCACCATAATCCGAATCAGTATAAGCTTTGAATTCAAAGGAACCATGCATGGGATACCAAAGCCCTAGACGAGGCTTGGCCTTCACATAACGAAGAATCCTTTTCGCAGCTTTCAAATGTGACTCTTTCGGATTAGCCTGATATCTAGCACATATACAAACAGCAAAGGTAATGTCTGGACGTGAAGCCGTCAGATACATCAAAGAACCAATGATAGCCCGATATTGAGTTGCATCGACTTCTGGATCATTAGTCTTATCAGGACACAGCCCATGATTAGTCTGAATGGGAGTAATTGCATCTTTAGCATCGGTCATTCGAAACCTGGTAAGAAGATCTTGAACATACTTGCTCTGATGAATAAAGAACCCATCCTTCAGTTGATCCACCTGTAATCCAAGGAAGAAAGTTAATTCCCCCATAGCACTCATTTCGAACTTAGCCTTCATGCTCTGCTCAAACTCCTTGCACATGTTCTTATCAGATGAACCAAAAATGATATCATCAACGTAAACCTGTACAAGCAAGTAGTCCTTCCCTTTCCATTTGATGAACAACGTGCTGTCAATAGAACCTCGAGTAAAACCATTTTCATGCAAATGAGTAGACAGTTTTTCATACCATGATCGAGGAGCCTGATGTAAACCATATAGAGCCTTATCAAGACGATATACTCTATTGGGGAAATCTGGATCCTCAAACCCCTGAGGTTGATCTACATACACTTCTTCTCTAATTTCTCCATACAAAAAGGCACTCTTTACGTCAAGTTGATACACCTTTATACCTTGATAACTAGCAAATGCCAGAAATAATCGAATAGCTTCTAGTCTAGCTACAGGTGCAAAAGTCTCATCGTAATCAAAACCTTCTTGTTGCTCAAATCCTCTAACTACCAACCGAGCCTTATTGCGAGTGACAACACCTTTGTCATCCTTTTTACAACGAAAAACCCATCGCGTAGATAAAGGAGATTCACCATGAGGTAAGTCAACTAACTTCCATACATCAAGCTTCCGAAACTGAGCCAATTCTTCTTGCATCGCCTCAACCCATGACGGATCTTTAAGAGCCATTCCAACATTTTTAGGCTCAACCTGAGAGATGAAGCAAAAGTACAAGTACCAAGTAATTGCCCCAGAATCCTTAACTTCAGCAAACATACTTGACAAATTTTTCCTATTCTGATTCCTCGTGCGAACAGAGGCAGAAGCATCACCAATGATTTGCTCTACTGGATGATCCTTGTTGACTCTTGTTTGAGGAACCGTGTCGACTGTAAGATCATTCCCCAAGTTAGTCTGGACATGTTGTTCTGGAGTTTTAGGCTCTTCCTGATTTTCACCTTCCGTGTCGTCAGTATCATAGAAAGGATCATCAGGTAGCGGTATATGTAAAGGATCAGTAAGATTTTTAGGAGCAGTCTCTAAAGTAGAGTCTGCTTCTTTGGTCCCACTTGACTCTCCAGATTTAGAAGCAGGCTTAATGAATGGTGAAGAAACAGGAGAAGAAACAGGACCACGAAAAGAGGTAAAGACACCATCATAATCGAAGTCATTAGCAGGACCAATGTGTATGGCAGGTTTATGACTGACAATTACCACATTTGTACCAAAATTAACTTTGCCAGTTTTCTGATTGTACACACGCCGAATTGGTGTACTAGGTATATAGCCTAAAAAGAAACCCTCCTCAGATTTAGATCAAATTAATGTGAAGAAAAAGAAACAGGACCACGAAAAGAGGTAAAGACACCATCATAATCGAAGTCATTAGCAGGACCAATGTGTATGGCAGGTTTATGACTGACAATTACCACATTTGTACCAAAATTAACTTTGCCAGTTTTCTGATTGTACACACGCCGAATTGGTGTACTAGGTATATAGCCTAAAAAGAAACCCTCCTCAGATTAAGGATCAAATTTTCCCTGAGGAAGAACTTTAAGAAAAGTACAAGGAACACCAAAAGGCTCAACATTTTGCAAATTTGGATTTGTGTTGTGCAACAGTTCATAACAGGTTTTCTTAAACCGTTTAACTGTTAAAACCCGATTTAAAATGTGACAAGCTGTATTCACTGCCTCCCCCAGAAAGTAACAGGAAGCCCTGAATCAGCAAGCATCGTCCTAGCCGTTTCTATCAATGTCCTGTTTTTCCTTTCAGCTACTCCATTCTGCTGTGGCTCATACGGTGCACTGAATTGATGTTGAATACCCTTGGTCAAGAAAAAAACCGTAAGAGTATTATTCTTGAACTCAGTGCCATTGTCACTCCTGATTCTCTTAACTTTAATTTCATGGACATTCTCAACTTGTCTAACAAAATCCATAAACCGGTTTGCGGTCTCGTCCTTTGTCTTCAAGAAAAATACCCATGAGTACCTTGAGTAATCATCAGTGATCACCAAACAGTAGAACATCCCTCCAATGCTTCTTACGTTCACAGGACCAAAGAGATCCATATGAAGTAGTTCGAATGGTTTGGATATAGTGTTGTGCACCTTTGATTTGTGAGGATTCTTGTGTTGCTTACCTTTCAAACACGGTACACATTTATCTTCCATCCCAAACTTTTTAACTGGAACACCTTCAACTAATCCAAGACTAACAAGTTCATTCATCTTCCGAAAGTTGATATGTCCCATCCTACGATGCCAGAGGAGTGATTCAGACTCATTTGCTTTGCTCAACAAACAGAGGGGCTCCGTTGGATTATCAACACCTAAAACTAAGCCATAGATGTCTCCCTTCCTAGGAGCTCTGAGCATTATCCATTCTGCTGGAATAACGAAACCCGGCTCAAGAT
>CM067172.1:185888-242101 GCA_034093135.1 Erigeron breviscapus | reverse complement strand
TTGTTACACTCAGAATCGGTCCATTATCAATCAGCGTTTCGAAAAGACTCCTTATGAGGTTGTTAACAAACGCAAACCCAACATCAACTACTTTCACATATTTGGTTGTGTTTGTTACACGTTGAATGATCGGGAGAATCTTGGAAAGTTCGAGAAGAAAGGTGATGAAGGATATTTTGTTGGTTATTCCAAAACATCAATTGCCTATCGAATCTATAATCGTCGAACCAACACAATTCAAGAAACAATGAATGTTTGGTTTGATGAGATGTCATGCATGATTTTTGAGCAAGAAAGTTTGCTACCAACAAGTAATGATCCAAGTGCTTCAAGTCACTCTACAAGGAATTCTACCTTAGCTTCTAAATTCAAGAAGTTTCCAACTCCAACCAGTGATGAATTAGATATTCTTTTTGAAGAATTCTATAAGTCAAAACCGTTCATGATCAAGAACCTCAGACATCGTTGAACCAATTCAAAGCAATGAACCTCTTCATAACAACGATCCAGTTCCTAACAACACTCATGAATCGTCATCAAATTCTTCTGAGCAAAAATCATCTTCAAATGATTCTTTTCCACCATCCTCTCCTGAGAATCCTACTCAATTGAATGTTCAAGAACAACCTTCTCAATTCACTCAGACAACAAATCCCCTGAACACTCCAAATGTGTATGTACCACTTGACTTTGATCATCCAGCATATGAGGAAAGGGTTATACCAAGTTATGATTCCATCTCTCAACAAACTTCAAGTTTCAATGATGGTGATGTTGATCTTCAACAACAAGATCTCTTCCTCATGCTCACAAGTGGATTCGCATGCAGAAAAACCATCCTACTGATCAAAATTGGAGATCCACAAGCAGGAGTAACTACTCGTACTTCAGTGAATGAATGTCTTGTTGCACTTTCTCTTAGCAATATTGAACCCAAAACTGTATCTGAAGCTCTTCGTGATCCAGAGTGGGTTAAGGCAATGCAAGATGAACTCGCACAATTTGAAAGACTGAAGGTATGGAGATTAGTTCCAAATCCCAGAAAAGATGATCCAATCGGAACTAAGTGGATTTTCAAAAACAAAAAGGATGAGAATGGAGTGGTAGTAAGAAATAAAGCTCGACTTGTTGCAAAGGGTTATTGCCAACAACCTGGTGTTGACTTCGACGAAACTTTTGCTCCAGTTGCAAGAATGGAGGCCATTCGGATATTCTTAGCTTATGCCGCATTCAGAAACTTTACTGTGTTTCAAATGGATGTGAAGACTGCTTTCTTGAATGGTGACCTCAAAGAAGAAGTTTACGTTGATCAACCTGAAGGTTTTGTTGATCCTCAAAGACCAAACCATGTCTACAGGTTAGACAAGGCTCTCTATGGTCTTAAGCAAGCACCCCGAGCATGGTATGATTCTTTAACTACTTTCTTACTTAAAGGCGGATTTACCAAAGGCATAATTGACCCTACCTTGTTCATTCGCAAACAAGGGAAGCATGTTCTACTAGTTCAAATATATGTTGATGACATTATATTTGGGTCGACCAGTCAAACATTTTGCCGAAACTTTTCATCTCTAATGGTCAATCATTTTGAAATGAGCATGATTGGGGAAATGAATTACTTTTTGGGTCTTCAAATCAAACAATTACCAACTGGTATTTTTTTATCACAAGGTAAATACATAAATGACATGTTGAAAAAGTTTGATATGACTTCATGTTCTTCAATTTCTACCCCAATGGCTGCTCGAACAAACATAATATGCTGATACAAATGGGAAACCATTTGACCAAAAGAGATATCGAAGTATGATTGGTTCGTTGTTGTACCTAACAGCATCTCGCCCAGATATAATGTTTGCAACATGTATGTGTGCTAGATATCAAGCTGCTCCAACTGATTTACATTATCAAGCTGTGAAACGATCTTTCGTTATCTGAAGGGTACACCCGATTTAGGTCTCTGGTATCCAAGGGATACTGGATTCAATCTAACTGCATTATTCAGATGCAGATCATGCTGGTTGTAAACTTGATCGCAAGAGCACTTCCGGTACTTTACAATTTTTAGGGGATAAAATTGTGAGTTGGTCTTCCAAGAAACAGAACTGTGTTTCACTATCAACGGCTGAAGCTGAATATGTGGCTGCGGCTAGTTGTTGTGCTCAAGTTTTATGGATGAAGACACAACTAACTGATTATGGTCTGAAATATGATCATATTCCTATCTATTGTGATTCTCAAAGTGCCATTGCCATTGCAGTCAACTCAGTAAACCACTCTCGCTCAAAGCATATTGATGTTAGATATCATTTTCTCAAAGATCATATTGAGAAAGGTGACATCGAACTCTACTTTGTGGGTACTGAACTTCAACTTGCAGATTTGTTCACAAAACCATTGGATGAAAAGAGGTTTAACTTTCTTATCTCCAAGCTTGGTATGTTAAATCTTAAACCTTAATCTTTTTTCATTTGAAGGAATTCTTGAAACATTCCAGAAAACAAAATACAAAATTGAAAAATTTCAAAAATAAACAAAAAGATTTTTTTTAAATGGCTTGCATATACTATGTATGCAACCCGTTCTTCAAAGATTTATTTATTTTAGAGTGTGTATACATTCTAAGATATTGTTATTATACATATAGATTGATATAAGAGTACAAGGAATCGAACGCCTTTGTGTACTTCCAAGTGTTCTTATATGAATATGTATGTGTAATAGCAATCAAACTTTTCAAACTCTCAATTGTTGATATGAGAAGCAAAGGATCGAACGCCTTTGTGTACTTCTTTGCTATATCATTTTGAACAATTGATTGGATTTTCATTACGCTTAAATGTTTTAATTGCCTCCAACTTGTTGATGTAAGATGCGATGGATTGAACGCCTTTGTGTACTCCTTAGCTGTCTTACTACGAACATTGTTGTTGATGCTAAATTTTCTTTTTGATCTCAAAAAAACAATTTTTGCTCCATCTTTCTATGAAAACCATTTTTGATCTATTCTTGCATAGATTAAGGAGGAGTTTGTGATTTCAAAAATCCTCAAACTTCAAATGTGTTTCAAACTTTTTCATTCACACATTTGTTGTTTTTCAAATACTTTTTATTACAAAGAAGTTCGGTGATTAGTGTGCACATGAGCGATAAGTTTTTCTCAAAATTTGCTCCATGAATTTCATCATCGCCGATGAATTCTAACCACGGAGTATTCACTTCTTTCATTAGATAGTGAGGGTATTTTGAGTGATGTTGATTTCGTGCAACTAGAATGGAGGGAGTAAAGTCGAAAAGTGAGAGGTTACGGTGATATAATGATGTGAGAAAGGACTAAAAGAAACAAAAGTCCTCCCCAAATTCTCAAAAGCCGGGTAAAACACGTTTCTATCGGATGTCATTTGTTGATATCTCGATATTGAAGAAGCCTTCATGGACCTAGTGAAGCAATGCACATCATTCCTAACCACTCAAGTATTTCTTAACAAATACTTGTTTCATTCCTCACGGAGATTTTCACATTTCTATTGACTCTTCATTTGGAAGTAGTTGATATTGAAAAAGGGCGACATTCTGCTCCAGTCCCCGACTTCATTTGATCACATTGTGTCTAGAGCTATTTTGATTGGTCATTAAATTGATCATCGTTTATTCTTCTTAGAACACATTCGAATCATATCTTTGTGATATTAATGCTTATCTTTGTGATATAGCCGGAACATTCGTAGTGATATCTTAATTGATATTCCACGATGATCGAATGGAAATCCTACCAATGCTAACATCTTTTCCAACGTTGAACGTAGGTCTCATAATTACATTTATGTGATTATTGAGTTAACGAAAAGTCTAAGTGACCTCGGTTTTCCCGATAAAGTCTTTAAGGATAAAATTGTGGTTATCAAATGCTTCGGTAGTGTTAACCATAATTTATATTCTTTGAAGCAATCTCGTGGTTGCAAAGCCGCAGACCTAACTATGTTAGAGATTTGTTTTATGCATATCTCAAAGATACATAGGAAATCCGGAAAATGTTATACATTTCTTTCGGTCATTTCATTAATCCTTTCGATTTTTGAATATGCTAACGGATCATTCTTATCCGGTTTAATTCCTTATCACACAAACTCAGAACACACCAACACCATAATACAATGTTTCTTCAAGTACAAGATTTCTAAGCCTTTGTTCATGTTATTCTTTTTGTCATGTAATCAATCAAAGTGAACATAATGACATTGGTTTTCCGGTTTGTCATTATGAGGGGGAGAGAATATAGTGATTGATTTAGTGATTGTTAAGAAAAACAAGGAGAAAAGTTTGTGTTTGGTTGTTGTTTCAAGGTTTATCAAAGTTTGTATAGGGAAAGAAAATTCATTATGATGTATCAATAAGCTCCTCGTATTCAGAAGAATTTGCACTCAAGATGCTTCAAAAGTGTATACACTCATGGATTGAGGGGGAGCATGATTACTTCATAAGAATTTCAATCAAACTACATTCAAATTATTACTCTCCGAAGTGTTCGAATTGATGAGAAAAGGATCAAAGCTTCATAAAGGTTGAAAGATTGATTAGAAGATTCAAGTCAAAAGAGTCTTCATCAAACACACGTCATTCAAGATCTTCAATTCATACAAGAACATTTCATCAAGAAACTACAATGCATAAATCAAGGGGGAGAGTACATATTCATGAAATTTTGTTTCAAGAAGTTGAAATTCACTCAAGAATCGAAGATTGAAGAATCAAAACCAAGATTCATCTCTTCTGCAGTTCAAAAGACAACTCTGATTCATGATTCATCAAATCTCTAAGATTCAAGCCAAACATGCTTTCATTATTCTCTGTTCAAAAAGAACATTGAGAATCTTCATATGATTTAACTTCAAGAAGTCCAAGATCAAGACTGAATCAAGTTTTTCAAAGACAAAAGAAAAAGCTTTGAAGACTTGCTTCAACACACCGATTGTCTTCACCACCGGGCTCATCAATTTCATTCCTACAAGACAAGATAACACGTACTTCATTCATTACAATAAATCACTAAGGGGGAGAATGTTAGAAATCCAAAAATAGTGATAAATTGTAATTTAGATAATAGGACTTTCTAGTTGTTAAGTCATAGATAAATGATTACTAAGGTTGAGGGGCTAATTGTGATAATTAGCATAGTTGTATTGTTAGACTATAAATAGCCCTCACACCTTAGAAATCATAACCAACCCAATTCATTTTACACACATTAATCCCAATCTTTCAGTTTAATCATAATTTCTCTCTCAAAACACACACAAAAACACCAAGAACACACACTAACAAACCGCCATTGTTGAATCGAATTCAGTGGTAGAAATCGTGTTATAACAAGTTCCATCTTACCTTCACAATGGTGTAGCGCTTCTTCTTGAGTTTCTTTTCTTGACGGTCCAAGATCTCTACCGGCTCTTCAACAAAGTTCAAATTCGAATCAACCCTAATTTCGTCCATAGGCACATGATGTGTAGGATCCGCCAAACACTTGCGCAAGTTACAAATATGAAACACATCATGCACACGCTAAGCTCTTGAGGCAATTCTAGCCGATAAGCAACCTTCCCAACCCGTTCAAGAATCTTGAAAGGACCAACATACCTTGGTGCAAGTTTTCCCCGCTTCACAAATCGTACGACGCCTTTCCAAGGTGACACTTTCAAAAGTACAAATTCACCCACTTCAAACTCCAACGGTCTTCGTCTCACATCGGCATACTTCTTTTGACGTTCACGGGCCAATTGCAACTTCTCCTTAATTTGAGATATTACCTTGGTAGTTTCAATCACAATTTCTGGCCCGATAAGTTGACTCTCTCCAATTTCCGCCCAAGCTAGAGGAGAACGACATATCCTACCATACAATGCTTTAAAGGGTGCCATTTGAATGGTAGCATGGTAACTATTGTTGTATGAAAACTCAACTAGCGGCAAATGGTCTTCCCAACTTCCACCAAAATCAATTGCACACGCCCTCAACATGTCTTCAAGTGTTTGAATGGTTCTCTCGGTTTGCCCATCCGTTTGAGGGTGAAACGCCGTGCTCATGTCAAGTCGAGTACCCATGGGTTTTTGAAAGGCTTCCCAAAATTTTGATTTGAAACGGGCATCTCTATCCGAAATGATAGAAATCGGCACTCCATGCTTAGATATTACTTCCTTGATGTACAAACGAGCCAAAGTGTCAAATTTATCGGTTTCACGAATGGCTAAAAAGTGAGCCGACTTCGTTAACCGATCTACTATCACCCAAATCGTGTCACGGCCGCTTCTCGTCTTCGGTAGTTTAGTAATGAAGTCCATCGAAATATGTTCCCACTTCCATTCGGGCATTACCGGTTGCACCAACAATCCGGGTGGCTTCTTGTGATCGGCCTTAACTTGTAAGCAAGTAAGACACTCACTCACATACTTAGCCACATCACGCTTCATGCCCGGCCACCAATACAAATTCTTCAAGTCAAAGTACATCTTATCCGACCCGGGATGGACCGAATAAGGCGATTGATGAGCTTCATTCATAATAAGCGTTCTCAAATTACCGAAGATAGGAATCCAAAGTCTTTCAACCATGTATAGTCCATTATCATTCTTTCGGTCGAAAAGTTGTTCCATACCGTCTAGGTTTTCGTTTCCAAAGTTTTCTGGTAGGGTGGCTTGAATTTGGGCTTCAATGATCCGATCACGAATATTTGGCCCTACCGTGAAGCTCATGGCTCTAGCCCGTCTTGGCTTCACTCTCTCCTTTCGGCTCAAGGCATCGGCTACTACATTTGCCTTGCCCGGGTGATAACGGATGTCACAATCATAATCACTAAATAGTTCTAGCCAACGCCTTTGCCTCATATTCAATTCACTTTGGGTAAAGATGTGTTGAAGACTTTTGTGATCGGTATAAATCACACATTTGGTGCCGTAGAGATAATGTCTCCAACACTTCAAAGCAAACACAACCGCTCCCAATTCTAAATCATGTGTCGGGTAGTTCTTCTCATGCACCTTCAATTGACGAGAGGCATAAGCAATGACTTTACCCCTTTGCATAAGAACACAACCCAAACCTTGCCCCGAAGCATCACAATAAACAACAAAATCTTCGATCCCATCCGGTAGCGTCAAAATAGGAGCATCACATAGCATATCTTTAAGAGTTTGGAAGGCGTTTTCTTGTCTTTCGCCCCATTCAAAGTTTCTATCTTTTTGAGTCAAGAGGGTGAGGGGTTGTGCAATACGGGAGAAATTTTCAATAAATCTTCTATAGTAACCCGCCAATCCAAGGAATTGACGGATCTCGGATGGCGTTTCGGGTCTTCTCCAATTCTTGACCGCTTCAATCTTGCTTGGATCCACATGAATACCATCCTTGCTCACTACGTGACCAAGGAAGTGGACCTCTTCCAACCAAAACTCGCACTTGGAGAATTTGGCATACAACTTCTCTTTCTTAGTAGTTCAAGCACCTCACGCAAGTGCTCAACATGCTCCTCCTTTGTCTTCGAGTATACAAGTATGTCATCAATGAACACAATGACGGACTTGTCTAAATATGGTTGACACACCCGGTTCATCAAGTCCATGAACACCGCCGGTGCATTAGTCAACCCAAAAGGCATCACGGTGAATTCAAAATGGCCATACCTTGTGCGAAAAGACCGTTTTGGGGATGTCATCTTCATGTACCCGGAGTTGATGATAACCCGAGCGAAGATCGATTTTTGAAAAGTGCTTAGCACCTTGAAGTTGATCAAATAAGTCATCGATTCGAGGGAGAGGATACCGGTTCTTCACTGTGAGCTTGTTTAATTCCCGGTAATCAATACACATTCTGAAGGATCCATATTTCTTTTTGACGAAGAGAACAGGAGCACCCCAAGGAGATTGACTAGGGCGAATGAAACCCTTCTCTTGGAGTTCCTTGAGTTGAGTTTGTAGCTCTTGCATTTCGGTTAGAGCTAGTCTATAAGGAGCTTTTGCTACGGGCGCGGCTTCGGGAATAAGATTAATTCGAAAATCAAGTTCACGAGTTGGAGGTAATCCCGGTAAGTCATCCGGAAAAACATCGGGAAAATCACAAACGATAGGAACGGTCTTCAATTCTACCTTTGTGATGGTAGCACTAAAGACTTTAGAATTCGAGGAATCGGAGATTTCGCCTTGAACCCTAAGAATTTTACCGTTAGCCAAAGGTATCTTAACAACCCTCTCGCCACAATCAATGGTTGCATTCACCGCCGTCAACCAATCCATACCCACTATAATATCAAAACTACCAATGTCAAGAGGCATAAGGTCAATGAAGAAGTCGACATCTTCTAAGGTCAAGACACAGTCGCGAAGTATTTGGCTAATTCTAGTTAGTGACCCGTTTACCATTTCAATGTCAAGCACATAGTTTAGAGCACAAGGATGCACATCAATCAAAGGAACAAAGTTAGAAGACACGAGGCTATAATCGGCCCCGGAATCAAATAGGACGGTTGCATAGAGACCATTAAGGAGAAAAGTACCTGCTACTACGTTAGGATCATTGCGGGCTTCATTTACATTAGCCGCAAAGGCTCGGCCGCGTGGTTGCACTTGGTGGCCTTGTTGTCCCCGGTTTTGGTTAGGCCCGACCATTTGGAGTTGATTGGGGGAACGGCTACTTGAACTTGTTGTCCCACCCATCGAGGACAATTGTTACGGTAGTGGTCACGGCTACCACATTCAAAACACTCTCCTCTTCTTTGGTTACCTTGAGGAGGAACGGCCCGAATAGGAGCCACATTCATTGGGCCCGCTCTTGGAGCTCTACAATCTCTGGAGAGGTGCCCGACTCGGTTACAATTAAAGCATGTTTTGCATTGGGCATTGGCGGGGTGATGTTGGTTGCATCTCCCACAGAAAGGATGGGGTCCCGGGAAAGCTTTTCCTAGTTGGCTCCACCGCCGCCATTATTCTACCCCTATATGCATTCTTGGGGTCAAACCTCCCCACTTTCTTTGCCCCGCTCGACTCCCCCACTTCTTTCCTCTTGCTTGATGAGGATTTACTCAAAACGCCACATCTCAATAGATCTTCAGTCACACTCCCGGCTTGGTTGACCGCATTAGCCAAAGAAGTGGGCATGTTGGAGTTTACATAAGATCGGACTTGAGGATTCAAGCCCAATACAAACTTCTGGATGGCCTGTGACTCGGTACCCACCAAGTGAGGAATGAGGGTAGACAACTCTTGGAATCGTCTCACATAGCCCTTGTAATCGGCTCCTTCCATGTTGAGATTTGCAAATTCTATGGTCAAGTTTTGTAGTTCATATGGAGGACAAAACTTTGCTTTTACTTTGTTTTTGAAGTCAATCCACTCCAAATTTTGAGTCCGCCCCAACGTTATTTCCTGGTTCCACCAACTCAAGGCGTCATGCCTAAACATGCCGGATGCATAGGAAATCCGGTCATCATAGGTGCAATGACTCCTTTCAATCACCGCCTCTATCGCCTCAAACCACCTTATACATTCCGTGGGACCCCTTTCCCATCGAACTCCGGTGCCCCACAACTTTTAAAGTCTTTAAATATACACCCTTGACGGTATCCACCATATTGATTATTCAAGAGCATTCCGATACCAACTCCCACTGGTTCCTCTTCCTCATTTTCTTCGGCATGGGGTTGAGCATTTTCATTGTTCACATTTTCTGGGGCTTCATTGTTTTGAGCCACATTATTTTGCCCAAGACTTGCCGTGACTTGAGCAATGATGGTCGGCATGATACCGGCAACCGTTTGAGCGATTACCTCAGCCAAGTTTGGCTCAGGAGCTCCACTACGACCCCTACCACGGCCCCTACCACGGCCTCTACCACGGCCCCTACCATGGCCCTACCTCCTTGTACTTCCGGTTGAGCTTCCGGTTGAGGTTCTTCCTCTTCAGCCCTATAGTTCGTTCGGACTCTCCTTGGTCTCTCCATTTCTATAAAACAAGTGACACGTTGACCCGAGAGTTAGTCTCAAATGCTCACATGTTAGTCACACAAGTAGTCAATGCTCTCATACCGATACCACATACTCATTACATAATATTATGCTAAGGCAACAGTGTTAGAATCATAAGGGATTTTTACATATCATAACACCACGTTGAATTTATTACAATACCTCATTATTAATTTAAGTAATCATGCTCATTTCATCATGCCATTAAACAACTAACACTAATGATTCAAAGTATAATCCGAATTCGATATGCTTCCTAGTTATTGACCGGGTATGTATACAAGGTGTACCAACGGCTAACCTTCCACCTAATCAACTTCCATTAAGCATATCGGTTCCTTCTTATACTTTAAGCCACACGTGCGCAATCCACGATGTCATGAACTTGCTATAATATCGGGTAACCATAAAAGAGTTGATCGGGTTCTTTTAGGGTTGCCGCAATATTATACTAAGTTAATGGCATCCCTTCATTTTGCCCTAAATCATCAAATTAGTTCCAACAATTAACAACAACAAACCATATTAACCACATTCATCACATTGAATTCAAGCTATCACACAATTGGTCTTAACTACGAACTCACACGGGGATTCACATAATTCACATTGCACACGAATTTCCTAACCATGCATGCTATATGAAGAGTTTTAACTTAAGCCGTAGTCTAGGTCAAACCGCCTAATTCTCTACGACCACGCATGGGACACCATTCTGTAACACCCCAAGCCGAGGCTCGAAATGTCACGGAAATCATACAGCACCAGGTGGGATTACAATAGAACAAACTAAATGCAATTAAAGATTCAGTGAATCCAATACAACGCGAAACAAGTACCAAAATACACCAAGAGCAAATAGCCATCAAAGTTAACAGAATAACATCCAAAGATGGCAAACGATCCTAAGTACAATGCAAAAGGAAGGCCAATGAATCCTTGATCCATAAAGTCCATGGTCCGGGTTTACAGCAAGCCAAGCAACTAAACTCCACGCCCTGGGAGAACCTGATTACCTGAAAAGTGTACTAAGCATAGTCAACACAAGGTTGGTGAGTTCGTAGTAATGGTTCATAAAGAACCAACATCAATAATCACAATATAAGAATAGAGGCTAGACATGACTTACAGCGAGCCTCTAAGTAACACAATATCGTCCAACAACACGATTACACAAGACCAGTAAATGTGTAATATAAGTGCACAAATGATATATGAATCAATGTAAGTGCCAAATGCATGAATAAGCCAACATGCCTATCCTATGCGTGAACTCCGTCACTTATGCAACGATACCCTTCTGTCATCACAATGAACAAGGTTGTATCTCAAAATCATCGAGATATATATGTCTATATACTCGGGGTCACGTTCTACATCCAAAATGGGTGCATACATCTATGCACCAGGATGTCGGCAATCCCCTGCCGAGGGCTCATCAATAATGTATGCAATGCTTACAATCAAATGTAAATGCATAATTCATAAACCAACAACCAATATACGATAACCTGTGCCAACAATCAATATTCGTCAAACATAACCCAACAATCAATATACGACAACCATAAGCCAACGATCAATAATCAACAAACATAAGCCACTAATCACAATTTAAACCAACTATACGTACATATACTTCAGAGGATTCTACTTTCTTCAAGTCCCAGATGCTTATATATAGGGTCACCCGCAGCCTTCCCACCACATCTAAAACCCAATGAAGGCATAACCGACTTCCATGTATGTACGTCTATTCTAATATAAAGTAATACTTAGCTAAAACATAACCCAAGTCCATCAAACGAAAAGATACGTCACATCAACTCAACAATCAAGTCAAACAATCAATCAATCAATAAATGCAAGTAAACACGCCAGGTTTACACTTTTCAGCCCGAATCTCAAGCGAGTAGGGAGATACGAAACTCACCTCGATTGGTTATGAAAGCTAAGATCGATATAAAGTTAAGTTATCACCGTACAATGTTCACTTCACGTCCAACACCTAAATATTGATCATATACATTCGCATCAACACACATAAACACATACACGCAATTATTGAAAATACGGCAAAACCCTAATTAGGGTTTCAAAGTGTTTCTCGACGTTAAATGACTTCTACGACTCTTAAACAATGTTATATAAGATAAGAAGTGAATTAGATTAAGACTCGGCGCGTAAAACGGTCTAGAAGGTCAAACTAGGTCAAACAAGGAACATTTCAGAAAACAACTGCCGTAACTTACGGCCAACAGGGGCGTAGGTTACGGCGGTCAAAATTCAACAGGCGTAAGGTACGGTGGCAAGGGGCGTAAGGTACGGTCAATATGGACGTAACCTACGGTCCTCTAGAAAGTTCACTTTTGGCGTCTGGAGTGGCGTAAACAGTGAGGTCTTGGCTTAAGGTCCAAAATTGAAGATGGGGGTAAGCGTAAGCTACGGCCCAAATGGGCGTAACCTACGCCCAAGAAAATACAACTAGCGTAACCTACGCCCAAAGGGGCCGTAGGTTACGCCCCCCTCTGGGCAGCAACACTACCAGCAGCAAAGAGTGCAGAAAAACGAACCCAAAACCCCCAAATTCGACCCAAACCACACCAAAACGATTTGTAACCCATTTTGAAGCATAACTAAACATCAATGACCATAAATACACATAACCCAACCCACAAATTTGACCAAAACATCACAATCACTTCCAAATCATCCAAACCCTAATTTAACCTTAATTTAACCCTAATTTAGTTCTAAGCCGATTTATGACTTGCAAAGGTTCAAGATGACTAGAAATGCATGAATAAACATAAGTAGGAGTAAATGGGATGAATTTGACTTACCAAAGCTTCTCCTTGAGCTAGAACCTGAAATTAGGTCAAATGGATAAAAATGCAAGACTTCCACCTTTGATTCTTCGATATGGCGATAATGTGGTATAGATGGTGATGATTCTAGTGTTATAATCGATCCACTACTAGTTTGATGCAAGAAATGGTGAAGAGATTGAAATGGTTCTTTTGCTTAGTTCTTGAGAGAAAGAGAGAAAGAGATAGATAGATAGAAAGAAAGAAATGAGAGGGGGAAAAAAGGATAGGGGGGGAATGGGTCATTGGGTGGCTGGTGGGTCTTGGACTACCCACGGGCCGACCCGTTTCTCCCACAAGCCATAATACAATCGATTACACAACTAAACGCCAAACAACATATTAACGACTCGACTAACATACCACTTAGTCATAAAATCATAAATGGACCCAAATTACTTCATTCATAAGTTTGTTAGTCAAATTACACAAAAGTCAACGGGTCAAAATTCACGGATGTTACAAGTATACAAACTTTCTTTGGCCGAAACACATTCCCAATTGATGGAAGAAAAAAGGTTTACATCTTACGTATAATTAAGAGACTAAAAATATTACAGAACGTTTGATACGCCTAATTTGGTTCTTGTATATAATCTTATAAATACATATACTATATCTTATAGTCAGTTCAATATCTGATAGCTTTAATAGGTACTAAAGTTCTGGTTTAATTCAGCTAATGAAACCAAATCCTATGGTGGTAGCAACAAAACTTCTTGCACGTAAACAATTCATAGACACCAGAAAACAATTTAACTTAATTGCTGCTTCATGGATTCAATTCATGATACATGACTGGATGGATCATCTCGAGTCAGCAGATCAGGTTTGACCACATTACACTAAACTTCTTGACTTGATGTATGAGATATATATAAACCCATAATCTTCTACACATTATAACTAATGACTCGCATCACAGGTTGAGATGAAGGCACCTGCAGCAGTGGCCAATCAATGCCCTCTCAAATGTTTCAAGTATTACAAGACTAAAAAAGTTAATACTGGTTTACAGGACATCAAGAAAGGTCATCTTAACATTCGAACTTCTTGGTGGTATGGACAATTAGTATAACTTCGTCCAATTGATACATAAAATAATTGTTAACGATATGTTAGAGTTATACCGCCCTTTTTCTCTTTAATTCCCTCCGTCCTATAATAAATGTCCAACTTTGACTTGTCAAGTCTTTTTCTTTAAACTTTGACCATAAATATCTTTGTTTGTGTTATATAGTAGTTGATGGAAGTTATATCAATGAAAAGCATATTTAAAACTCAATCCGTCCATATATTTTATATGAAGTGTTATATAATACAACCAAAAACTTTAACGGTCAAAGTTGAAAGCAGAAGACTTAAAAAGTCAAAACTGGACATTTAATATGGGACGGGGGGTATATAGGAGATGTTATTCATCAAAGGACTTTGTGGTATTTTGTAGGGATGGGAGCTCGATATATGGAAGCAACTCTGCTCAATTGCACCAGGTGAGAACGTACAGAGAAGGAAAGCTCAAGATCACAAATGAAGGTCTTCTCCAGCATCAAGATAATGGATTGCCAATAGCAGGTGATATTCGTAACAATTGGATAGGTGTGTCAGCCTTGCAAGCCCTTTTCATCCTAGAGCACAATGCCATCTGTGATTCCTTAAAGGTAGATTTTATAAAAATCCATTCGTGTCATTAACATCAGTTGATCTGTTTTTCTAAATTTCAAACTACTAGTTGTGACCAGGTAGAATACCCTGATCTAGACGATGAGAATCTATATCGTCATGCACGACTAGTAACATCCGCTGTTATGGCTAAGATACACACTATAGATTGGACTGTTCAACTTCTTAAAACCGACATCCTTCTTGCTGGAATGAGAGCAAATTGGTACATATTTTGAAATCACTTGCTTAACTGATATGGTTACATGTTAAAATTCATTAAAAGATTCAAATTTCATCAAAATTTGATTAATTCAGGTATGGTCTGTTTGGAAAAGGAATCAAAGATAGATATGGGCACGTTGGAGGCCCGTATTGGGGAGGTCTTGTGGGCTTAAAGGAACCCAATAATCATGGAGTACCCTACTCATTAACAGAAGACTTTGTGAGTGTTTACAGAATGCATTCTCTTGCACCTGATCAGCTACTCATCAGGGATATTAATTCAGTGCCCGGACATTATAAATCTCCAAAATTGAGCCATAAGTAAGAGTTTTGACATACATATCTTGGAAGATATATTTTGTTGTTTGTTTGTTCTTTGATTGATACCTAAGAGCGAGATGCAACTATATATGGATTATATGGATTAATATACCTAATATACAGGATTAACATGGTAGATCTAATTGGGGTGAGAGGAGAAGAGAAATTATCAGAAATTGGATTTACAACACTAATGGTGTCAATGGGACATCAACCATCCGGGGCACTAGAACTATGGAACTATCCTATGTGGCTTAGGGATGTTGTGATCGTGTTGATTTGGCTTCACTCGAAAGTAGGGTAGCAAGATTTTGTGATTTCAACTTATTTATTTTCACCAACTTAGTAATACATTTATTGTTTTCTCAATTTGTTCACCTATATAAATGTGTCATGATACAGTTTACAGGGATAGGGAGAGAAACGTACCAAGATACAATGAGTTTCGTCGATCACTATTCTTGATCCCGATATCCAAGTGGAGTGATCTTACAGACAAGAAAGAAGCCATTGACACATTGCAAGAAGTGTATGGTGATGATGTCGAACAACTCGATTTAATGGTAGGAATGTTGGCCGAGAAGAAGATTAAAGGGTTTGCTATCTCCGAGACCGCATTTGAAATATTCCTTCTCATGGCGTCAAGGAGACTCGAAGCAGATAGATTTTTTACTAGCGATTTTAATGAAAAAGTGTACACACAAAAAGGGTTAAACTGGGTAAACACGACGGAGAGTTTAAAAGATGTACTCGATCGACATTACCCAGAGATGACGTATCAATGGATGAACTCGAGTAGTGCCTTTACAGTATGGGATGCTCCACCAGATTCTAACAATCCATACAATTCAATCAAATACAAATACCGGATCATACAAAAATGCATAAGGAGCACGACCATCAAACGTTTACAAAAGAGAGTACAAAAGATGGCTTATGATCCTAAGCATAACCCATAAGCGGGAACTATGAATCACGGATCCAAGAATAGTCCAAGTCCAATCCTAGCACATGCAATCAAGAAATCATCCAATGCGTCTTTGGTTAACTTGTTCACCTGAAAAGTGTACTAAAACGTGTCAACATAAAGTTGGTGAGTTCGTAGGTTTAAGTAATGAAAATCAAGTGTCGGGATATCAACCGTTAACGATATACGAGGATTAGAATACCTAATCACGTCCAAGGAAACCCTAAAAGGTTTCACGTTATCACAAATCAGTACAAGTCAACGTCAACGTCAAATAATCGTCATATATATAATATCGTCATAATATGACAATGATCATACCGGGTGTGGATTCGTCAATCCACCGTCCACGTCTTACATAATATATAATAAACGTCTTAATATAATATCGTCTTTACGCAAGTTAAACAACCCGTATCCACGGTTATGATGATGCGGGTGTGGATTCGTCAATCCACCGTCCACGTCTTACATAATATATAATAAACGTCTTAATATAATATCGTCTTTACGCAAGTTAAACAACCCGTATCCACGGTTATGATGATGCGGGTGTGGATTCGTCAATCCACCGTCCACGTCTTACATAATATATAATAAACGTCTTAATATAATATCGTCTTTACGCAAGTTAAACAACCCGTATCCACGGTTATGATCATGTCGGGTGTGGATTCGTCAATCCACCGTCCACGTCTTACATAATATATAATAAACGTCTTAATATAATATCGTCATAATATGACAATGATCATACCGGGTGTGGATTCGTCAATCCACCGTCCACGTCTTACATAATATATAATAAACGTCTTAATATAATATCGTCTTTACGCAAGTTAAACAACCCGTATCCACGGTTATGATCATGTCGGGTGTGGATTCGTCAATCCACCGTCCACGTCTTACATAATATATAATAAACGTCTTAATATAATATCGTCATAATATGACAATGATCATACCGGGTGTGGATTCTTCAATCCACCGTCCACGTCTTACATAATATATAATAAACGTCTTAATATAATATCGTCTTTACGCAAGTTAAACAACCCGTATCCACGGTTATGATGATGCCGGGTGTGGATTCGTCAATCCACCGTCCACGTCTTACATAATATATAATAAACGTCTTAATATAATATCGTCATAATATGACAATGATCATACCGGGTGTGGATTCTTCAATCCACCGTCCACGTCTTACATAATATATAATAAACGTCTTAATATAATATCGTCTTTACGCAAGTTAAACAACCCGTATCCACGGTTATGATGATGCCGGGTGTGGATTCGTCAATCCACCGTCCACGTCTTACATAATATATAATAAACGTCTTAATATAATATCGTCATAATATGACAATGATCATACCGGGTGTGGATTCTTCAATCCACCGTCCACGTCTTACATAATATATAATAAACGTCTTAATATAATATCGTCATAATATGACAATGATCATACCGGGTGTGGATTCTTCAATCCACCGTCCACGTCTTACATAATATATAATAAACGTCTTAATATAATATCGTCATAATATGACAATGATCATACCGGGTGTGGATTCTTCAATCCACCGTCCACGTCTTACATAATATATAATAAACGTCTTAATATAATATCATCTTTACGCAAGTTAAACAACCCGTATCCACGGTTATGATCATGTCGGGTGTGGATTCGTCAATCCACCGTCCACGTCTTACATAATATATAATAAACGTCTTAATATAATATCGTCATAATATGACAATGATCATACCGGGTGTGGATTCTTCAATCCACCGTCCACGTCTTACATAATATATAATAAACGTCTTAATATAATATCGTCATAATATGACAATGATCATACCGGGTGTGGATTCGTCAATCCACCGTCCACGTCTTACATAATATATAATAAACGTCTTAATATAATATCGTCTTTACGCAAGTTAAACAACCCGTATCCACGGTTATGATGATGCGGGTGTGGATTCGTCAATCCACCGTCCACGTCTTACATAATATATAATAAACGTCTTAATATAATATCGTCTTTACGCAAGTTAAACAACCCGTATCCACGGTTATGATCATGTCGGGTGTGGATTCGTCAATCCACCGTCCACGTCTTACATAATATATAATAAACGTCTTAATATAATATCGTCATAACGCAAGTTAAACAACCCGTATCCACGGTTATGATGATGCGGGTGTGGATTCGTCAATCCACCGTCCACGTCTTACATAATATATAATAAACGTCTTAATATAATATCGTCTTTACGCAAGTTAAACAACCCGTATCCACGGTTATGATGATGTCGGGTGTGGATTCGTCAATCCACCGTCCACGTCTTACATAATATATAATAAACGTCATATATATAATATCGTCTTTACGCAAGTTAAACAACCCGTATCCACGGTTATGATGATGTCGGGTGTGGATTCGTCAATCCACCGTCCACGTCTTACATAATATATAATAAACGTCTTAATATAATATCGTCATAATATGACAATGATCATACCGGGTGTGGATTCTTCAATCCACCGTCCACGTCTTACATAATATATAATAAACGTCTTAATATAATATAACATAACGTCTTTCGTCACATATAAACGTCAAACAACACGTATCACAAGCAACAATTCGATAACTAAAGTCTCGTTTCATATCATAATCATTTGTATCAACCGACAAGCGTTTAAACGACAAGTACACTTTCCACCCCAAAATAAAATAAACGTAGGGGCTACGAGACTCACCTTTGCCTTGAACGTCAAGTTATAATTGAATTATAAGTATTCAACGAGCTATGAATGTCCCGAAATCCTCAAAGCTCGTGACCTATCATTATGTTTATATGGTATGCGTATTAATATAAGTATGTATATGTATATACACATACATGTATATGTATATACGTATATATGTATACTTATATATATATATATATATATATATATACATGTAATGATTTATACTTGCTCGTCATTTATTAAGTTTAGGGTTTCATGATTAACATTGGACTTTCACCGACTCTTGTGACTGAAATAAGGCACCTTAGGAGTTGAGCCATGGTGCAAAAGAAAGATTAAGGCAGCACTAGAATGAAGGAAAGGAACCTAGAAGACAAACAGAAAAGTGCACAATCTGCACCACCGTAAGCTACGGTGGTGACGGTGGCAACAAGAGAACCACCGTAAGAGACGGTTCAGGATGGCGTAGGAGACGCTGGTTCAGGTGTGACCCAGTGTAAGAGACGGTACAGGATGGCGTAGGAGACGCTGGTTCAGGTGTGACCCAGTGTAAGAGACGGTTCAGGATGGCGTAGGAGACGCTGGTTCAGGTGTGACCCAGTGTAAGAGACGGTTCAGGATGGCGTAGGAGACGCTGGTTCAGGTGTGACCCAGTGTAAGAGACGGTTCAGGATGGCGTAGGAGACGCTGGTTCAGGTGTGACCCAGTGTAAGAGACGGTTCAGGATGGCGTAGGAGACGCTGGTTCAGGTGTGACCCAGTGTAAGAGACGGTTCAGGATGGCGTAGGAGACGCTGGTTCAGGTGTGACCCAGTGTAAGAGACGGTTCAGGATGGCGTAGGAGACGCTGGTTCAGGTGTGACCCAGGTAAGAGACGGTTCAGGATGGCGTAGGAGACGCTGGTTCAGGTGTGACCCAGTGTAAGAGACGGTTCAGGATGGCGTAGGAGACGCTGGTTCAGGTGTGACCCAGTGTAAGAGACGGTTCAGGATGGCGTAGGAGACGCTGGTTCAGGTGTGACCCAGGTAAGAGACGGTTCAGGATGGCGTAGGAGACGCTGGTTCAGGTGTGACCCAGTGTAAGAGACGGTTCAGGATGGCGTAGGAGACGCTGGTTCAGGTGTGACCCAGTGTAAGAGACGGTTCAGGATGGCGTAGGAGACGCTGGTTCAGGTGTGACCCAGGTAAGAGACGGTTCAGGATGGCGTAGGAGACGCTGGTTCAGGTGTGACCCAGTGTAAGAGACGGTTCAGGATGGCGTAGGAGACGCTGGTTCAGGTGTGACCCAGTGTAAGAGACGGTTCAGGATGGCGTAGGAGACGCTGGTTCAGGTGTGACCCAGTGTAAGAGACGGTTCAGGATGGCGTAGGAGACGCTGGTTCAGGTGTGACCCAGGTAAGAGACGGTTCAGGATGGCGTAGGAGACGCTGGTTCAGGTGTGACCCAGTGTAAGAGACGGTTCAGGATGGCGTAGGAGACGCTGGTTCAGGTGTGACCCAGTGTAAGAGACGGTTCAGGATGGCGTAGGAGACGCTGGTTCAGGTGTGACCCAGGTAAGAGACGGTTCAGGATGGCGTAGGAGACGCTGGTTCAGGTGTGACCCAGTGTAAGAGACGGTTCAGGATGGCGTAGGAGACGCTGGTTCAGGTGTGACCCAGTGTAAGAGACGGTTCAGGATGGCGTAGGAGACGCTGGTTCAGGTGTGACCCAGTGTAAGAGACGGTTCAGGATGGCGTAGGAGACGCTGGTTCAGGTGTGACCCAGTGTAAGAGACGGTTCAGGATGGCGTAGGAGACGCTGGTTCAGGTGTGACCCAGTGTAAGAGACGGTTCAGGATGGCGTAGGAGACGCTGGTTCAGGTGTGACCCAGTGTAAGAGACGGTTCAGGATGGCGTAGGAGACGCTGGTTCAGGTGTGACCCAGGTAAGAGACGGTTCAGGATGGCGTAGGAGACGCTGGTTCAGGTGTGACCCAGTGTAAGAGACGGTTCAGGATGGCGTAGGAGACGCTGGTTCAGGTGTGACCCAGTGTAAGAGACGGTTCAGGATGGCGTAGGAGACGCTGGTTCAGGTGTGACCCAGGTAAGAGACGGTTCAGGATGGCGTAGGAGACGCTGGTTCAGGTGTGACCCAGTGTAAGAGACGGTTCAGGATGGCGTAGGAGACGCTGGTTCAGGTGTGACCCAGTGTAAGAGACGGTTCAGGATGGCGTAGGAGACGCTGGTTCAGGTGTGACCCAGGTAAGAGACGGTTCAGGATGGCGTAGGAGACGCTGGTTCAGGTGTGACCCAGTGTAAGAGACGGTTCAGGATGGCGTAGGAGACGCTGGTTCAGGTGTGACCCAGTGTAAGAGACATAACCCATTACACAATTCGACCCATTGTAACAATTTTGTCCAAGAATTCATTTTTGACTCATTTCACACTTGTCAACCCCTAATTTTGGTTCAAAGGGGCTTTAGCCCGAATTTTGACCAATAATCGACCATGATAGACTAGGAACATGATTTCATGGATAACCCACAATGTATATTCGATCCATAACATCAACAACTGAAATAATTCGGTTTTTACCAACTTTGCCTAATTCGAAACCCTAATCCGACCCATAAACGTTTTGACTTGAAAATCGACCCAAGGTTACTTTGTTTTAGTTAAAATCATGATAATAAACATTAAACAATGATATTGAAACAAGTTTGCTTACCAAATTCTTCCACCAAAGACCCAAATCCGAAATTTAGCAATTTATGGAGATTTCTTGCACCTTTGGACTTCAACTTTTGATATGATGATTAAATGATGATACAAATGATGATTCTAGTATTAATCTAGCTCAAAACACAATAAATGATCAAGAATTTTAGAGAGAGGGGATGTTTTGATGTCTTGCATTTAAGAGAGAGAGAGTGTGTGTTGGTGATAGAATTGAATGAATGGAGGGAGGAGTGGAAGACTTGGATAGGGTTGGGTCACTTGGGGTGGTCCATGGGTCATGGGTCGACCCATGGGTCACCCGATTATAGTTCTAGCTAAATTAAACGTCACGTTACGTCATAAGTTCGATAAACCCGACCACATAATTTGTCTAGCATATTGCACGTCTCTAGTCATCAAGCAAGGAAAAGAATTATTTCAACTAATTAATTTAATTAGTCATTTGACACTTTTAAGTCAACGATTCAATAATAAATAAGCTACGTTTAATCACGTTAATTACAATTCAAAAATCGCGAATGTTACAATATCAACATAATTACATATTTAACAAAATAATTTATAATAATATTCATTCAATACAAATATAAAAAAAATATATGAAAATAATGTAATAAGTTATATTCACGTTATTCACATGCATGGTCTTAATCGCTAATTAATTAAAACTATTTGGTTTTCCCGCGCGTTGCTGCGGGAACAACCTATACACGACTAAAAAAAATGATCCCTTGTACATGTACGCAACGGAATTCGTCTCAACAATTTTTTATCAGTCGAGTATTATGACAACATAAGTTTCTAAGCCTATTATTCTAAGCCGATGATGCCACTACATAGCAAGCAACCTCAAAACACAAAAGTATCATGTTGTCCCAAATTGATTATGCATCAACCAGAGCATAAAAGTGCTAATTAAGATACACTTTGGCAGTGACCTTATATTGTAGTCCTGAGCTTGTTTCAGCATAATCCAGAAACTTCATCTTTGTTTTTCCATAATCCTTCCCCTTTAAGGCTGGCACTGCTAATAAAAAGATTATATTCACTTTGTAAACGTATCGGATGTTAACTTATCAGAGTACAACGGGTATTTGCAACAACCAAGTAAAGTATGAAGCACCATAGTGGCATAGTAATAAAAGTTATGCTACATGTATTTACTGTAGTACTCCGTAGTAGTGACAGGAGGAAAATGATTTATTCAACTATTTGTTTTCAAGACTAAAAGCAAGTTACTGTAGTTTTTTGCAACGGGTCTATCCTGTGTGACGTTTTCCATCCGTTTGCCGTTCTAACTATAAAAAAAAGTGTTCCAAATAGCATGACATGGTTAGGCGAAAAAAATCTATTATTTGATTTAACGTATATATGGCGGATCTAGAAGTTAACATATAAGAATTACAATTGTTGACTGTTGCTTATGTACTACTCACCTTGAGTTGTGTTTCTTTGTTATGTACTTGTCCTTGTCAACTTGCAGAAGGTTTTGTAATATTTGAAAAGCTTTGTCAAAACTCTATCAACAGTTCTATCATCAACCTGCATTTGGAGGTATCAAACATGAGTAATTGTGTTGAGAAACAAAAATGGAAACGAAAACAGATAAAGTAAAACATGAAGATAACAAAGATTGAAATAAAGAAATTGTTAAAATATGATTAAATAATCAAAAGTAAGTTTTAAATTAAGTTCATGCCTTCTCAACTCAGCAAGATTGGGCTTAGGCATAAGTATTGCCTGAGGATGAGTAAATTGCCTGAGGTTGTGTCAAATTCAATCCACCTTGCTTCGAAGAGCAGACATTGCAGCCTTAATGATATTCAACATTAAACATTCACTAAAATTTATAAATAATCATCAAACTGAAAATTAGCCCATTGTATGATATTAAAAACAATAATATACCAAAAAAGTTAACAGGGGATAACATTAAATTATTTCTAACCAATAATATAAGCATGTAAAAGGTCTTATAGGTGGCCTTTTTTTGTCAACCTAATCTAATCAAATTATCTATTTATTATTTCTATTTCACGAAGATCGATCTAAGCAAGCTGCAAGATGACAAATATAAGAAAACGGTAACATAACTTGGTGTACCTAAGCTTATAAATGAACACGGCAACTGATGTGACCAATTTATACATATCGCCCACATCATTATTGGCCATTTTATTAAGTGTTTTAAGTCGATTTTGTGTGCATTTGGCGCGTTTATGTTGTTTGTTAGTGTTTTCAGGCTCTAAACAGGTTACATGTCCATTTGGTGCAATTTCGGATGATTTCTGAGGCCAAGAAGTTGATTTGTGAGTTCGAGAGTTGTTTAAATTTGAGAAGATAGAAAATTTCAGCAAGTTCATAGTGAAAAGGTTGTCTTCGGATCAGCAGGATTGGACTGCGCCGCAGTGGGAGCATCACCAGCCCACTGCGCCGCAGTCGGCTAGTGGAAAAGTGAGAACTCGGTCAGCAGTTTTAGACTGCGCCGCAGTGGGGGTGACCAAGGCCCACTGCGCCGCAGTCAGACAAGGTGGAAAACGAACACCTAGATCAGTTAATATCCACTGCGCCGCAGTGGGGGCATCACTCGCCCACTGCGCCGCAGTGGGACGACGGGGCTGAAGGGCTTTTGGCCGATGTTTGCATCAGATTTCCAAGGGGTATAAATAGAAAACAAAAACCTAATTCCCAATTTATCCAAATTCTTTCTAAGAGCTGCTCTCCAAGGGATTCCTTCAAGGATCAAGGGTAGATTTCTTCGTCCGATTCATTGAAGATTCACGGGCACCCACTTAGATCGTATCTATTTTATTGTCTTGCAATTTCAATTTCAAGAACGATTGGTACATCATGTTCTTCTTTTATTTTGATTGTTATTTTAAATTAATCATGAGTGGCTAAACATTCAATCATCCACCTTGAGGAAACTAGACGAATGATGTGATTGCTATATGTTTTAATCCAAATAGTTGATTTCAATTATCGTTGTGTCGAGATCTTGATGATTTAATTCCTTTTTATATATTATTATGATATTGGTGGCATGTGTGTTCTTCGTTAGTGGTACTAGTTGGATGTATATGTGATTTTCAAATGGTTGTTTGTCTATGGGCAATTATCACTAGTTCATGGTATGATAGTGAATATCATTTTAATAAAAGGAGTCATTTTTTCAACGTGTTTTATAACGGTTGGTGGTACCACGTTATCTTCACATAGGCACAATTGTTAATTCGATAGTCAAGCAAACTAATTGTTGGTAAGGTTGTCTAGGCAATTATCACTAGTTCATGGTATGATAGTGAATATCATTTTAATAAAAGGAGTCATTTTTTCAACGTGTTTTATAACGGTTGGTGGTACCACGTTATCTTCACATAGGCACAATTGTTAATTCGATAGTCAAGCAAACTAATTGTTGGTAAGGTTGTCTAGGCATTGGTGGTACCGGCTTGGGTAATTAAACTAGCAACTTAGGTGATTGGGTAATTTGCTCACGGTTGGTGGTACCACGTGAGCACCTTAATCCTTTTACGATTATCTTTTCAACTCAATGAATTTGGTCTTAATTGAATGCAATCATGTTTGAAGTCTAGCGAATTCAAGGTGGATGATCTTTATTAATATTGTCTGAAGCTTTTCTTTACTTTTATGCGTTTTGTCTTTTAAATTTATTTTAATTTAATTGTCAAAGTGAGACTCGAAGCAACACCCTATTTTCCAAACCATTTTATTAAACAACTAGTTCAAACCAATCCCCGAGAACAAACACGAACTTACCTCTTAACTATATTGCATACGAACGGGTCCACTGCCTGATAGTGTGTAGTAGTGAGTTTCTAGGTATTTCTAGTTTATAATTTTTAAACTCGATTTAGCACATCAAGTTTTTGGCGCCGCTGCCGGGGATGGTGTGCCGATTTAGTTGTTAATTTAGTGGTTTGATCCTTTCTCACGCGTGAGGAAGTTACTTGTTTATTAGTTTAGTTTTCTTTTCTTATCACATGTGCATTTGACGTGTTTGTGTTAGTTGTGTGTTTGCAGGTATTGTTTTAGTTGATGAACTTGCGTTCTTCGGGTCTCCCTTTGAATAGTCCTTTGTCTACTCCGAGAAGACCAATAGGGCGTAGGTTTAACTTCACTGAACCCACAACACCAATACTGACACCATTTTCACCTATAGCTAAACCCACTCCTGATTCGGACGAGGAAGGGTTCTTTTTGGACGAGTTTTTCAATTTAGAAGTAAAGCAAGAGGAAATGGGGACGAACAACCAAGGGGTCCAAATGACACTCTCTATGGCGAGAGGGTCCGTACGATCCCAACTGGCCGTGGTTCCGCCATTAGACCTCCAACCATTGATCACACTTTCGCTTTGAAAGGAAACCATCTAAAGAGCATAGAAGAGCATCAATTTGATGGGAAACGGAAATGGGATCCTTACCAACACTTGGATAGGTTTGAAAAGTTGGCTCGGCTATATCAATATGGGCAAAACCAAATGAATGCCATGAAACTTGAGACATTTCCCATGTCAATCACCGGAGAAGCACTTGATTGGTTCAATGATCTTCCAGAAAATTCTATTACTACTTGGAACCAACTCAAGGAGGCTTTCATTGGTGAGTTTTATTCACTTAGAACTTAAAGAAGGTTGGAGAACATGATTAGATCTTTTGAACAAGATGATGGAGAAGATGTTGTTGAGGCTTGGATTCATTTCAAGGAAATGTTGAGAAATTGTCCAGGTCACGATTTGACTAGGGAAAAATATGTGGAGCTTTTCTTTGATGGGTTAGATAAAAAGTCTAAACAAGAATTGGGATATGCTTTCGGGGGTAGTTTCAATAACATTACACCCAATGAAGGTTATCAAATCTTGGAAGACATGGGGAAGGATAGCTCAACTTTGGATGATGAAAGGTTTTTGAAGAATGAGAGAAAGATGAAGAGAGGTACTAACCAAGGGAGAGTTGCTAAGGTTGAAGCTAGCAATGACCCAGGGGTTATTGGAGAGATTAGGGCGCTATCTGAGCGCATGGAAAAGGGGTTTGCTACTCAAGAGAATAGGTTTGGAGCAATTGAGAGGGATGTTAAGGTAGTAGTCGATGGGTGTGATCATTGTGGTGATATGCACTATTCTGATGAGTGTCCAAATCGGGCACCCGAAGATGTGAGTTATGTTCAAAATCAACCCCAAGGGAATTTCTACCGCAACACCGGTTTCCAGAACCGGCCTTCAGGTAATACTTCTTATAACTCTCCTTTTCAGTCTAATAATTCTCGTTTTTCAGGTAATAGGTGGCAAAGAGATAATTATCAGAATCAGCCACAACAGCAGACTCAACAAGGACAAGGATCAGGTTCTTCTTCTTCTAATGCCGATCCTAATGTTGAGTTGAGAGAGATGATGAAGCAGTTGGCTAGTAATCAGGTTGAAACAAATACTAGCATTCAAATGATCAGGGAAGATACTAAGACTTTGAGTGAGAGGTTGGATCAGTTAAGTGGGAAGGTGGAGATCAACATGAAAAACCAGGGAGTTAATTTCAAGGATCCCGAAAGTAGGATGGCCGCTCTTGCTAGGCCCACAGGGACTCTTCCTAGCAACACACAGCAGAATCCTAGACCTCAGTTTAGTCTTGGACAGAATCAAGGACAGAATCAAGGACAGAATCAGGGACAGAATCAGGGACAGAAATACACTCCACCTCCAGTCCGCAATGAGACACAGCAGAATCCTAGACCTCAGTTTAGTCTTGGACAGAATCAAGGACAGAATCAAGGACAGAATCAGGGACAGAAATACACTCCACCTCCAGTCCGCAATGAGCAAGCCAAAGCCATCACCACTCATACTGGTAGGTCTTATGACTCACCTCCTATGCCTAATGTTGTTGTTTCAGATGTGCAGGATAAAGGGAGTGATGATGATGAGGTTGATGAAGAGATTGAAATGGAGGAAGATTCAACCGTGAAGACTCCGGTCACTCCACCAAAACCGGATGTGGTTCCACAGGTTAAACCATACAAGCCAAAGATACCATTTCTACATAGGTTCAAAAAGGCAAAGCTGAAGGAGCAATATAACAAGTTTGTGGAGATGATTACAAATGTTCACATTAATGTGCCTTTAGTTGATCTTATTCAGGGGATGCCCCATTATGCCAAGTTCATTAAGGAGCTTGTGACTGACAAAGGAAAGATGGATGAGGTGAAAGCTACTTATCTTAATACCGAGTGTTCTGCTATCTTGCAGAACCGCATCCCACCTAAGCTTGAAGATCCAGGGAGTTTCCTTATTACTTGTTCTATTCGTACGCTTACTTGTAAGGCACTTGCTGATTTAGGTGCTAGCATTAATTTGATGCCTTACTCGGTTTGGAGTAAGTTGGCTCTAGGAGTTTTGAGACCTACCCGCATGAGTATTAGATTAGCTGACCATTCTTTTCAGTATCCCATTGGGATTGCTGAAAACATGACTATCCGGGTAGGCCATATTGTGTTTCTAATTGACTTCGTTATCCTCGAGATGGAGGAAGATACGAAGGTACCCCTTATTCTTGGACGACCATTCCTTAATACCGCGGATGCTATCATCCGTGTGAAGGATAAGGAAATTTCTTTGGGTGTGGGTACTGATAGAATTGTGTTTAATGTTGAAAAGTCTATCAAGCATTCATATTCTAATGACGAGTCTTGTTTCAGGATTGACGTTATTGATGATGCTTTAGACCGAGAGTTTCAGGAACTAATGGAGACCGACACTGGAGATGAGGAGATTGCTAATTTAGGATCGGGAGATATATCTGATGATGATTTGTTTGCAGAGGTTATGGCACTTAGCTTGGATGAGACACCTCCCGAGGATGAGAGTTTTGAGGAGGTTGTTGCTGATGGAAGTTCGAGGGTACCGAATTCTGTTGATGTACCACCCACTGATTTGGAGCTTAAGCCATTACCTTCCCATTTGGAGTATGCTTATTTGTCAGGTGAATCTTCTTTACCCGTGGTTATCTCGTCCTTACTCTCGAGTGACGAGAAGGATTGTCTTTTGTCTGTGCTTCAAGCCCATAAGCGGGCTTTTGCTTGGAAGACCACCGATATTCCAGGTATTAGTCCTAACTTTTGCCAGCATAAAATAGATTTTGTTGATGATGTTAAGCCCGTTGTCCAGAGACAAAGGAGGCTTAATCCGAACATGAAAGAAGTTGTTAAGAAAGAGGTCATTAAGTTGTTAGATGTTGGGATCATTTTTCCTATTGCTGATAGTCCTTGGGTTAGTCCTGTTCATTATGTGCCCAAAAAGGGGGGCATGACAGTTATTGAGAATGAGAATAAGGAACTCTTGGCCACTAGGACTATAACGGGTTGGCGGGTTTGTATTGATTACCGTAAGCTTAATGATGCCACCCGTAAGGATCACTTTCCCCTTTCTTTCATTGATCAGATGTTGGAACGACTTGCAGGTAATGAATATTTTTGTTTCTTAGATGGGTTTTCCGGGTACTTCCAAATACCCATTGATCCCAAGGACCAAGAAAAGACCACCTTCACATGCCCATTTGGTACTTTTGCTTATCGGCGAATGCCGTTTGGTTTGTGTAATGCCCCAGGCACCTTTCAAAGGTGCATGATAGCTATTTTCCAGGACATGCTTGAAACCTCCATGGAGGTTTTCATGGATGATTTCTCGGTTTTTGGGGACTCTTTTCATACTTGCTTGCATAATTTGGAAAGGATGTTAGAACAGTGTGAGAGGGCACACCTTGTTTTGAATTGGGAAAAGTGTCATTTTATGGTGACCGAGGGAATTGTTTTAGGGCATAAAGTGTCTAAGGCCGGGATTGAAGTTGATAGGGCTAAGATAGATGTTATAGCCAAATTACCCCCGCCTTCCAATGTGAAAGGGGTAAGGAGTTTTTTTGGACATGCCGGTTTTTACCGCCGTTTTATTAAGGATTTTTCTAAGATTACTCGTCCTATGACCCACTTATTGGAGAAGGACGTCCCTTTTGTGTTTGATGATGCTTGTTTGAGTGCATTTCAGGTTTTAAAGAAGAAGTTGACTAATTCTCCTATCATGGTTGGACCGGATTGGGAATTTCCATTTGAATTGATGTGTGATGCAAGTGACTATGCTGTGGGAGCCGTGCTTGGGCAAAGGGTTGATAAGCATTTCAAGCCAATTTACTTTGCTAGTAAGACCTTGAACCCCGCTCAGCATAATTATACCACTACTGAGAAGGAGTTGCTTGCCGTGGTCTTTGCCTTTGATAAGTTTAGATCTTATTTGGTGTTGA
This sequence comes from Erigeron breviscapus, assembly GCA_034093135.1. NCBI lineage: Eukaryota > Viridiplantae > Streptophyta > Magnoliopsida > Asterales > Asteraceae > Erigeron > Erigeron breviscapus. The sequence continues at coordinate 212,265 of CM067172.1, read as the reverse complement.
GTAAGACCATTGTTTTCACCGATCATTCAGCCCTTAAGTACTTGTTCTCGAAGCAAGATGCTAAACCTAGGCTTATCCGATTGATTTTGTTGTTACAAGAGTTTGATATAGAGATTAAGGATAAGAAAGGTGCTGAAAACTTGGCGGCCGACCATTTGAGTCGTTTGGAAGATCCTCACCGGGAGGAACTTCGAGATGGGGAGATTAATGATCACTTCCCCGATGAGTCTTTAATGTTTATTTCTAACTCTGATGATGCTCCTTGGTTTGCAGATATTTCTAATTATTTGGTTGCAGATGAGATACCGAATGATTTCACGTCCCAGCAAAAGAAGAAGCTCATATCGGATGCTAAGCACTATTTTTGGGATAGTCCATACTTGTTTCGTGTTTGTGCAGATGGTATGGTAAGAAGATGTGTAGCTGGAGCTGAGACGAAGGAGATTCTTGATGCTTGTCACTATGGTCCAACTGGAGGTCATTACGGTCCTTCAGTTACTGGTAAGAAAGTTTTTGATGCAGGTTTCTATTGGCCTACAATTTTCAAGGAGGCCCAGACTTTGGTAGAGACTTGTGACATTTGTCAAAGACAAGGGAGCATTACTAAGCGGGATGAGATGCCTCAATAAAGCATTCAGGTATGCGAGGTATTTGATATTTGGGGTATAGACTTCATGGGACCATTCCCACCGTCTAATAAGTTTCATTATATTCTTGTCGCCGTTGACTACGTGTCTAAATGGGCCGAAGCCAAGGCTTTGCCTACGAATGACGCGAGGGTAGTCATTGATTTCTTGAAACAATTATTCTGTCGATTTGGTTGCCCTAGAGCTTTGATTAGTGACCGAGGAACCCATTTTGCAAATAATCAATTAGCTAAGGTCATGAAGAGGTATGGTGTTGTGCATTATTTTTCTACTTCTTATCATCCACAAACTAGTGGACAAGTATAAAACACCAATAGGGCTTTGAAAAGGATTTTAAAGAAAACTGTTGGAGATAACCCCAAGGTTTGGTCAAAGAAGTTGGATGACGCCTTATGGGCGTTTAGGACGGCTTTTAAGACGCCGATTGGCACCACGCCATACCGGTTGCTCTATGGCAAGACTTGCCATCTTCCTATTGAGATAGAGCATAAGGCGTATTGGGCGTTGAGGAATCTGAATTTGGATATGATGGAAGTTAGTGAACTTAGAATGTTGCAACTTCATGAGCTTGATGAGCTTAGGCTAGGTGCTTATGAAAATTCTAGGCTTTACAAGGAAAGGACCAAAGTTTGGCATGATAAGAGGATCCGTAGGAAGGAGTTTAAGGTTGGAGCTAAGGTTTTGTTATTCTTGTCTAAATTTAAGATTAAGCAACCTAAACTCACTTCTAGATGGATTGGACCGTTTGTGATTAAGCATGTGTATCCGTCGGGTTATGTAGAGTTGTTTAAGCGTAATGGTGACGGGTCATTCATTGTTAATGGTCATAGGCTTAAGTTGTATTTGGAAGAAGAGCAAGTTGAGGGGATAATCGAGGAGATTCCCATTTTTGAATTGGAAACTTGAAAGTTGGTCGAGTCTAGCTAAAGACTCGTTAATAACTTAAGCGCTTCTCGGGAGGCAACCCGTGTTATTTTATCGCATTTTATTTTCTTTTTATTAGTTAGATTTGATTTTGATTTGTCAAGAAAGTGCAGGTGCAGATTTGGTGTGAAGCGGATTGAGGTAAGTTGTTTTTAGTTTGTCATACAAAAAAATTTTTCTAAGGCAAAATGAGGGAATTCGGAACAGTGAATCCCCACTGTGCCGCAGTGGGGATGTAACTTGGTCACTGCGCCGCAGCCAAAATGTTCTGTCCATCGGGAGCAAAATAGCCCCACTGCGCCGCAGTGGGCACGTTGACTGGTCAATCAGGGGAGCGGGGTAATAAGTTAGTCAAGGGAGGATTTAATTCTTTTTCACCTCAAAATTCTTATCTTCTTTCTCTCTTGTCTCTTGAAACCGAAAAAGCTTCACAAAACCCCCCAAGCACCCGAATTTACCCATAAATTCACATCAATCTTGCATTTTCTTCCTCTTTTCTCCTAGATTATCATCTATCTATCATCATCATGGGAAGAGGAGTAAGTTTTCTTGATTATTTTCTTTATTTTACTTAATTTTTTATTTTTAATTTCTAGGGTTTTCAATTCCGAATTAATTCGTGGGTTTTGTTGTTTTAGGGCTATTGATGCTAATGGGGTGGTTAATTTCTCAATTCAAACACTTTTTCTTCCGAATTTGACTTTGAAATTGAAGTTAGGGTTTTGAAAAATTTGGGGATTTATGGATGAATAAGTGTGGGGGGGGAGTAATGTTTGATTATGTGGTGATTATTGCTTGTTGTTGCTGATGGAATGATTAATTGCCCCTAATTTTTGGCTGCCTGTCGTAATGAAAACAAGAACCTACCCAGATTTCTTAGCCCACTGCGCCGCAGTGGTGTTGTGTGTTGGCCACTGCGCCGCAGTGGCCGCACCTGACCTGCACGTGTTACTTGCCTCACTGCGCCGCAGTGAGGACCAGCCAGTCCCACTGCGCCGCAGTGGGAATCTTCTGACCCGCAGTTGAGTTTGATGTTGAATGAGGTTTCAAGTTTTGCATTCCACATTTAACGTGTTTGTTTGCTTTAATGTTTGTGATTGCAGACTGCTACTACTGATAAGAGGAAGCAAGCGGAGGTGGGACAATCTAGCGGGACTGCCGATGTCTCCGCTAAGACGGCTAGGAGAGAACCAGCGGTACCTCCTCTTAATTATTGGCCAGGTGAATTGAACGAGAAGCATGCATGGTTAGAGTTTGATGGGGCTAGGCAACCCCACAAGAACAATTATTTGAACAAGCTTTACACGCTTCATAAGCAAGTTGTTTGCCCACCCAGGTATCTTACTCAATCTGATGCTCGGTTTTTTGGGTTCAGAGTGATATTGGAAGGTGGTTTAGTATAGAAGCGAGGGTTGGTGATAGGACAGTTAATAGATATATGTGGCAACAGATTTTTCTTAACAGGGAACCTGTCTATCGTGAGTTATGCCTTGAGTTTTATTCTAGTTTGAAATTGACTAAGGAGTTTTATGCTGGTATGTATTCTAGGCAAGAGTTGGATAACCAGGACTTTAGGCAACTTTTGAGACAGGGTTTTTATGTCAAAGGTGATTTGGGTGATGGTGAGTCCATTCCACAGTATTGGGGTCGGATTTCTGGAGGAGAGGCTTGGCCTTCTGGTGGGACGGTTAGTGTGTCTAAGATCCACAGTGTTAAGCTTCGGTTGCTTCACAGGATGATAGTTACGTTTTTGGTCCAGAGGTCTACTCATTGGGACAAGGCATACCAGACTGATTTGTGGTTGCTAAAGCTGTTTTCAGAGGGGGCTCCTAGGAAGTTTGCATTGGCCCCGATGGTTGTGATTGATCGCATGTGTAATCATTCTGACTCAGAGTTGGTTTTGGGACATTTCATCACCCGGATTTACAAGAGGATGGGTGTATTTGATTCTGAGGAGTGCCAGACCCATCTGTCTCCACAAGTTAATCAGGAGGATTTCCATATTAAAGAGTTGATTCGGGGGAAGATAGTGAAGAAGAAGCAGGGAGCCAGCCTGCTAGATTGTTGGATGACACTGGTGTTGTTGAGGAACCACCTCCAAACTTGGAGGCTGCTGATGTAGAGATGGGTGATGCTTCCCAGGAGCCACCTAGGATGCGTGGTCGTAGCATCCCTGTCCCGAGCTCCTTTGATCTTACGCTTTTGGGACAGACTGTTCAGAATATATATGATGATCAGCAGGCTAGCCGCCGGGCTTTTGATGACTACCAGCGGAGGATGGATCAGGACATCACCTGGATTGGATCACAGCAGGCCCACACTAACTATAGCCTTGATTATTATCAGCCTATGTGGGATGCTGAGTATCATGGCCGGGAGTTTGTTCGACCTGACCCGATTCCTCCATTCTCTCCACCGCCTATTTATGTCCCTGGTTATCGTCAGGGGGTCAGCCTTTTTTCTCTCAGACGACTGTTCTGGGGAACATGTCACCACGACCCCATGATTTAGGAGGTTCTCCTCGTGGTCCAGTACAGTTTGGGGTTTTTCAGGGTGGACATGATGCTGGTGGATCCGGAGGTTTTGCCGGTGGTTCATCTTCCTTTGTTCCTGGTTTTGTTGCAGGTTCGAGTTCGGGTTAGGCGGTGGACAGTCTGGAGGAGATGCTGGAGGCTCAGGTTCAGGTCAAGAAGAGGAGCGCAATTGGATTACTGACCTTTTTGGTCCACCCGGTCTTCCATATGGTTATCATGGACAGCAGCAGTGAGTGGAGATGATTCCCATCCGGTACCGTGGGATGGAATCATTTGGTGATTGATATTGTTGGTATTCTGATGACTGTATTTTTCTTATCTTTGTCTGGTATCCACCCTACGGGGTGATGAAACATTTGTACTTTTTTCTTTTCTTTTGTTCCTTTAATTTTCTGCATAAGACTTTAGATTAGTTTGAATTTTTGTATGGATATTTGGTTGTGTTTGTTATTTGAAGTTGGGCAGGTTCTATCCGTTTGATGGCAATACCTAGTGGAACCCAACTGTGGGGGGGACCGTTGGATTCTCTTTCTCACCTACATTCTGTGGCATCCATTGATTTGATTGTGTGATCGTGTGCATATGCTGGCAGTAAGTTCAGCGCTTTATTGTTTATTGGTATGTTTACTGCCATTGTTTCACACGCAGCTCTCGCACCTTCCGTTTTGGGGCTAGTTTGTTTCTCCCGTCAAGCAAAGTGTTCTTCTTTTTTAGGAAGCGCCATTTGTGACGCGCGGTCGACTTACTTGTTTTGAAACGGAGTGTGTCCTTAATCCGGTATGTGTTCTCATTCTTTATGTCTATCTTGCTTACCCCTATTTACCTTTGTTTTGACCGAATATGGACATTGAGGGCATTGTCCATCTTAAGTGTGGGGGGGACTGTTGGATTCTCTTTCTCACCTACATTCTGTGGCATCCATTGATTTGATTGTGTGATCGTGTGCATATGCTGGCAGTAAGTTCAGCGCTTTATTGTTTATTGGTATGTTTACTGCCATTGTTTCACACGCAGCTCTCGCACCTTCCGTTTTGGGGCTAGTTTGTTTCTCCCGTCAAGCAAAGTGTTCTTCTTTTTTAGGAAGCGCCATTTGTGACGCGCGGTCGACTTACTTGTTTTGAAACGGAGTGTGTCCTTAATCCGGTATGTGTTCTCATTCTTTATGTCTATCTTGCTTACCCCTATTTACCTTTGTTTTGACCGAATATGGACATTGAGGGCATTGTCCATCTTAAGTGTGGGGGGTGACAAATAGGTTTAAGCAACCGGATATATCTCTTTTGTTGTTTTGCCATTGAGATTTAGCCGTTCTTGTGGATGTGTCCCTCTCGTAGGCTTTTGGGTTTTATCCAAGAGTAAGGGTTCTATCTTGAACTCTGAACTATGATGTGCATGTTTGAGATTGGTTGTTTCGATTTGGTAAGATGACGGAAGATGATATGATTTGAAACTTGTGTTGAGCTTGTCCTTGTGGTAAATTGTTTTTGTCACTTAATTCATAACAACTTAATGAGCAATTTTACTACAAAATTTTTCCTTGGCACAATTTTAATCGGCGAAATGTGTTCTAAACGGTTATTGGGCTGATCCTTGTGGATTGATAACATTACTTGCATACTCAAATTTCCCAAACACCTAAAGTTATGAGATTCATCATTCATTTATAGATGTGCTAGGTGTTTACGGTTTTGGTTTGATTGCCTTGTAATTTGTCCCTCTCTTAGGCTCTTGGATTTATTCGGGAGTAAGGGTTCCATTTCGAACTCTGAACTAAGATGTGCGAATTTGAGGTTTATTTATTCCATTTCCGGGTTCATTTCTTTGATATGAGTGTGCCGGTGATGTGTTGAGCTAGAACTTGGCCTGGAGATCGTTACGAGACCGCAGTGAGATCACTTTTGTGATATAAGTACATTGGATGACGAATTGGCATATTAGGTTTGACCCGTATTTTCTTTCTTTCTTTGCACCTTTGCTTTTGTATATTTTTACCTTTACTATACTTACACTTTCTTTCCTTCCTTTGTAAACCTTTGTTGCACTCATCCTTAGTGCAAAGTACACTTATACATCCTTTTTAACTTAGCCTTTTCCTTTGTATATATCCACTTATATATGTAAACTTTACCTAATTATACCTTACTATACCGATAGTCTAATCTGGGGAGCCATTGATTGTCATTGGTTTGTTTGGATGGTTTGGGAGAGCTTCAGTGGATTGTCTAGTGGAATATTCTTGTCTATGAGAATACGTTAATTGGTCAAGTTATTGAGGATTATCTTGGATTGTTCAAAGGAAGTAAGTGTTATAGACATGTTCATCATTGTAAGAGGGTGCCTACTAGTAGAGTAAAAGTATTTCAATTAAAAAAAAAAAAAACTTGGGCTACTAGTGGGTACTTCTCATTTTTAGATGTCTAAAGTTTTGTTGTATCATTAAGAATGGAAGACTTGGTTGAATTTAAGTTATTTGAAGTTGATACACCACAATGGTGTCGGATTTTGCTTGGTATTTTTGAGGTGTCTTAGCGGGATAACATCTTAGGGTTGGTAGTTTGTTGGCAATCAATGGTACGGGTTTTTGATTAGACTATTTTGTACATATTTCATACATACCCTATACTTTTGATTGTTTCCTGTCATTTCTAACCTACACTCCCATACTCCATTGTAAATATCCATTATATATACCTTAGCCTAACTATACAACCGTCCTATATGCCTATTTTGATGATGTACTTGGTGCTTACGCCACGTCGGTGGAGCTATGATCCTTGTTCAAGCCTATGGTAAGATATGCATCACGACCGAGCAATGAGTGGTTATTCATTATATATACCTTAGCCTAACTATACAACCGTCCTATATGCCTATTTTGATGATGTACTTGGTGCTTACGCCACGTCGGTGGAGCTATGATCCTTGTTCAAGCCTATGGTAAGATATGCATCACGACCGAGCAATGAGTGGTTATTCATATATATATTCAACCGCAATAGTAAGTTCGTTGGAGTAGGATGATTTGATAGGCTCATTTGTTTCACTTTTGCTTAGTCGTGTTATTGAGGCTTGTGGACTGTTCAGATATTGTCAAACATTTCGAGTTTTCATTTAAGATTAAAACTGCTTCACCCAACTTTTTGTCATTAACATGCTTGGTGTGGCTTCTTTTTGATACTCGTAATTTGTTTCTATAGCTTCATTGCCAAGGAATACTTTACTTTAATTCCGGATTTGCTTGAGGACAAGCAATGCTCAAGTGTGGGGGGATTTGATGTGACCAATTTATACATATCGCCCACATCATTATTGGCCATTTTATTAAGTGTTTTAAGTCGATTTTGTGTGCATTTGGCGCGTTTATGTTGTTTGTTAGTGTTTTCAGGCTCTAAACAGGTTACGTGTCCATTTGGTGCAATTTCGAATGATTTCTGAGGCCAAGAAGTTGATTTGTGAGTTCGAGAGTTGTTTAAAGTTGAGAAGATAGAAAATTTCAGCAAGTTCATAGTGAAAAGGTTGTCTTCGGATCAGCAGGATTGGACTGCGCCGCAGTGGGAGCATCACCAGCCCACTGCGCCGCAGTGGGTGGAAAAGGCACTGCGCCGCAGTGGGAGCATCACCAGCCCACTGCGCCGCAGTGGGAGCATTAGACTGCGCCGCAGTGGGGGTGACCAAGGCCCACTGCGCCGCAGTCAGACAAGGTGGAAAACGAGCACCTAGATCAGTTAATATCCACTGCGCCGCAGTGGGGGCATCACTCGCCCACTGCGCCGCAGTGGGACGACGGGGCTGAAGGCACTGCGCCGCAGTGGGGGTGACCAAGGCCCACTGCGCCGCAGTGGGGGTGACCAAGGCCCACTGCGCCGCAGTGGGGGTGACCAAGGCCCACTGCGCCGCAGTCAGACAAGGTGGAAAACGAGCACCTAGATCAGTTAATATCCACTGCGCCGCAGTGGGGGTCACTCGCCCACTGCGCCGCAGTGGGGGTGACCAAGGCCCACTGCGCCGCAGTGGGGGTGACCAAGGCCCACTGCGCCGCAGTGGGGGTGACCAAGGCCCACTGCGCCGCAGTGGGAGCACACCAGCCCACTGCGCCGCAGTGGGGGTGACCAAGGCCACTGCGCCGCAGTGGGGGTGACCAAGGCCCACTGCGCCGCAGTGGGAGCATCACCAGCCCACTGCGCCGCAGTGGGGGTGACCAAGGCCCACTGCGCCGCAGTGGGGGTGACCAAGGCCCACTGCGCCGCAGTGGGGGTGACCAAGGCCCACTGCGCCGCAGTGGGGGTGACCAAGGCCCACTGCGCCGCAGTGGGGGTGACCAAGGCCCACTGCGCCGCAGTGGGGGTGACCAAGGCCCACTGCGCCGCAGTGGGGGTGACCAAGGCCCACTGCGCCGCAGTGGGGGTGACCAAGGCCCACTGCGCCGCAGTGGGGGTGACCAAGGCCCACTGCGCCGCAGTGGGGGTGACCAAGGCCCACTGCGCCGCAGTGGGGGTGACCAAGGCCCACTGCGCCGCAGTGGGGGTGACCAAGGCCCACTGCGCCGCAGTGGGGGTGACCAAGGCCCACTGCGCCGCAGTGGGGGTGACCAAGGCCCACTGCGCCGCAGTGGGGGTGACCAAGGCCCACTGCGCCGCAGTGAGTGACAAGGACTGCGCCGCAGTGGGGGTGACCAAGGCCCACTGCGCCGCAGTGGGGGTGACCAAGGCCCACTGCGCCGCAGTGGGGGTGACCAAGGCCCACTGCGCCGCAGTGGGGGTGACCAAGGCCCACTGCGCCGCAGTGGGGGTGACCAAGGCCCACTGCGCCGCAGTGGGGGTGACCAAGGCCCACTGCGCCGCAGTGGGGGTGACCAAGGCCCACTGCGCCGCAGTGGGGGTGACCAAGGCCCACTGCGCCGCAGTGGGGGTGACCAAGGCCCACTGCGCCGCAGTGGGGGTGACCAAGGCCCACTGCGCCGCAGTGGGGGTGACCAAGGCCCACTGCGCCGCAGTGGGGGTGACCAAGGCCCACTGCGCCGCAGTGGGGGTGACCAAGGCCCACTGCGCCGCAGTGGGGGTGACCAAGGCCCACTGCGCCGCAGTGGGGGTGACCAAGGCCCACTGCGCCGCAGTGGGGGTGACCAAGGCCCACTGCGCCGCAGTGGGGGTGACCAAGGCCCACTGCGCCGCAGTGGGGGTGACCAAGGCCCACTGCGCCGCAGTGGGGGTGACCAAGGCCCACTGCGCCGCAGTGGGGGTGACCAAGGCCCACTGCGCCGCAGTGGGGGTGACCAAGGCCCACTGCGCCGCAGTGGGGGTGACCAAGGCCCACTGCGCCGCAGTGGGGGTGACCAAGGCCCACTGCGCCGCAGTGGGGGTGACCAAGGCCCACTGCGCCGCAGTGGGGGTGACCAAGGCCCACTGCGCCGCAGTCAGACAAGGTGGAAAACGAGCACCTAGATCAGTTAATATCCACTGCGCCGCAGTGGGGGCATCACTCGCCCACTGCGCCGCAGTGGGGGTGACCAAGGCCCACTGCGCCGCAGTGGGGGTGACCAAGGCCCACTGCGCCGCAGTGGGGGTGACCAAGGCCCACTGCGCCGCAGTGGGGGTGACCAAGGCCCACTGCGCCGCAGTGGGGGTGACCAAGGCCCACTGCGCCGCAGTGGGGGTGACCAAGGCCCACTGCGCCGCAGTGGGGGTGACCAAGGCCCACTGCGCCGCAGTGGGGGTGACCAAGGCCCACTGCGCCGCAGTGGGGGTGACCAAGGCCCACTGCGCCGCAGTGGGGGTGACCAAGGCCCACTGCGCCGCAGTGGGGGTGACCAAGGCCCACTGCGCCGCAGTGGGGGTGACCAAGGCCCACTGCGCCGCAGTGGGGGTGACCAAGGCCCACTGCGCCGCAGTCAGACAAGGTGGAAAACGAGCACCTAGATCAGTTAATATCCACTGCGCCGCAGTGGGGGTATCACTCGCCCACTGCGCCGCAGTGGGGGTGACCAAGGCCCACTGCGCCGCAGTCAGACAAGGTGGAAAACGAGCACCTAGATCAGTTAATATCCACTGCGCCGCAGTGGGGGTCATCAAGGCCCACTGCGCCGCAGTGGGGGTGACCAAGGCCCACTGCGCCGCAGTCAGACAAGGTGGAAAACGAGCACCTAGATCAGTTAATATCCACTGCGCCGCAGTGGGGGCATCACTCGCCCACTGCGCCGCAGTGGGAGTGACCAAGGCCCACTGCGCCGCAGTGGGGGTGACCAAGGCCCACTGCGCCGCAGTGGGGGTGACCAAGGCCCACTGCGCCGCAGTGGGGGTGACCAAGGCCCACTGCGCCGCAGTGGGGGTGACCAAGGCCCACTGCGCCGCAGTCAGACAAGGTGGAAAACGAGCACCTAGATCAGTTAATATCCACTGCGCCGCAGTGGGGATCACTCGCCCACTGCGCCGCAGTGGGGGTGACCAAGGCCCACTGCGCCGCAGTGGGGGTGACCAAGGCCCACTGCGCCGCAGTGGGGGTGACCAAGGCCCACTGCGCCGCAGTGGGGGTGACCAAGGCCCACTGCGCCGCAGTGGGGGTGACCAAGGCCCACTGCGCCGCAGTGGGGGTGACCAAGGCCCACTGCGCCGCAGTGGGGGTGACCAAGGCCCACTGCGCCGCAGTGGGGGTGACCAAGGCCCACTGCGCCGCAGTGGGGGTGACCAAGGCCCACTGCGCCGCAGTGGGGGTGACCAAGGCCCACTGCGCCGCAGTGGGGGTGACCAAGGCCCACTGCGCCGCAGTGGGGGTGACCAAGGCCCACTGCGCCGCAGTGGGGGTGACCAAGGCCCACTGCGCCGCAGTGGGGGTGACCAAGGCCCACTGGGCCGCAGTCAGACAAGGTGGATGATCTTTATTAATATTGTCTGAAGCTTTTCTTTACTTTATGCGTTTTGTCTTTTAAATTTATTTTAATTTAATTGTCAAAGTGAGACTCGAAGCAACACCCTGTTTTCCAAACCATTTTATTAAACAACTAGTTCAAACCAATCCCCGAGAACGAACACGGACTTACCTCTTAACTATATTGCATACGAACGGGTCCACTACCCGATAGTGTGTAGTAGTGAGTTTCTAGGTATTTCTAGTTTATAATTTTTAAACTCGATTTAGCACATCAGCAACTATATATCATATCACCTTCTAAAAAGGATTATGCTTCAGACTGAAAAACAAAATTACCAGATTGTTATCATTTTGTAAATATTGAAAGGTAAGACCTGTGCACCACTAAAAAGAAATCTATCAAGCATCAATAACACAAAAATACAATTATATATTTAGTTCCCTTAAAAAACTTAACCCATAACTTAAAATCACGCTTAAATGGAAAGTTTACTAAGGGCTTGAAGTTGGTTTTAATAACAGATAATTCGTCAACCACTTAAACAACCTATCTGATTATGCAACATCATCTAATTACTATCCATTTCCAAAACACAATGCCAAACACACCTAAAAATATTATGAGCCAAAGTACCATAAAAACAATACTTATACATAGACATAGACACATATTTATTTATATACCTTCCAAGGTGAAAGAGTGGCAACTGAAGCCTCTCCCACGGAAATGAATGCAGACAACCCTAATATCAAACCTTGCTCTCTAATAACCTGTGCGAAAACTTTGGCCCAAGTCAAAAGGCCTTCATCGTGTGTGCGAAATCATTGCGACTTTCAATTAGCCCAAAAACCAACAAACCAAAACCAACAGCAGACCAGGTACCGTCACCGCACACCACCATCACCACTACCCCGACCCCAACCAATCTCTGGTCCACCTGTTACCGCCACCACACACTCAACCACCTTTTCTTTTCCGGATTTCAACCTAAACCCACCAAAGTTCGAGACCGCAGCAGTGCTCGATAGTGGGTGAATTAGGTTTTCTCATCGCGGGAAATTGAGGTAGAGCTCGGAGGCCATAAGTGGTGGATGATGTTGATGGTGATGGTGGTGAGAAAGTGGTTGTAGATGAGTGGTTGTGTTTGGTGTTTCAAGGTTGGTGAAATATAGATGCAGGAGAAAAGGAGGAGGGGGAGTGAGGAGGTGGGAAAGAGAAAGAGGAACACAGGGTAAGAAAGTGGAAAAAATAAACTTTGATGGTAAAAATTATGTGAGTCCCTTTTTAAGTTCGGGATGGTTAACCTAGAATGTGTAAAATACAACAAGTCTAATAATCACTAGAATTGGACTAGTATTACTTGTAAATAAATATGCAAGATATATAAACAAAGTAATACAAGACTTAAAGCAATAAACAAGTAAAGTGGAACATTATGTATTTTTCATGGGTACTTTATTTATTGATGTTTAAATAAAATACAAGGTTGTTGAGGAATCAAGATAATACAATTAAGTATGTATCCTAACAACCTATGAGTTACAAATGATCTATATTTGTCAAATAACTCTTTAGGATCGAGATACTTAAAGTTGTGAAGTATCCCTGTTTAAGATCGAGAGTATTTGGACAAATTCACTTTCATGCAAAGTGTATGCTTAAAAGTATTTATGTTAAGGAAATGACATTGTATTTATAGGCAACAAAATTCACCAGTGAATTTTGTGCCGTACAAATATGGTTGCATACATTTAATGATCCGACAAGAACATTAAATGTATTGGATAAGAATAAGGATAAAGTCACATCAAGTGCAAGTGTATCCTTATATCCAACCACCTTAACACACGTATACTATGTTAAAGAACAAGTGGATTGTTCTTTGGAAAGTGTGTTAGGCATAAGTCAATCCTCGATATTAGTGTTCAGACTTGCAGGATCTAGAACACTAACAATCCTCCAGTGTACAGATCTGGTAAGACTTTCCAGTGGACTCCGCCATTTGTTAAGTCTTCTTCCTTCAGACTTCAGTCTTTGACTTCAGTCAGAATGTCTTCAGTAGAGTTGATCTGGACTGGGGTGAAGTCTTCAGTGAGCTAATCTGGAGAATACTCCAGATTTCCTATACAAGTATTTGCTCACTAGTCTTCAATTATTTCTGGACAAATCTTTAGAGGGACTCCAGATTCCAAGTCTGGAGTAGGTCCAGTAGAGAAACGTTTTCTGGTCAGATCTTCAGTGAGGCTCCAGAAGTCGGGTCTGGAGCGAGTCCAGCAAAACAAGTTTTCTAACAAACCTTAAGTAAGGTTCCAGTAGTCCAGTCTGGAGCCAGTCCAGTAAGTCTGGACTAAATCTGGACCTAACAAATTCCCCCTATTTGTTTAGAAATAATGCAAGTATTTTCAGGCTTATAGATATACAAATTTGTATGCCTGGAAAACACTTGGTCGATTTAAGTCTAAAAAATCAAAGTTACTGGAAAACACTTTATAGATTTAAGTCTAAAAAATCAAGTTACTGGAAAACACTTGGTCGATTTAGTCTATAATAAACAAATTTGTTCTGGAAAACACTTGGTCGATTTAAGTCTAAAAAATCTAAGTTACTGGAAAACACTTGGTCGATTTAAGTCTAAAAAATCAAAGTTACTGGAAAACACTTTATAGATCATGAGTGTTTTCAGTTTCATCTTTTAAGGTTCTAACTTAGACTAAATCTGGTCATTTACTTATAAAGAAATAAAAAATTGCAACTATTTATTACATTCATCAACTGAAAAATAGTTACAACTTTCATAAAACAATAATTACAATAAGTACAATGATAAAAGGTTCAGGCCCTTCTTTTTGATGTCCTTTCTGGAGCATCTTCAGTAGCCTTCCTTTTTGGAGATGGAGATGATGGAACAGACACTGGTGGTCTCAGACCCAACACAGCTTCCATTTGTTGAATTCTCCTCCAGACCTTCTCAATCCTTTTCATGAAGGCCTTAACATCTGGAGAGAGATCAGTCTTACCTTTGAACGTCATTCCAATCTCCTTCAGTTCAGTCCATCCAAAAGCTTGGACTGAAGTATCCTTCCTTTCATCTGTAAAGTTACCCTCTCTGGTCAACTTCACATTGAATCTGGTCATACCTTGATGATTTTCAGCCAGTTTGATTTCAGCATTTACAATCTTTCTTGCATTGGCCCTGAAATTCATCATTTCTTCATATTTTGCCTTTCTGCTTAGCCATATGAACCATATCTTCAGTTTCTCTGGATACACCACTCTGTTGTCCTTCAGTGGACTGGTGTTCTTGTCTATTGATTCTTCAGAGTGGTATCCAGGGGAATGAAGGTGCTAACATCACCATCTTTTATTGCCTTCACTTGTTTGGCAGTAAGCTTTGGCAGACCAGTCATCCTTTTCCTGTATTCCAACTCCAGAGCACCAGCATTTTTTCTGATCTTTTTCTAGAGGCTTACCAGCTCCTCCTTTCTCTGTCTGATCAACTCTGGAATTGTAACACCATATATCAATGAGTCATATACCTATTCTTCTTCAGCATAGAACGAGCGTATATGGACATCATTCAGTGCATCAAGACACTGATGAACTCCGGGATCATCCTTCATCCTTTTAAACACTTCAATATTTATGCCAAGCCTTCCAGCATTGTAGGAATCCAGAGTACCCATTATAGCCATCTCCCTTTGATGGGCCAGCAGTTCATTCTTTTGGTTTGTCTTAAAAATTTCTATCATGATGCACTGTTGATGTAACTTCCTTGAAGTCTCATTGTCAACATCTTCAGTCTGCTCTTCCTTTTCACCAGATACAACCTTTTCTTTTCCTTTAACTGCCTTCAGTGTGGTAGGAATATCTGGGAAGGATTCAAACTGGGGCTCACTGGCTTCAGTACCAGTAGCCTCTTCTTCAGTCTGCACATTGGCTTCAGTGCCAAGTGCTCTCTGGGCTAAACGTGCACTGGCATCAGTACCAGTCACTTGTTTTCTTTGAACCACGCTTTCAGTAGCGACTGCCCTTACAACCTCTTTCTTCTTCCTTATCAACCCTTCTTGTTCACCAGTTGATGGAACTGACAATTTTTCCCCCTTGGAATGATCTCCAGTCCTTGACTTTAGATCATTCCACAAATCTTCCATCATTTGCCTGTCTACTGAAAAAGTTCTTCCAGTAACTGGATTAGCATCAGTCACATTCTTCTTGAGTTCCAGGACTTCCTTCTTCAAATTTTCAATTTCTTTAGGCAAGTCCTTAGGCAACTCAGTGTCTATCATCTGAACAACTTCAGGCAACAAGCTATCCTGAATGTTTCTTAGAACAGAAGCAGAGATATCATCAGTGATTGTCTTCAGCATATCACCCCTAAATTTTCTAACAATTTCATCACTAAGGGTGCTGACAATATCATTCTGATCTAATGTTGGCCTGCTCTCCAGAGAACCAACTCTTGTAACCAGCTTCTCAACCTCTTCTTTCAGCCCTGCCAGTGGTTGAACAATTTGACTTTCCACTGCAGTCTGAACAGAATTAACCATCCTTTCTTCAAATCCTTGTACTGCCACTCTTATGTTTTGAGAATTAATATTCGTGGCCAGTACCAGCTCATCCAGTTTCTCGAAAACTAGCTTCTCATTTCCAGCAAATGTATTCATTTCAGAAGCTAAGTTGTTTGATAACAAAGATTTGAAATCAGAGACAACCTGGGATGATGACTGGAGTGATCTCTCCAGGTCCGCCACCTTACTAAGAAGGCCTTGGACCTCGGTTGAAGACGAAGTGGAGAGACCAGTGGGTGGTTCCAGATGAGAAGTCAATCTGGTCATTACTGGTACTTGTGCCCAGACCTCTTCAGATTCAGCATTTGTTGAGTCTGGCACACTTTGTTCGGTTAGGTTGACGGGTGGTTGAGATTCAGAAGGTTGAATGAAAGGAGTGAAGTCTGGAGTTGTTTGTGGAATTGAAGGTGGTGGTGGTGGTGGCATGTTTGGTTCTGGTGGTGGTATTTCTGGTGTAGGTGTTGGTATTTCTGGTGGATTTACTTCCTCTTGTTCATCCTCATCCAGAAAAGTTTAAACTTGTATCAAATCCCTCAGACATGGGGGAGTCAACATCATCCCATTCTGGAATATTCCCAACAAATCTGTTCACCAGACTGTTCACCAGTCTCTACTTGTTCACCAACCTCAACATTCAAATCCAGTGGAGCCTCTTGCTCACCAGAAGCTTGTTCTTCAGTCTGAACAACTTCAACAACCTCTTCAACAACTTGGGCAATATCTTCTTGTACAACAGCCTGGACTTCAGTATCCACTCTCTGTTCAATTTGTACAAAAGATTCAATATTTTCTTCAAAAATGGGAGATCCATCAACATTAATTGTATCACCAGGATGGGTTGATGGATTTACCTGGACTCCTCCTCTCATTAGACGCCTATGTGATCTGGGTCGTCTGGAAAGCTCAACAGTTTCTTGACTTGAACTTTCTGGAGCCACTTGCCTTATGGGCTGTACAGCCTCTATTATCTGTACATCATCACCAGATGGTCCTTCAACATCTTGAACACTATCTGGACCCATTTCAACTGCTTCCCTCTGGAAGGTAAGCATGGACTGAGGAATATCCACCTCATCCACTGGAGACCTAAGATTGACTAGGTCCCTCATATACTCACTCACAGATAGTATCCATATCATACTGGTCGCCAAGTGCATTCTTAAACATCAGTGAAAGGAATCGAATATAAGGAATGAATGGCTTTCTTCCTTTCACTTTTAGGCGCTCAACCAGGTCGTCAAATAGAATTTGGGCAAAATCAACCCTTAGCCCAAACCACAAGCAATAGGCAATCTGGAGGTGGGTTTGATTAATCTGGTCTAACCCTCCAGAGCTGCCTCCTAGACACTCAACAATATGCGTGAAGAAATATCTCCATGAGTCTGACAGCTTGCTCATGTAGATAGTTCCCTTTCTGGATAGCTGCCCATGCTCATCCAAAATATCTGTATGCCCCATTAACCTGCATACTTCCCTTGTGTTTATACCAGTGGGAAGTTCGATCGGCAGCTCATTCTGTTCATGATAGTTCAACTGGAGAACAGACCTGAGAAGACTTGCAGTGAAACCAAGGGATCTGGTACCTCCCTTGAGAGTATAGTTGATCGATGAAGTTTCATCGTCATATTGAGCCGTGTACCAGAATTCACACAAATACTCGTGGTACATCCTACCAGGATTTAATGTTAATGCACCATATAGTGGACAAGAAAGAAAGAATGAATTTAATCTCCCAATGATCGATTGGGCATCATGAACACTGGACAACGAAAGTCTTGCCATCCAGTTATTCATATTAATTCTTATGGCACTTGCCTCAAGATTGCAGTGAAACCAAGGGATCTGGTACCTCCCTTGAGAGTATAGTTGATCGATGAAGTTTCATCGTCATATTGAGCCGTGTACCAGAATTCACACAAATACTCGTGGTACATCCTACCAGGATTTAATGTTAATGCACCATATAGTGGACAAGAAAGAAAGAATGAATTTAATCTCCCAATGATCGATTGGGCATCATGAACACTGGACAACGAAAGTCTTGCCATCCAGTTATTCATATTAATTCTTATGGCACTTGCCTCAAGATTGATGTGAGGTGCCCTAGCAACATTATCCGAAGGAACAAATTCATTGGCAAGCAAATTTCTAAGAGATCTTGACTGTCTAGGTGCCATTATGAGAATAGATGAAAATGAAATTGAATATTTAAGGATTTATGAAGAATTTAATGAATTTGCAGTTAATGAAGAATTGAAGAATTGAATGAAGGAATTTTAAGATTTGGGAGTAAATGTTCGAAGTAAATGTAAATTGAAAGTGAAAGTGGGTATATATAGGAGAGATAATGTGGAACTCAAACAGATTAATTTGAAATTATCAAATATAATTTTTGATCGGGTTTTGAGATCCGCATTTAATTACATCACATCACCCATAAATGGGTGATGGTTCACCGCCCACAAAAACTAACAACTTGTACTTTTTGTTTTCCCAAAGTAAAAAGACCATCATTGTTTTGAAAAATTTGCATGCCACGTAGGATTCATGAGATAAATATCTTTGAAAAATTTGCATGCCACGTAGGATTCATGAGATAAATATCTTTGAAAAAGTTTGCTTACGTGGCACATACAAAGATCAAGTATTTAGAAAATATTATGACAAATTTCAGTGCATCTGGAGGTTGACTAGACACTCCAGTAAAGTACCAGTGAATACCATTTTTTTTTTAAAGACTGGTAACCTCAAACGTGCACGTCAACTAATATAGACAAATGAGAGGGACACATTTACAAGGAGACAAAAGTCAACTCAAACATGCACTTCAACTTATCCAGTTACCAGTGAGAGGGACATATTTACAAAGCGACAAAAGTCAACTCAAACGTGCACGTCAACTAATATAGACAAATGAGAGGGACACATTTACAAGGAGACAAAAGTCAACTCAAACATGCACTTCAACTTATCTAGTTACCAGTGAGAGGGACACATTTACAAAGCACCAGTAATATTTTCTGAAGAATTTGTCCAGTGAAAAAATAAATTCCCCCTGAACTTAAAAACACTTTTAATAGGAAAATATTTTTCAAGTCTTCCCTGGAATGTTGCTCCAGAAATCTAATAATTGCAAAGATAGTACACAATGGCGTTCAATATCTGAGCAATCACCAGATTTAAGGATTTAACATTCCCAACTCACCAACAAGATATTCAAAAGTTTTGACATCCAGTGGTTTGGTAAAAATGTCAGCGAGTTGTTTGTCAGTGGGAATAAAATGGAGTTCAATATTATTTTTCATAATATGATCACAAATGAAATGATACCTTAGATCGATGTGCTTCGTTCTGGAGTGCATGACTGGATTGTTTGAGATAGCAATGGCACTGGTATTATCACAAAAGATGGGAGTCTTTGAGTATTTAATACCATAATCAAGCAACTGGTTCTTCATCCAGAGTATCTGAGCACAACAACTGGCTGCAGACACGTATTCAGCTTCAGCAGTGGATAATGAAACTGAAGTTTGCTTCTTACTGGTCCAGCTGACCAGTTTGCCACCTAGGAAATGACATCCACCAGTTGTGGATTTCCTATCTATCTTACAACCTGCATGATCTGAATCTGAATAACCCATTAGATCCATGCCTGAGCCTTTGGGGTACCAAAGACCTAGACTTGGGACACCTTTAAGGTACTTCAGTATGCGCTTTACAGCAAGCATATGAGATTCCTTTGGATTAGACTGATATCTGGCACATAAACATGTTGAAAACATAATATCTGGTCTACTGGCAGTTAAATACATCAGTGAACCAACCATGCCTCTATATACAGTGGTGTTCACTGGTTTACCATCTGGATCAGAGTCCAGTGTCAGTGGTGCAGAAATTGGAGTTGGTTTAGATGGTGAAGAATTCATATCGAATTTCTTTAAAAGATCTCTAACATATTTTTCCTGATTAATAAAAATGCCATCATTATTTTGTTTAATCTGGAGTCCAAGAAAATATGTTAATTCACCCATCAAACTCATTTCATATTCAGTGGACATGATTTTTGAAAATTTCCTGCACATGTTTTCATCAGTAGACCCAAAAATTATATCATCAACATAAATTTGTACCATTAACAGATTACCTTTCTCATGAAGAATGAACAAGGTATTGTCAATTGCACCTCGTTTAAAGCCATTTTTCAACAAATGTTTAGTCAGAGTATCATACCAGGCACGTGGGGCTTGTCTGAGGCCATATAGCGCTTTGTCCAGACGATATACCCAATGTGGATGCTTGTCATCAACAAAACCTGGAGGTTGTCTGACGTAAACTTCTTCTTCAAGCTTTCCATTTAAGAAAGCACTCTTTACATCCATCTGGTAGACCTTGAACTGATGATAAGCAGCGAATGCTAAGAAAATTCTGATCGCTTCAAGTCTAGCCACTGGAGCAAATGATTCATCAAAGTCGACATCTGACTGGCAGTAGCCTTGTGCTACCAGTCTGGCCTTGTTTCTTATTACGTGGCCATCTTCATCTACTTTGTTCCTGAAGACCCATCTTGTTCCAATTGGTTCTTTCTTTCCAACTGGGAAAGGAACCAGATACCACACCTTGTTCCTTTCAAACTGGTGAAGCTCTTCTTGCATAGCAGTCACCCAGTTTGGATCTTCCAGAGCCTCATCAATCTTCTTTGGTTCTATCAAAGATAGAAAACTGACGTATAAGCATTGATCACTGGAGGCTCTTCTGGTCTGGACACCACGACTGGAGTCACCTATGATCTGATCAATAGGATGAGCTTTTGTCCATCTGGAGTACTGACCAGGATTGTTACTGACAACAATATCAGTGCAAGAATTCAATTGAGTCTCCTCTGAAGTTGCTTCAGGAGGAGGTTCTTCATAAACTACTTCAACATCTTCATGCTGAATTAGCTTATTTTGATCTTAAATACACTCCTACTGAGATAGTGGATAAATTCTTGGATGGTTTGCCGAAAGCTTACAAAGAATTTCGTCATGGATTGCAAGAAAGAGCTGATTATGCATCTCTTCGAATAGATGGAGTTATATCCACTCTAAGAAACAGAGAAATGAAGGATAAGGCAAAGGATCTTCAAGACAACTTCACACAAGATCCATCTCTCTATCATGCCACTATGAAAAATCCAACAGCTGATGTTAATGCCTTCTTTTCTGGAGTTGGTAATACTGGTGAGACAGACAATTGTGGTCCATTAATGGATGGAGATGATTCTTCCGGATTCATGGCTACTGATGCTGGTAACAGGGGTAAAAGGGCTAATGAAGGTGCAAAGACTGGAAATATGAAGTTTGGAAACATTACATCTTCTTCTTGCTGAATTAGCTTATTTTGATCTTAAATACACTCCTACTGAGATAGTGGATAAATTCTTGGATGGTTTGCCGAAAGCTTACAAAGAATTTCGTCATGGATTGCAAGAAAGAGCTGATTATGCATCTCTTCGAATAGATGGAGTTATATCCACTCTAAGAAACAGAGAAATGAAGGATAAGGCAAAGGATCTTCAAGACAACTTCACACAAGATCCATCTCTCTATCATGCCACTATGAAAAATCCAACAGCTGATGTTAATGCCTTCTTTTCTGGAGTTGGTAATACTGGTGAGACAGACAATTGTGGTCCATTAATGGATGGAGATGATTCTTCCGGATTCATGGCTACTGATGCTGGTAACAGGGGTAAAAGGGCTAATGAAGGTGCAAAGACTGGAAATATGAAGTTTGGAAACATTACATCTTCTTCTTGCTGAATTAGCTTATTTTGATCTTAAATACACTCCTACTGAGATAGTGGATAAATTCTTGGATGGTTTGCCGAAAGCTTACAAAGAATTTCGTCATGGATTGCAAGAAAGAGCTGATTATGCATCTCTTCGAATAGATGGAGTTATATCCACTCTAAGAAACAGAGAAATGAAGGATAAGGCAAAGGATCTTCAAGACAACTTCACACAAGATCCATCTCTCTATCATGCCACTATGAAAAATCCAACAGCTGATGTTAATGCCTTCTTTTCTGGAGTTGGTAATACTGGTGAGACAGACAATTGTGGTCCATTAATGGATGGAGATGATTCTTCCGGATTCATGGCTACTGATGCTGGTAACAGGGGTAAAAGGGCTAATGAAGGTGCAAAGACTGGAAATATGAAGTTTGGAAACATTACATCTTCTTCTGCTGAATTAGCTTATTTTGATCTTAAATACACTCCTACTGAGATAGTGGATAAATTCTTGGATGGTTTGCCGAAAGCTTACAAAGAATTTCGTCATGGATTGCAAGAAAGAGCTGATTATGCATCTCTTCGAATAGATGGAGTTATATCCACTCTAAGAAACAGAGAAATGAAGGATAAGGCAAAGGATCTTCAAGACAACTTCACACAAGATCCATCTCTCTATCATGCCACTATGAAAAATCCAACAGCTGATGTTAATGCCTTCTTTTCTGGAGTTGGTAATACTGGTGAGACAGACAATTGTGGTCCATTAATGGATGGAGATGATTCTTCCGGATTCATGGCTACTGATGCTGGTAACAGGGGTAAAAGGGCTAATGAAGGTGCAAAGACTGGAAATATGAAGTTTGGAAACATTACATCTTCTTCTTGCTGAATTAGCTTATTTTGATCTTAAATACACTCCTACTGAGATAGTGGATAAATTCTTGGATGGTTTGCCGAAAGCTTACAAAGAATTTCGTCATGGATTGCAAGAAAGAGCTGATTATGCATCTCTTCGAATAGATGGAGTTATATCCACTCTAAGAAACAGAGAAATGAAGGATAAGGCAAAGGATCTTCAAGACAACTTCACACAAGATCCATCTCTCTATCATGCCACTATGAAAAATCCAACAGCTGATGTTAATGCCTTCTTTTCTGGAGTTGGTAATACTGGTGAGACAGACAATTGTGGTCCATTAATGGATGGAGATGATTCTTCCGGATTCATGGCTACTGATGCTGGTAACAGGGGTAAAAGGGCTAATGAAGGTGCAAAGACTGGAAATATGAAGTTTGGAAACATTACATCTTCTTCTGCTGGTTACAAGTCCATGCCTATGAATATGAAATCAGCTGAGGGTAGGATGAATGTATTTGCTGCCATGTGTGCTGCACATGAAGCTTTTGTTGCAGGAAGAATCACAGATCCAGCACTTATTGATGAAGATTACGACCAGATAGATCCAGATGATGTTGAAGAAATGGATCTGAAATGGCAATTGGCAATGATCACCAGGAGAGTGCAAAAGTTTATGAATAGAACAGGCAGACAGCTTACTGGAGGTACTCAGGGATTTGACAAGTCAAAGGTGAAGTGCTATAACTGCGAAGGTTTTGGACATTTTGCCAGAGAATGTCAACGGCCTAAGAGAGAGGCAAATGTTACTCCTACACGTCAAGATAGAGGTGGTAATCGTCCGTTCAATCAAAATTCAACTAGAGCTCTTTTGTTGACTGATGATCCTACTGCAAATGTCAATGGCAATGACAAGGCTATAGTAGCTGTTCAACCAGATGGTTCTTATGTTTGGAATCTTCCACATGATGAGACCAATAACGCTTATTTGGCTGAAATTCTTGATGATATGGCTCAAATAGTTGATTCTCCTGATGACTTCTTGGACACCACAGTTTACCATAGTGAAGAGCAATTGTATGAAAATACTAAAAGTTCGAATGTGGAATTTGTTGCTGCTGGTGTATATGATACTGATTCCGAATCTGACAATGAGTTAGAAGATGTCAAGAACCTTGATGAAGTGAAAGCTACTGAAGAGGTGAAAGCTGCTGAGGTTAAAGATGATTCTGCTACAGAAAAGAGTTGAAAAGACAATTGAAGAGCAGATGCAAGAGTTTGAGATTCCGGCTGGCATGACTGTGGATGACTTTGTTGCTTACATGGCAGATTGCAAAGAGGCAGACCAACAGGTATCTTATTCTTTACATACTATTGTTCATGTTTGCAAAATTGTTAATCGAATGTTTGATGAAATTGAACAAAAGAATGAACAAATTAAGAAATTAGAATCTGTTGTCAATGCTGCTCATGATGAAAGAGATAAGTTAATTAAAAAGGGTCTAACTGTAAATGATAAAGAAAAATTCTTCAAGGAAAAGATTAGATCTTTAGAGTCTGACATTAGAGCTATGAAAGATAAAGTCAATCAGTCTGTGGCCATAGAAAGAGTAGGTAGTGAAGCTTACTCCTTGTTAGCTAAAAAGTGTGCTACCATTGAAAAGGAACTTGCTGATGCTAGGATAGAAATCTTGGAATTAAATGCTAAATCTGATTCTGCTAGACATGCTGAGCTTTTAATGCATATGACAAAGTTTGAGAATTCTTCCTCTAAGAGTCTTGACACTGCTAAGATCTCTTATAAAGATGTGCCTCCTCCTTTCAATAATAACTATACTTCTGTTGAACCTAATATTCCTGATATCCTACTTCAACCTAGTGTTGTAGATGGTAATCCAAAAGACTCAATTCCTGAGGCAAAGATGCCTGAGGGATCAAAAGAGTCTAAAGGAGTTTCTTCTCAACCTAACAAGGAAGAGAAATTGAAAGGTGTTGTCCTAAATCAGTCTATTCTTAATGGTCAGAAAGACAGTATTGTACACTTTACACTTCATAAGAGTAATAGGGTCTATACTGAGTTAGAATTTCCATTAGAATCTATTGACCCTAAGAGGATTGATAAAGTCTGGGATGTTGCTATTGAGGATATGAAGAAATTAAGTCAGCAACGTCTCACTCCATTACCTAAGCAATCTAGGATTAGAAAATCTGAAGATAACTTAGCCGTTAATGAAGAAGCAACTAAGGTTTTAAAGCACATCTTAATGCCTGCACTTAAGAAATCTCCAAGTAAAGGTAAACATGAGAAAGATGGTGCTAGAAAGTCTAGGATATCACCAACTAAACGAGACCCTGAAAAAGAAGATCAAAGAAAAACAAGTAAGTCAGTGGACACTAGTGCTAACAATGAATCTGTAGGTACCGATAAAAAGGTAGATACAAACAAAAAGTTCAAGGTCCTCTCCTGCTTTGCTTGTCATGAAAAGGGTCATGTTTATAGTGTATGTCCAAATAGACCTCGAAGATCAGGTTCTCCTTCAAAGGTTTCCACCTCGGAAGGAAAAAGGGGGTTGGGTAATGATAAACAGGTTGATGAGGCTAAAGTTCAATCTTCTCCAAAA
Organism: Erigeron breviscapus; assembly: GCA_034093135.1. Lineage (NCBI taxonomy): Eukaryota > Viridiplantae > Streptophyta > Magnoliopsida > Asterales > Asteraceae > Erigeron > Erigeron breviscapus. The sequence goes on along the minus strand of CM067172.1, from coordinate 187,473 downwards.
CCGTTTACTATACCTCAACGACGTGAATCTCCACTGAAAGGTTCATCAGGAAATGTTCATAGGAATTCAAATCGTTTTCAAACACCTCCACGACCTGATCGTTCTGCTCCTAGAAATCAAAATTCATTCTATGACCAAATTCATTCGAGTGTTCGACCTTCTTATGGCCCTCATTCTCCTAGACCTTCTCCGACGAGAGGTCAGAAGTCTCCTCCAGTGAGAAGACGAGACGAGAATCATGTCCCACCCACGGCTTCCAGCAATGGGTATTGGACTGAACTGATTCTAAGGGATGAGAAGGGTCGACCCAAACCTCAGAAGGTTTGGGTCCCCAATGAAAACTAATTTTTCTCATTTTATGTGCAGGGAGTTCCTAGGAAACCAATTCATTTATGGTACCTTGACAGTGGATGCTCCAGGCACATGACAGGGGACAGGAAACTCTTGTCCAATTATACTGGTATAAATGGGTCGTACGTTAGTTTTGCTGGATCCAAGGGCGGCAACATCACCGGTCAAGGAGATGTCGTCAATGGACAACTTACTCTAGAAAGAGTAAACTATGTGGAACAACTTACTCATAATCTAATGAGTGTCTCACAGATCTGTGACAAGGGCAACAATGTTCATTTCACAGAAAAGGAGGCATTCATCTTGAAGCCGGGTTTCGTTATTCCAGCAGAATGGATAATGCTCAGAGCTCCTAGGAAGAGAGACATCTATGGCTTAGTTTTAGGTGTTGATAATCCAACGGAGCCCCTCTGTTTGTTGAGCAAAGCAAATGAGTCTGAATCTCTCCTCTGGCATCGTAGAATGGGACATATCAACTTTCGGAAGATGAATGAACTTGTTAGTCTTGGATTAGTTGAAGGTGTTCCAGTTAAGAAGTTTGGGATGGAAGATAAATGTGTACCGTGTTTGAAAGGAAAGCAACATAAGAATCCTCACAAACCAAAGGTGCACAACACTATATCCAAACCATTCGAACTACTTCATATGGATCTCTTTGGTCCTGTGAACGTAAGAAGCATTGGAGGGATGTCCTACTGTTTGGTGATCACTGATGATTACTCAAGGTACTCATGGGTATTTTTCTTGAAGACAAAGGACGAGACCGCAAACCGGTTTATGGATTTTGTTAGACAAGTTGAGAATGTCCATGAAGTTAAAGTTAAGAGAATCAGGAGTGACAATGGCACTGAGTTCAAGAATAATACTCTTACTGTTTTCTGTTTGACCAAGGGTATTCAACATCAATTCAGTGCACCGCATGAGCCACAGCAGAATGGAGTAGCTGAAAGGAAAAACAGGACATTGATAGAAACGGCTAGGACGATGCTTGCTGATTCAGGGCTTCCTGTTACTTTCTGGGGGGAGGCAGTGAATACAGCTTGTCACATTTTAAATCGGGTTTTAACAGTTAAACGGTTTAAGAAAACTTGTTATGAACTTTTGCACAACACAAAGCCCAATTTGCAAAATGTTGAGCCGTTTGGTGTTCCTTGTACTTTTCTTAAAGTTCTTCCTCAGGGAAAATTTGATCCTAAATCTGAGGAGGGTTTCTTTTTAGGTTATATACCTAGTA
>CM067172.1:130888-180888 GCA_034093135.1 Erigeron breviscapus | reverse complement strand
TCGGAAACTTTACAAAGTTCTTCATTGGATTTTTGGACTATTCATTGTTTGTTTGTTTTGTAGACGGCATCTAATATGGGACTTAAGTGTTTCAAGATGGTTTGCCGTCAAGCATCTCAATGATTAGAGAAATGTTCTCCGTATCATGGTCATGGTTGGTAACGCTTTTAGTATGTCAATTGATTGTTTTCAGTTTTGTGGATAGTTGGTTTTAGACCTTGGGGTTCTGTTGTTATTCAAGATTATGATGTTTGTCGAATACTTACATTATGATGATGATTTTAGATGATGGTACTTCTTGGTACAAGGCATGAACAAGTTGTTTTTAACGAGTTGTTGCTATGTACAGGATTAGGTCAAAGGGTCGCATCGTGGAGAGTTAGTGATGAAAAATCTGGAAAATTTTCTAAGTACAAATTTGTTCTTACGAAGATAATGTTAACTTCGTCTCATCTATTTTCGTATAATTTTAACTAACGAACTTAAAGAGTAATTTCGTACAGTCTCAACTTGTGAAATTATTGATTAAGTTTATCTAAGCTGCAATTCATTTAATCCTATAATTGTTTTTACATTATGATTTGTTTTGCAGAAATGGCTCTTGCTCCACGTCAGTTCGTTAAGAAGCACAATCTGGCCTTAAATCTTGATCCAGATCAGCATAATTGTGAACGCTATCATGGGATGTTTGATTTTATTGCTCGTTCTAGGCTTTCATTTGATTCTCTACTTGTTGTCTCGATTATTGTTGAAATAAGTGATTCAGGTATATTATTGAGCATCGTCATTCATAAATCCCCAATTCTCGATTCTTGTTTTTGTCCAATTTTTACATGAACTCAATCAGTTTTATAAATATTTTAGGTTCTAGGGTTTAATTTCGTTTTTGATTTTAACTCATTGGATCTTTAATTCGTTTGTAAAATCGAAGTGGGTTATGCTTCATTTAATTGATACAAATGTTTTGTAACTAATTTTGGGCAAAACAAGTGTTAATCAATTTTATTAAAATCGATTTTTTAGATTTTATTTTGAAATCAACATCCTGTTCAGAATGACTACGAACTTATCATTCGTTTATTGACTACGAATTTAGGTTCTCAAACAGAGCTTACGAACTTAGACTCTTCTTTCAACTAACGAATTTAGGAGTTTTTGTTGACAAACGAACTTAGTTATGCTTCAAAGCTATCTTCGTTTATTGTTAACTAACGAACTTAACATCTATTTTCGTTTATTGTTACCTAACGAACTTAAAGTCTATTTTCGTACAATTTTAACTAACGAACTTAAAGAGTAATTTCGTACAGTCTCAACTTGTGAAATTATTGATTAAGTTTATCTAAGCTGCAATTCATTTAATCCTATAATTGTTTTTACATTATGATTTGTTTTGCAGAAATGGCTCTTGCTCCACGTCAGTTCGTTAAGAAGCACAATCTGGCCTTAAATCTTGATCCAGATCAGCATAATTGTGAACGCTATCATGGGATGTTTGATTTTATTGCTCGTTCTAGGCTTTCTTTTGCATTCTGTGATTCACCTAGATTGATTAGGCAGTATATTGATGATTTCTGGAGGACTGCTCATCAGGTCATGGTTAATGGTCGTAGTTTTGTTCGGGCAACTGTCGAAGGAATCACATTTGATTTTAACTCATTGGATCTTTAATTCGTTTGTAAAATCGAAGTGGGTTATGCTTCATTTAATTGATACAAATGTTTTGTAACTAATTTTGGGCAAAACAAGTGTTAATCAATTTTATTAAAATCGATTTTTTAGATTTTATTTTGAAATCAACATCCTGTTCAGAATGACTACGAACTTATCATTCGTTTATTGACTACGAATTTAGGTTCTCAAACAGAGCTTACGAACTTAGACTCTTCTTTCAACTAACGAATTTAGGAGTTTTTGTTGACAAACGAACTTAGTTATGCTTCAAAGCTATCTTCGTTTATTGTTAACTAACGAACTTAAAGAGTAATTTCGTACAGTCTCAACTTGTGAAATTATTGATTAAGTTTATCTAAGCTGCAATTCATTTAATCCTATAATTGTTTTTACATTATGATTTGTTTTGCAGAAATGGCTCTTGCTCCACGTCAGTTCGTTAAGAAGCACAATCTGGCCTTAAATCTTGATCCAGATCAGCATAATTGTGAACGCTATCATGGGATGTTTGATTTTATTGCTCGTTCTAGGCTTTCTTTTGCATTCTGTGATTCACCTAGATTGATTAGGCAGTATATTGATGATTTCTGGAGGACTGCTCATCAGGTCATGGTTAATGGTCGTAGTTTTGTTCGGGCAACTGTCGAAGGAATCACTTTTGATTTTAATGCTGCGATGCTTCGTGAAATTCTGCATTTGGGTGAAGAATCAGACGAAGCAGTAGAATTAGCTTATGATTTTGACCTAATTCGTAGGTGTTTTCAAAGAATGGGATATGTTGGTCAAATAAAGCTTCCTTTTGACAAAAGTGGATTTCAAGGACGTTGGAGATATCTTGCTTATGTTTTGTTAGTAAGTTTGAGCAATCGTAAGGCTGGATTTGATCAGCTTTCTGCTCAGATTTCTTCGCAGATGGTTGCCTTGGTCTATAATCGACCTTATCCTTTTTCAACATACTTCTATCACGAGTTTATTGGTCAAATCAATGCCAAAGCGAAAAATAGGTTTCTCTTATATCCTCGCTTTGTTATGGCAATCGTTAGACATTTTTGTCCGAATTTAGTATTTGATCAAGGTCCTCGATATGTACCACATGCTTGGCCTCTACGTTTATTTGCTGATCTAGAAGCCAACACTAGAAATGTGGCTGGTCTTAATGATCCACCACTGTTTGGTTATTTAATTAATCCAAATTATCGATCTCGTTTTGAGGATGATATGTTAGTGGATGATGAAGACAATTCTGATCATGAGGATGAAGAGAGTTCAGATGATAGTTCTGATGGTGATTCTGATGACTCTGATAGTGGGAATGATGGTGGTGATGATGTTGTTGAAGCAGACACAGATGAATATGATAGTGTCGCTGCTGATTCTGGTAATGAGCATCGAACTAAGATGGCTCATGATGTCCCTGCTGCTTCAGGAAGTGATCATTCATATCACTTTTCTCGAGAAGATGTACCTGGTGCTTTACGCCGAGAGCGTCGGAGTAAGGCATGTCATTCTTCTCCTGTTCCTTCTGATACGGCTCAATCCGTTCATGATGAACATGAAGATGGTGCTGAACAAGAAGCTGTACTTCATTATCAAGAAGACGTGGAACATAGAGATATGGCACCCAGTCCAATTCATGAAGATACAAGTACTGTTGGACCTAAGAGGACACTGGATGCTCCTCTTACTTATCGCAGAGCTAAGCGTGCACGAATTTCTGAGGCTACTTCAGTATCTACAGCTGCTGCTGCTATTCCTGTTGTCTCTACTGTAATGTTGTGTCCACTGTTGCCTCCTGCTATACCAATATTGCCCAGATTGCCTACTTTTCCTCCTATTCCTTCAGATTACTCCCTAGTTAGGCGTATCGATGTTCTTCAGGCTCGTGTTGATACATTAGAGTCTGATCTTACGAATGTTCGAGGTACTTTGACCTTTTTAATAAACTGGGTCAAGAATCAAGGGGGAGATGTTCCTGAAGAAGTTTGCAGATTATCAGCAGTTCAGCCAAGACGTCAGAATGATGATGATGATGCTGATAATGCTGGTAATAGGAGTGATTCTCGCCCAGTTTCTGACAAAGGAAAAGGTGTTGAGACTCAGGGGGAGACAGGAAGAGATACTACCCAGACTGGTACTTCTGGTGCGGGTGGATCAAGTGCTCCTCGTGATGCTGAAGTTATTGAAGCACTTGACTCAGGTAATTCTTCGAAATCGATTGATTATTTAAGTGATGATCAAGTTGAAGCTGAAACTGAACGATTAAAGCGTGAAGTTAAGGCAAAATTTGGACATGACTGTAATACCGAAGAAAATGCTTTTCATTCTGTATTTGATAACTTATTAGATAAACAGCAAGAAGCAGAAACTGAAAGAGAAAAAGAATTACAGATTCAAAGGCAAACAGCCTTGGAATCTGATTCTGATTCTGATTCAACTTATGATTATGATAAAGATTAGATAAAGTGTATATTAGGTTGCATGTAATAAGTTTACGACATGTAAATGTAATCTATCTTATTTCAATGCAATTATATTTTATCTTTATTATTATTATCATGATTATTCATTGTATTTTGGTGTTTATTTTGTGTAATCTTAATAGATGATACAGATGATGCAGAATTGTTTTTTGATGGTGATGAACTTGAGGAGGGTGAGTTTGTTCCTGAACCGGATATAAACATATTCAAGAAACCTTATGGGTTTGATGATGTTTGGGACTCAACTCCTGAAGATCCGTCTTTGGAAGAAAGAAAAGAGTTAGAGATTAAGAGAAAAGAAGTTAAGGAAAGAATGCTTCAAGCTTCAATTAGTAGCTCAGCTAAAGTTTTAAACTTTGTGGTATATGCTAAGATTGATGATGCATTGATTCCTTTCCACTGGGAAATTAACTTGACAAGACCTTTTGATCCAAATGATTATCCAGTTCCTCTCAGAGAAGATGATCCACTACATGAGATTGATCGACTTGTGCCTGGACAAAGAATTAATGAATATATAGTCACATGGGATACTATGAAACCCATCATGTATTGGACTCACATCTCAGATAAAGATGCTGCAAAATATAAGACAATAATCTGGAGTTGGTTTTATGATGAAGAATTGAAGCTGTTCGTTCTTAAAAGACCAGAAGGTTGTCAGTATTTGGCATGGCGTGAGAGACACTTCAGAAGTTTGTGTGAAGAAGACTTACATGAACTTGGAAATAACAGGATTATCAATCCAAGTGGTTATGGTCTTGCTGATGTGGTTTGTAAGAATCTTCATGAAGATTTCAAGTTGAGATCGAATATGAAAGACTCTGAGAAACCAAAGTTTCATATTGAACCAAGACGAAAGAAGAAGGTGGTTAAGCCAGATAAAAGTGTTGAGTATGTTCAACATGATGTCAAATGTATGATCAAAGTCCCTGCCAAGAAGTGGGCACAAGATGTCTTGGATAAGATGGATAATTGGGAGATTGATCGAAATTCTGGTGAAGCCAAGATGTATGCAGACTCGAAGAAGAAGATGTTGTTGAGAAGGATGTATGATCCAATGCAGTTGGTTAACTTCTCAAGAAATGATCAGAGAAAATTATACGATACTGAATGTTCATTTTTACCATTTTGGAAGAATGAAGAAGGTCGATATCGTAAGATTCTCCAAGTCTGCTTACATGAAAATATCCATGCAAATAGCAAACGATTGTTATTTGATGGATGATGAAGGTTTTTTGAAGACTGAAGAAATCGAAGATGCTGCTGTCAAGGGGGAGTTTGTTGATGCATGTTGATGTGACAACAGCAACTTAGATTTGATTAGTCTTTTAGATTAAGACATTATGTTACTTTATGTCTTGTTTATATATGTGTAATTGATAGATTATGGACTCCATTTTGGTAATGATCGATTACATGTTTTGGTGTTATATATATGTTTATATATGATGTTTGTTATGTATGTTATACAAGTACAAACATAATATATGTTAGGTTTCTTGTACATGGAGTACTTGGAAAATAACTAATTATAGATGTTGATGGTAATTAGTACTAACGAAGATAATCTTCGTTAGGAACAAACGAAGATAATCTTCGTTTTATGGGTTGGGCTGCTAAGTTCGTAAGAACAAAGCCCAGCAAGCCCAATATCGAATCAGAAACATATATAAATGACTGGAAACCCTAAATTGAGGTAATCCGGATCAACACACACACACCTTAGGCGACTAAGTTCGTTTCTAGTTTATAGAAAACGAAGATAGATCTCATACGGCTGATTATTTAGATATAATTGGCAATATATTTGATAACTAATCAAACTAGTTATCTCGTGAGGATTCCGCACTCACGACATAACAATAGACGATCTCGAGAGCGATCCGCAGCTATCGAGGGACTCACAGCTTCTTGTTGATTGCAGCATTTGATTCATCAAATGTGACATGAATTGACTCATGGACCTTCTCCAGTCTCTTGTTATAGACTCTGAAGGCCTTGCGAATGGCTGAATAGCCTAAGAAATACCCTTCATCAGCGTTGGCATCGAATTTGCCTAACTGACTGGAGTCGTTCAGGATGTAAACTGGACATCCAAAAACGTGAAAATAACCAATATTTGGTTTTCTATTTCTTAAGACTTCATAGGCTGTCTTTTTGTGTCTTTTGATGTACACTGATCGATTCTGGGTGTGGCAAGCAGTTGCAATTGCTTCCGCCCAGAAACTGGTAGACAGTCCAGATTCAGCAAGCATACTCCTGGCAGCTTCTATCAGCGTTCGATTTTTCCTTTCCACAACTCCATTTTGCTCTGGAGAGCGGGCTGAAGAGAAGTTCTGGGAGATGCCAGTGTCAGTACAGAATGACTCCAGAGTTGCATTCTGGAATTCTGTTCCATTGTCACTTCTTAACTGACACACTTTTCGACTGTACTTGAGCTCAATTTGCTTGATAAGACTGATGATTTCAGCAGCAGCTTCACTTTTGGACCTCAGAAAGATCACCCAACAATATCTGGAGAATTCATCTACGATCACCAGGGTGTATCTTTTACCAGCACGAGTCTGAACGTTCACTGGACCAAAGAGGTCCATATGAAGCATATGAAGAGGTTCAGAAATGCAGAAATTCTGTCTGGTCTTGAAACTGGTACGCTTTTGCTTACCCATCTCACATCCTGGACATGGTCTTTCCTTTTTGAAGGAAACTGAAGGTATCCCATCTGCAAGTTGTTTTCTGGACAACTTATTGATGTTTTTGAAATTTAAATGGGATAACCTTTTGTGCCATAAGCAGTTTGTGTCTTCATCAGCTTGAGTATAGAAACACTGCTCTGAAGGAGAGCTTTCCATATCCATCACGTACACATTCCCTTTTCTGGGAGCAATCAACACTACCTTCCAGTCCTTGTTGAATACGATGCCCTGAGCAACATTGAATAAGACTTGATAGCCATCGTCACACAGTTGACTTACACTGATCAAGTTATATTTCAAACCATTCACAAATGCAACTCGTCTGAACTTGACTTGTCCATTGTTCAGAACACCATATCCCTCAGTCTTTCCACATCCATCATTTCCAAAAGTGATGGAGGGTCCATCAGAAATGGTGAACTCCTCCAGTAGGGTCTTACATCCAGTCATCGTCCTGCCAGCTGCACTGTCAAGATACCAGATATATTTCTTTCGATCGCCCTACACATACACCAGATATTGATCAGTTAGATTTGGGAACCCATCGACTGATGGGTTCACTGACCCTCCCTTATAGGTTCCAGGGGCAATCTGGTCTAGTTCACTTTCTTCAACAGTGGTCTTAGTTGAAAAGACCACTGGGGTTGATAGATTTAAAACCTTTTTTATTTTCTCAACTGGAGAAATAAATTTGTCTTTCTTAGAAAAAGGTTTTGTATTTTGTCTAGGGCCAGATGAAGTACCCTCAATAAAGTTTAATCTTGCATTAAAACTTTGTGATTGACGAGTCAGAATTTGAATCTGGCTCTCTATCCTGGACAAAATATCTTCTTCAGATGATACCTTAGCCTTTCCAGTCCAAGGCTTTGGTAAGGGATTGGTCTGAGGCAAAGGTCTATTCTGCTTTACCTTTTTAACTGGAGCAGTCATCTGGACAGCTCCAGTCTTAACCTCTGGAGATTGAACTGGGTAAAAATTGGTCTTGTCAGTGGAAGAACTGGATGCAAATTGTCCAGATGGCCTATTTGCTCTTGCTTTGAAACGGTTGAACGTTTTAGCAATCATTGCAACAAGGTCATCATCTTCAGTTTCATCACAACAGTCTGGAGAGACTTGACTGGTTTCTCCAGAATCCATGAGTTCAGACACCATCTTCTTCATAGAAAATACATTCTCAGAAGATATTAGTGTTGTACCTTGTGGTTCAGTATGACTGACCACATTAGGAGTACTGGAGGCATGGTTATAGAATCTCTTTCTGCAACCACTCTCTGAGCTTGATTTTCTTCAGTGTACCTGAAAGCTCCATAAAGAGTTGAGAGAGTGTGTGTGTGCAGAGTTTTTCCTTGTCTTAAGACTAGGATCATATGCGACCATTTGGTGGGAAGAATGTCACAAAATTTCTCCAGAAGTATATCCTTGTCCTTCTCAACCCCAAGACCTCTCAGTTGGTTTATGATACTCATAAATCTGGTGTAAGTACCAGTGAGAGACTCGTTAGGTTGAGCAAAAAATGACTCATACCTCTTGTTTAAGGAGACCTTTCTGGTGACAATGGTGTCATCTCCTCCTTCGTGTTGGTTTAAAAGTTCATCCCACATGGTTTTGGCACTAGGAAAAAGAACTAGTGTGGGAATTAGGGTTTCTGGAACAGCCCCGAGGATCATGTTTTTAAGGAGGGTGTCTAGATTCACCAATCTCCTCTCCTCTTCAGACCAATGTTCCTCCCTCTTTTCCCTTCCCCTTCTAGATCCAGAAGGATCAAGAAGTGGATTGAGAGGTGATGTTGGTACATAAGGACCTTCGTTTAAAATTTTCATCATATTCCTCTCAATACCAGTGACATGCAAAACCATCCTAGCCTTCCACGTACCAAATTCATCAATGTTCCCACTAAATTTAGGAACAGGATTATTTGAGTAGTGCACATGCACGTGTGGAGAAGCAGGAGTAGGAGGAGGAGGAGGTGGATTAGTGTTATTAACATTTTGTGGTTCATTTTGATCATTGATATTTACATTAGGATCGGGACCAAGACTAAAACCTTGTGTATTTTCTTTCTTCAGTGTACCTGAAAGCTCCATAAAGAGTTGAGAGAGTGTGTGTGTGCAGAGTTTTTCCTTGTCTTAAGACTAGGATCATATGCGACCATTTGGTGGGAAGAATGTCACAAAATTTCTCCAGAAGTATATCCTTGTCCTTCTCAACCCCAAGACCTCTCAGTTGGTTTATGATACTCATAAATCTGGTGTAAGTACCAGTGAGAGACTCGTTAGGTTGAGCAAAAAATGACTCATACCTCTTGTTTAAGGAGACCTTTCTGGTGACAATGGTGTCATCTCCTCCTTCGTGTTGGTTTAAAAGTTCATCCCACATGGTTTTGGCACTAGGAAAAAGAACTAGTGTGGGAATTAGGGTTTCTGGAACAGCCCCGAGGATCATGTTTTTAAGGAGGGTGTCTAGATTCACCAATCTCCTCTCCTCTTCAGACCAATGTTCCTCCCTCTTTTCCCTTCCCCTTCTAGATCCAGAAGGATCAAGAAGTGGATTGAGAGGTGATGTTGGTACATAAGGACCTTCGTTTAAAATTTTCATCATATTCCTCTCAATACCAGTGACATGCAAAACCATCCTAGCCTTCCACGTACCAAATTCATCAATGTTCCCACTAAATTTAGGAACAGGATTATTTGAGTAGTGCACATGCACGTGTGGAGAAGCAGGAGTAGGAGGAGGAGGAGGTGGATTAGTGTTATTAACATTTTGTGGTTCATTTTGATCATTGATATTTACATTAGGATCGGGACCAAGACTAAAACCTTGTGTATTTTCTTGGTTAGCCATCGAGAAACAGATCTAGGCAATGTTTAGCCTTCTGCTCTGATACCAAATGTGAGTCCCTTTTTAAGTTCGGGATGGTTAACCTAGAATGTGTAAAATACAACAAGTCTAATAATCACTAGAATTGGACTAGTATTACTTGTAAATAAATATGCAAGATATATAAACAAAGTAATACAAGACTTAAAGCAATAAACAAGTAAAGTGGAACATTATGTATTTTTCATGGGTACTTTATTTATTGATGTTTAAATAAAATACAAGGTTGTTGCGGAATCAAGATAATACAATTAAGTATGTATCCTAACAACCTATGAGTTACAAATGATCTATATTTGTCAAATAACTCTTTAGGATCGAGATACTTAAAGTTGTGAAGTATCCCTGTTTAAGATCGAGAGTATTTGGACAAATTCACTTTCATGCAAAGTGTATGCTTAAAATTATTTATGTTAAGGAAATGACTTTGTATTTATAGGCAACAAAATTCACCAGTGAATTTTGTGCCGTACAAATATGGTTGCATACATTTAATGATCCGACAAGAACATTAAATGTATTGGATAAGAATAAGGATAAAGTCACATCAAGTGCAAGTGTATCCTTATATCCAACCACCTTAACACACGTATACTATGTTAAAGAACAAGTGGATTGTTCTTTGGAAAGTGTGTTAGGCATAAGTCAATCCTCGATATTAGTGTTCAGACTTGCAGGATCTAGAACACTAACAATCCTCCAGTGTACAGATCTGGTAAGACTTTCCAGTGGACTCCGCCATTTGTTAAGTCTTCTTCCTTCAGACTTCAGTCTTTGACTTCAGTCAGAATGTCTTCAGTAGAGTTGATCTGGACTGGGGTGAAGTCTTCAGTGAGCTAATCTGGAGAATACTCCAGATTTCCTATACAAGTATTTGCTCACTAGTCTTCAATTATTTCTGGACAAATCTTTAGAGGGACTCCAGATTCCAAGTCTGGAGTAGGTCCAGTAGAGAAACGTTTTCTGGTCAGATCTTCAGTGAGGCTCCAGAAGTCGGGTCTGGAGCGAGTCCAGCAAAACAAGTTTTCTAACAAACCTTAAGTAAGGTTCCAGTAGTCCAGTCTGGAGCCAGTCCAGTAAGTCTGGACTAAATCTGGACCTAACAAATTAAAAAACCAATTTTTTTACTGTAGTTAAGGCTTCAATAATTGTTATATATAATAATTGGATTCTTTTGATTTTTTTTCTTCTTAGAAAAGAAAATTCTAAATAATTGTTATATATAATAATTGGATTCTTTTGATTTTTTTTCTTCTTAGAAAAGAAAATTCTAACCGACTAGGCTATCGTGAAATTATCTTATTATCAAAAACTTCCAAAATTGTGATGCGACAATATAAACAGTAATTTGTTTTTTATTCCTTTCTATTCAATTATATAGCATTATTTCCGTCTCAATTTAAACGTTTTGTTTTAGTTGTTTAATTTTTTTTTCAAGTTTTATTTTGAACTTTATGTTTATGTTGTATAATAATTGATACAATATATATAGTCTCATTTTAGATGTTTTGTTTTAATCTTTTGAGTTATTTTTTCTTCCAATTTTGTTTTTAAGTATTTTCAAAAGTGTCTGATAATTAATACAAAATATGTGAACAAATTGAACTCTAAATGTATTTTTATTGATATAATCTATATCAAATAGTATATAAACAAACAAAAATATATATAAATTCGATCAAAGGTTAAAAAATAATGACCGTAAAAAATCAGATGATCATGCATTAAAAAAATGTGTAATTAAAAAAAGATTCTTAATTCATAATTACCTAATTGTAATCAAATACTAATCTTTCTTTAGATTTAATATAAAAAGATTTTTGATTGACACTTGGCGCATTCCTTGCACGACATGTGTCACTTTGGTGTAACTAAAAAAAGATTCTTAATTCATAATTACCTAATTGTAATCAAATACTAATCTTTAGATTTAATATATATATATATAATTATATTTTTTGTTATTATTATATATTATTATATATATATATATTATATATATATATATATATATTATTTTTATATATATATATATATATATATATATATATATATATATATATATATATATATATATATATATATATATATATATATATATATATATATATATATATATATATATATATATATATATATATATATATATATATATATATATATATATATATATATATATATATATATATATATATATATATATATATATATATATATATATATATATATATATATATATATATATATATATATATATATATATATATATATATATATATATATATATATATATATATATATATATATATATATATATATATATATATATATATATATATATATATATATATATATATATATATATATATATATATATATATATATATATATATATATATATATATATATATATATATATATATATATATATATATATATATATATATATATATATATATATATATATATATATATATATATATATATATATATATATATATATATATATATATATATATATATATATATATATATATATATATATATATATATATATATATATATATATATATATATATATATATATATATATATATATATATATATATATATATATATATATATATATATATATATATATATATATATATATATATATATATATATATATATATATATATATATATATATATATATATATATATATATATATATATATATATATATATATATATATATATATATATATATATATATATATATATATATATATATATATATATATATATATATATATATATATATATATATATATATATATATATATATATATATATATATATATATATATATATATATATATATATATATATATATATATATATATATATATATATATATATATATATATATATATATATATATATATATATATATATATATATATATATATATATATATATATATATATATATATATATATATATATATATATATATATATATATATATATATATATATATATATATATATATATATATATATATATATATATATATATATATATATATATATATATATATATATATATATATATATATATATATATATATATATATATATATATATATATATATATATATATATATATATATATATATATATATATATATATATATATATATATATATATATATATATATATATATATATATATATATATATATATATATATATATATATATATATATATATATATATATATATATATATATATATATATATATATATATATATATATATATATATATATATATATATATATATATATATATATATATATATATATATATATATATATATATATATATATATATATATATATATATATATATATATATATATATATATATATATATATATATATATATATATATATATATATATATATATATATATATATATATATATATATATATATATATATATATATATATATATATATATATATATATATATATATATATATATATATATATATATATATATATATATATATATATATATATATATATATATATATATATATATATATATATATATATATATATATATATATATATATATATATATATATATATATATATATATATATATATATATATATATATATATATATATATATATATATATATATATATATATATATATATATATATATATATATATATATATATATATATATATATATATATATATATATATATATATATATATTATGTGTTTATATATATATATATATATATATATATATATATATATGCATTATAATGTATACATTGTTGAAACTTAAAATCAATATAAATTTTAAGTTCAATGTTGAAAATCAAAAGTGAATTTGCTTTATAATATACGAGAGAAAGGTACCCGCGCGTTGCGACGGTGATGGAGGTGATGGCGAGGTGGTGATGTAATGGCGGTGGCGGTGGCGGTAATGATACAATATGTAATACTAATATACAATAATAATTGAATATATTTGTTATAAAATTTTTAGATCAGTCTTTGTAAGCGTAATTAAAGATTTGGTTAGCCAAATAAAAGATTATCATGTTGTCGCTTAATTGCTCGCCTCGGTTGATTTTCCTTCCTGCGAATATGGTTATAATTTTAGTATTGTACATAAACGGATCAACATACTTCTAACATGGAGTTATTGTAATTTGTAAGTTTCGCAAAGTATAACCTGTGGTCCAACGCACCCAGTATATCACCGTACTATAGCTAGTTGACCCGTTTAGGCCCATACCATTTCTGACCGTTGACCCGGTGTCTAGACTTGTAGAAACTAAAATAAATACTTATATTTTTTTCTAAATTTTAATAGAATAATTAAAATATATGTAGTTGGTCAATCTAGCTCGACTGCAAAAGTTTCTAATAAGTTAGTTGTGTAATGTTCAAAAAAAAGAAAGTTAGTTGTGAAGTTCAAAAAAGTTTCTAATAAGTTAGTTGTGTAATGTTCAAAAAAAAGAAAGTTAGTTGTGGTTCTATACACAGGAATAATTCATTCTTTCATCATTGTTTCTATATGTTCCCATTTGTTAAGGAAGTCTTCCAAGAATAGTCAAACTTTAAACGAGTTACTAATAATTAAACTAGTCCCCATCAATTGCTTTTCTATAATTTTTAACTAATCAACTTGAGTATATAAATAGGCCATCATATCCTGAATTGAGTATATAAATAGGCCATCATATCCTGAATTGAGTATATAAATAGGCCATCATATCCTGAATTGAGTATATAAATAGGCCATCATATCCTGAATTGAGTATATAAATAGGCCATCATATCCTGAATTGAGTATATAAATAGGCCATCATATCCTGAATTGAGTATATAAATAGGCCATCATATCCTGAATTGAGTATATAAATAGGCCATCATATCCTGAATTGAGTATATAAATAGGCCATCATATCCTGAATTGAGTATATAAATAGGCCATCATATCCTGAATTGAGTATATAAATAGGCCATCATATCCTGAATTGAGTATATAAATAGGCCATCATATCCTGAATTGAGTATATAAATAGGCCATCATATCCTGAATTGAGTATATAAATAGGCCATCATATCCTGAATTGAGTATATAAATAGGCCATCATATCCTGAATTGAGTATATAAATAGGCCATCATATCCTGAATTGAGTATATAAATAGGCCATCATATCCTGAATTGAGTATATAAATAGGCCATCATATCCTGAATTGAGTATATAAATAGGCCATCATATCCTGAATTGAGTATATAAATAGGCCATCATATCCTGAATTGAGTATATAAATAGGCCATCATATCCTGAATTGAGTATATAAATAGGCCATCATATCCTGAATTGAGTATATAAATAGGCCATCATATCCTGAATTGAGTATATAAATAGGCCATCATATCCTGAATTGAGTATATAAATAGGCCATCATATCCTGAATTGAGTATATAAATAGGCCATCATATCCTGAATTGAGTATATAAATAGGCCATCATATCCTGAATTGAGTATATAAATAGGCCATCATATCCTGAATTGTATATAATAGGCCATCATACCTGAATTATATATATATATATATATATATATATATGTACGGGCGGGGCGTCTCAAGCATGTAAACGAAACTTCAAAACGGGTCATTTTAAAGGTTATTAAATGGGTAGGAGCCGCACACCGCATAAAACTCATGCCGGTGAAGCACCATCCTCACACATGGAGCACAAGATATATTTCTCCACTTGTCTGTGGCAAGATTTGAACATGTGACCTTGTAGTCTTCATCTTGTGGGCTCATGTGGTCACATGGTGACGATACCAATCAATTGATAAAAAAATTTAAGTTTTTGTATATGTATGTATGTACGTACAAAATTATGAGGCCTTATACATATATGCAATTAATTAATTTTATATTTACTTCAACAAAATATGATAGATCAATAAATTTGATTTGATATTACTGGATAATATTATTTTTGTAGATCATTCATGCTGTGGATAAGTCGGGGATCGGGTGGCATCGGTTACCTGTGTTCTTGGGGCTTGCTTACTTGGGTATTCGTCGTCGTCTTCACGACGGGTACAGTTTGATCAACGTTGGGAAAGCTCCAAAAGATGACAGGGTTGGGTCTAAAGCTAGTAGTAAGGTGGTTCCAATATTTAGAACGGCCAACGGTGAGTATAATGATCCCTCAAATGAATATGTGGGTAGTCAAGGAACTTTCTTGGGCCGTAACATGCGCCCCGTTGATCAGCAAGATAAGGTACTACATACATATATATACAATCACTATATATTCTACTTCTCATCACTTCATTTTATTTTTTTCTTTGAACATCCACCTCGATCATTTTATTAATGTTGCATTGTTGCGTAGCATAACCCGTATTTATACTAGAATATATATAGTACCCGTACAATATGATGGATGAATAATTTATAATTATAATTTTGTATCATGCATGTCTGAGTTTTCAGTAATACTATAAAGTGTTGACTTCAAAAAATTAAAGATATCATAATTTATCACTTGTATTTTTATTATCTTAGATGACTAAACTTAAATGGTTTTTTTGAAAAAATAGTTTTATACAGATCAATTATATGTTTCTCAATAGTTATGTTTAATTTAATTAATCAATTTTAATATGAGTCTCACTTCCCATATTCGTGAGGGGTGAATTATTAAAAGTTTTTTCGAAATTCTTAAGTTTCATCATAGTCATACGTGTAAGGAGTAGATTAGAACGTCGTTTTAGAAGAAAAAAAATTATTATTTAATTGATGTGTTATAAGGAAAGAAAATTAAATGTATGTTAAATATATTGATGTGTTAAATGTAAAATGAGTTAGTTCAATATTGAAATTTTAAGGTTTTTTTTTTAAAACAAAGTGGACAATTTTAAGTATTGGTAAAAGTATCCATATATAATAAAAAGGATTTTGATAATGGCCGTTTTTAGGATTGTTATTAATGTGTATAAGTTAGTTATATTTTTGACAGTAAAATTTAAGATTGAGATTTTGATATAAAGAGTTCAAATTTCTTATGCATGACGTTGAAAAATCCTAATAAAAATGGTATATAATTTTAGATAAAAATCACTTTCAACTAATGAGAGGTTATTAATAACCGGCTACTAGATAGTTCATTTAGGCCGGTGCTTATAAGGGGGAGCTTCTTGGAGCTTCTTGTCTGTCAACTCAGCATCACATCACTCAGGACTCTACTCAGGACACTCACTGTCTATAAAGAAAAGCTTCTTGGAACTTTTTCCACATCATCAATTATTTTATAATTTATCTCACACACACAAATACACATATATATACCCCACACATATATAAAACAAAAAAAAAAAACATTGCGACCCCACCTTTCAGCGTCTTCCATATTCTCCAGGAAGACTCTTGCTTGAAGACTCTCATCAAGGACACCCACTGCCAATAAGCGTCCCGCGTCCCTAACCTCAAAGACGCTCGCCTAGGACTACTATAAGCACCACCCTTGTACAAATTAAATAAAAGTTCATGAAATAAAATAATCATAATTATTCAAAATATGCACATTAAAAAAAAACATGCATGCTTTCCATTCTATATTAAGAACTAATTTGCTTTCAATGATACATGTGTATGACATTATTGCATTTTATTAATAAATAAAAGATAAACTTTAATTTATTTATTTGTTATTTTATTGTGACATGACAAAAGGAAAATTTCGATTTGAATAGACAAGGACAAAACATTAGGACATGAATAAATGCATACGAGGATATTCTAGAATATTTTGTGGTTGCCACGAGCCCACGAGGCCCACGATCCACTATGAATTTTCTTTTTTTCGCTGTTTCAAGCTTGGTTGATCCTACATTCCTACTTATTAATGGGTACATAATGCTCTATTCTAGACAATTTACGCCAAGAATAAACGAAATAGGAGTTTTTAACCAACCCATTAAAGTTTAAATGGTTTAGTCATTGGTTTGTGAAGAATTTTAATGTTTCAAATTCGAGTCTTGACAAGGTATAGTTTTTTCTTTTTAATGGTTTTAACAAAAATCCGATCATTAAAAATAGCTTTTAAACATGGATCTGATTAATATAACATATACTACGTTTCTAGACATTCGTCGAGAAATTCATGAAACCAATGTACCATTACTTTGACCAATGTCATCACCCTTATCATTAACCCACTATGATTTTAATTAGGATTTATTTGTATTATATTATTCTGGAAAAATGATCAGTAATCATACTAACAACTAAATTAAATATAGTAATTGACACGTCATGTAAAAGGAAAATCACCGCATTAATATCTTGACCTTCATTCTATAAAGATAAAGAAAATATTATCCTATTTATAGAAAACGATATTGGTGTTCTTCTAGTAAAGAGTGTTGAACTATTGATGCATCATGAAGTACTTCGAGGAAATTACTAACGAATTCTTTCCATTGTTGGTAACAAGTTTTTTGACCCCGGGCGTTGCCCAGGGATCGACGTTGCGTCATGCAAACATATATACATACAACATTACCTAAAAGTTTGGACACTTAAAGTTTACTATAAGGGGTAGAAACTTAAAAAAATGGTGGTCAAAACCAAGAGTTTGATGGTAAAAGTTAGAAGCCTTAAAATAAGAGATAGAAAGTAAAAAAAAAAAAAAATGCATGCTTTCCATTCTATATTAAGAACTAATTTGCTTTCAATGATACATGTGTATGACATTATTGCATTTTATTAATAAATAAAAGATAAACTTTAATTTATTTATTTGTTATTTTATTGTGACATGACAAAAGGAAAATTTCGATTTGAATAGACAAGGACAAAACATTAGGACATGAATAAATGCATACGAGGATATTCTAGAATATTTTGTGGTTGCCACGAGCCCACGAGGCCCACGATCCACTATGAATTTTCTTTTTTTCGCTGTTTCAAGCTTGGTTGATCCTACATTCCTACTTATTAATGGGTACATAATGCTCTATTCTAGACAATTTACGCCAAGAATAAACGAAATAGGAGTTTTTAACCAACCCATTAAAGTTTAAATGGTTTAGTCATTGGTTTGTGAAGAATTTTAATGTTTCAAATTCGAGTCTTGACAAGGTATAGTTTTTTCTTTTTAATGGTTTTAACAAAAATCCGATCATTAAAAATAGCTTTTAAACATGGATCTGATTAATATAACATATACTACGTTTCTAGACATTCGTCGAGAAATTCATGAAACCAATGTACCATTACTTTGACCAATGTCATCACCCTTATCATTAACCCACTATGATTTTAATTAGGATTTATTTGTATTATATTATTCTGGAAAAATGATCAGTAATCATACTAACAACTAAATTAAATATAGTAATTGACACGTCATGTAAAAGGAAAATCACCGCATTAATATCTTGACCTTCATTCTATAAAGATAAAGAAAATATTATCCTATTTATAGAAAACGATATTGGTGTTCTTCTAGTAAAGAGTGTTGAACTATTGATGCATCATGAAGTACTTCGAGGAAATTACTAACGAATTCTTTCCATTGTTGGTAACAAGTTTTTTGACCCCGGGCGTTGCCCAGGATCGACGTTGCGTCATGCAAACATATATACATACAACATTACCTAAAAGTTTGGACACTTAAAGTTTACTATAAGGGGTAGAAACTTAAAAAAATGGTGGTCAAAACCAAGAGTTTGATGGTAAAAGTTAGAAGCCTTAAAATAAGAGATAGAAAATAAAAAAAATAAAAATTGATGATTAAAGTTAGAACTATAATTAAGTTTGTATACAAAAAGTTGGACTAAAGTTAAAAAATCCAAAAGTTAAGTGGTAAAAATAAGTTTGAAGCGTTAAAATAAGAGAAAGAAAGTAAAAAAAAAAAAAAAAAGATTTGATGATTAAAGTTAAAATCCAAAGTTAATTGATAAAAATTAAAGACTTTAAAAGTAAATTATACTTGTATACAAAAAGTTATACTAAAGTGATAAAACCTAAAAGTTAAGTGGTAAAAATAAGAAACTCTAAAAGTATACAATCGTTAAAAAAAAAACGGAAAAAGACAAAATAGGAATAAGACAAAATTGCTGACGTCAGCGCCGGGTTACTGTAGCTAAGGCCTCTATAATTGTTATATATATAATTTGGTATATATTATCTAGTCTACTACTTAATTCCTCTATTCCAAGTTATTTTTTTCATATATAAGCATAAAAAAAATCATTTAAAATATGATTTATTTGTTCATAAACATTAAAAAAAAAACATTTTAAGATATATAATATCGAAACTTAAATAAATAATAAAACATTACCAACTACGAGTGTCATAATTTCTGACACGATGTGTTATATGACCCACGACACGATTTAAGGATGTTTAGACTTTAGAGTTACATATTTTAAATGAATTATCTGTCCCGCATAACACAAATAATCTCAACAAAAAAAAATTGTTTTACAAAAATGATTATTTGCGTATGATTAAAAAAAAACAGTTTTGAAAAAGCATATAAAGACATGTTTTTTCAAAACAACACAAAATCTATTTTTAAAACGTAGTCACACAGACGTCTTGAGGTTAAACGGTTTCGGGTCATAACGGCTATGAACCTGTAAAAACATCAACGTATCACCGTTGACCCAAATACGACACGATCACGACCTTAAACCCAACAGGACTCGATGGTAAAAGAGGCAGAATTGTGTTAATTAACCATAATTATATAAGTACTTAAATTTTTTTCTTTACAGTTGTTGAAGCCAGATCCCATGGTGGTGGCAACAAAGCTTCTAGCACGCAAACAATTTATAGACACCGGAAAACAGTTCAACATAATTGCTGCTTCATGGATTCAGTTCATGATTCATGATTGGGTCGATCATCTTGAGTCAACACAACAGGTACTTAATTGATTGATTAATTAATACATAAATGAAGGGTTATTTAAGAACTCATAAAAAAAAAAGAACTCAAGAACCATTCTGGACCACATATTTCTCTTATCTTTCTCTCTCTTCAATTAAATAATAAAATTCATCCAAATCATTCAAAATGTTTTATCTCACAAACCGTAAATCGTTAGACGAAACAAAAAGTATGGGTAGTCTTAAAATTTCGTCCTCTTTCATTAGAGATCCAATTCGATATACTTTTGACGACTTTTTAATTTTTGTTTTTTTCCCCTGTACTTGTGTACCTACACATGTGTAGGATCATTGTTTTCACATGTAAATTAGTAAATGAACATATGTACACAACAATGAAGGTTAAGGGCAGAGCCCGTTAATCCATGGCGGAGCCATGGTGGCCAAGGGCGGAGCCCGTCAGTCCATGGCGGAGCCATAGCGGCTAAGGGCGGAGCCCGTTAGGTAGATCACTCATCACCGGTCACCCCCTATGACCTATCACCCTCTATGACCTATCACACTATGACCTATCACCCTCAATGACCTATCACCCCCACCAGCTTTGGTTTATGAATATCCTTAAGGGCGAAGCCCGCTCCGAATCATAATTTTTGTTCAACCTACACATGTGTAAGTTATGTGTAAGTACCAAAAAGAAAACGAAAATTAAAAAGTCGTCAAAAGTATATCGAATTGGATCTCTAATGAAAGAGGACGAAATTTTAAGACTACCCATGCTTTTTGTTTCGTCTAACGATTTACGGTTTGTGAGATAAAACATTTTGAATGATTTGGATGAATTTCCATATTTAATTGAAGAGAGAGAAAGAGAGAAAGAATGTGTGGTCCAGAATGGTTCTTGAGTTTTTTTTTTATGAGTTCTCAAAATAACTCACCGCTATATATCTATATTATATTATATATGATATATATATATATATATATATATATATATATATAGTGAAGGGATCAAGTGAGAACCAACATATATGGTGAGAACCGTGAGAACCACTAAAAAATCATCTCTAAGGGCTTTGCCCTTAGAGTTAAGGGCTACGCCCGTACCGTATACAACCGTCACCATCTCTTTGGATCGCCGCCCATCAAATCCATACGATTCCCATATGCGTCCCTTGACGGTCAGTTTAGAACGGATAAGGGCCTCTGGCCCGTACCGTATACATACGTTTTCTTAACGCGTAACCCATATGATTTTTTACAAAAAAATTTTTTTTTTTTTTTTTTTGGAATGGGTTTTTGTTAAAAGAAAATAAAAAACAAAAAAAAGTTTCAAAAAATGAAAAATAAAAATTAAAAAATAAAAAACCACAAAAAAAAAGAAAAAGGGAGGAAAACTAGTGGTTCTCACGGTTCTCTCCATATTTGTAGTTCTCACGTTAACCCTACCCTATATATATATATATAACAAATTGTACGTCAATCAATAATCTTTAAAAGTACAACTTAACACACATGATTTTGACCATACATGGATATTTATTTAAATTTCGATCATCAGATTGAGCTAAAGGCACCTGCTGAAGTAGCTAATGAATGCCCTCTCAAATCCTTCAAGTTCTTCGGAACACAAAAAGTTGATACCGGTTCTTATGACATTAAGGAAGGCCATCTTAACATGAGAACTCCTTGGTGGTACGATTATTATTTCTCTTATCAATATCTATGAAGAATTTGGTGTATATATTTAGATGATTTTTTTTATAAAAAAAAATTGTGTTCTCGTTGTATTGTATGCATAAGATTTAATTAAAATTGGATTTATGATACAGGGATGGGAGTGTAGTGTATGGAAGCAATTCAAGTAACGAGAAAAATGTGAGAACTTTCAAAGATGGAAAGCTCAAGATTGCGAAAGATGGCCTCCTCCAACACGACAACGACGGAATGCCCATAGCCGGTGACACTCGTAATAGTTGGATTGGTGTATCGACGTTGCAAGCTCTCTTCATTCACGAGCACAACGCCATTTGTGACACCTTAAAGGTATAGTAGACATACACATTATTCATTTGAATCAATAATCTTCGATTTATGATTATTGACTAATTCTCTTATTTGCAATATATTGTAACTATATATGATAATATTAATCAGAAAGAATATCCTGAGTTGAATGATGAAGCTCTCTACGGCTACGCAAGACTAGTAACTTCTGCAGTGATTGCTAAGATCCACACCATCGATTGGACTATCGAGCTTCTCAAGACCGACACTCTTGTCGCTGGAATGAGAATCAACTGGTATGGGATGTTGGGGAAAAGATTTAAGGACACATTTGGGCATGTCGGAGGAGCCGTTTTGGGAGGTCTTGTAGGGTTGAAGGAACCCAATAACCATGGGGTACCCTACTCGCTAACCGAAGAGTTCACAAGTGTGTATAGAATGCACTCTTTATTGCCTGATCAACTTCACATCATGGATGTCAATTCAACACCAGGCCCAAACAAGTCCCCGAAATTGACTAAAAAGTAAGCCCTGCTTTAATCATGTTTTATGGACCCCCCATAAAATTGATGGTCATATATAAAATTAATTGACAGGATTGACATGATCAATTTGATTGGGAAGGATGGAGAAAAAGAGTTATCAGAAATCGGGTTTACAACACAAATGGTATCAATGGGACATCAGGCATGTGGGGCACTTGAGCTATGGAATTATCCAGTGTGGCTCAGGAACATTGTGCCTCAAAACGTGGATGGTACAGATCGCCCTGACCATATCGACTTAGCATCCCTCGATAGTAAGTAACATCCATCTTTTGCTCACATTAATTATACAATATGATTGTGGAAATATTAATTAATTGTTTATCTAATTAACATGGTTTGATCATATATAATGCAGTTTATAGGGATAGGGAGAGGAGTGTAGCAAGATACAATGAGTTTCGTAGATCACTTTTCTTGATCCCGATTTCTAAATGGGAAGACCTAACGGATGATAAAGAAGCTATTGACACGTTGCGTGAAGTGTATGATGATGACGTGGAACAACTTGATTTGTTGGTGGGAATGGCGGCCGAGAAAAAGATCAAAGGATTCGCTATTAGCGAGACAGCTTTTACAGTTTTCCTCTCTATGGCTTCAAGGTACAACTCGATACCATAAAAATATATAAAAACGATGACTAAAAAACTGAATGAACATATTGCTTAACTGATTCATGTACGTGTCCCCAAATTACAGGAGACTCGAGGCAGATAGATTTTTCACAAGTAATTTCAATGAAAATGTGTACACGAAAAAGGGATTCGAGTGGGTGAACAAAACCGAGAGTTTGAAAGATGTCTTGGATCGGCATTACCCAGAGTTGACCAGTCGATGGATGAACTCAACCAGTGCTTTTTCGGTGTGGGATGCTACACCAGAACCTCATAATCCTGTACCCATTTATTTTCGTTTCCGCAAATGATAATATATATCTTTCGATCATGTACAGTACAACTATATGATTCATATATTTGTGTGTACGGCAAGAACATTTGTGTAAAGATCATTATTAATAGCCCTTTAAACATAACTAATAACTACTAATCAACTGGGTGGCCTACTTTTTTTTTTTAGAACGGCATAAAATTTTATTACTAAAAGATCGACTAACAAGGTGCTAGTGATCCAAGAAGTTCAAATACAAATACAAGAGAAAGAGGCTAAAGCCAAATAAAGTTACAAAATAACGAAACAAAACCACCGAGGGGAATCACACATAGTACAACTTGAACCAACAAAAAACCGAGTCATACCCGCTGAAGGAAGGGATTCGAAACCCAATTGGGCCAAGGAACTCTGTGTTTCTTCCCCCTGTTAGTTGTCCATAAAAACGAAGTAGCCACCAAATCATTAAAGAGATCTCGACTTTTTTCACGAGTGTCATTATGCACACAATTATTCCTTGCTTTCCAAATAAGCCACCACCACGTAAACAAGATAGCCTTCAGTGTATAGTCTTTAATCCGGTCCAGTTTCAAGCCATCACTCCAGCTCAACAACTCTTTTGGTGACACAGCAGGTAAGTCGAACCCAATCCATTTCTTAACAAAGTTTCTCGTATCCGTCACCAAGTAACCGGGTGGCCTACTACTTCTTATTTGTTGATGTTTCGGCCTTGTCATCTTAATCTTTTGGTGGCACTACAAGAAATCCTGCTTTTAGCGACGCCCAAAGTCGTCGCCAATACCCACATTTGTCGTCGCAAAACCGGTTAGCGACGACAGTAGAGACGACAATCAAGCGTCGCTGAAAGTTCGTCTCCTATGACTTTTAGCGACGCCTTTTGCGACGCCGAGAAATGGGACCCACGGATGGAAAAAATAAAGGAAAAAGAAAATGAAAATTAATTTGCGACGGATTTCGCGACGACAATGGTCGTCGCTAACTTTTTAAAAATAAAGGAAAAAGAAAATGAAAATTAATTTAGCGTCGGATATCGCGACGACAGTAGTCGCTAACTTTTTTAAAAAATAAAGGAAAAAGAAAATGAAAATTAATTTAGCGTCGGATTTAGCGACGACAATGTCGTCGCAAAGAAAAAATAAAAACTGTTAGCGACGACTGCGTCGCTAATTGCGTCGCAAGCTGCAGAATTTTGGGCAGCATTCTGCTGCATTTCCAGGTTTCCGCCCAGTTTTTCCGGGCAAATTGCAGCTTCCAAAACCTGCTTTTAACACCTGTTTCCTAGTAAATACAACATCAACAACAACAAACTTGCAATCTACAACATCAACGACTAACTTGCAATCTAATTACATCAACAATAACGACATCAACAAACTAAATTACCAAATAGTAACATCAACAACAAACTACATTACCAATCCTAACATCAACAAAGTTACGATTAAGTTCAAAGTACCTAAGTTACCACAACTAAAGTGTCCAAAAGCTAGCGTTACCAAAAGATCGAAGTTAAAGTATCATAGGGGGAACATACATTCTAAGAGTTAAACATGTCAAAGATTACCATAGTTTTATCGAAAGCAAGTTTCACAACAAATATTCAAGCATCCGCCGACCCATCATCTTCACCTCCATCATCTTCCTCGCTATCACTATCCTCGTCATCCTCCAAATCATCTTCCTCGTAATCTACATTCTTCGAGGTTGACGGGTCCATACCAAGCTTCTTCCAAAGGGGTGCGGTATAGGTTGCAACATACTCCTTCATCTCATCAGTTGTGTACATGGGCTGAGAACGGCTACAAGAGGCCTCACCTACAAAGGCGGACTGGGGCAGTTTAGGTCCATACCCCCGGGCCCACCCACGGCGCGGCTGCAGCACCTCCTCCATGATCTCCTCCTCAGTTCAACATGCAATTCGGGTCATCTTTCATTTCCATCATCCGCCTCTACATGGTTACAAGACAAAAATACGATTAAGTTATATATATGTGAATATTGTATGTTAAACATAAACGTTATACAAGTAATAAAAACATACATGAAATTCCTCGGCCTCGGGCTCGGTAAATCTACCCTTCTTGGTCCTGTGGCGTTTGTAAAGTTCAATTGGGCTAACGCCTTTCTGTAAACACATGAAAAAAATATAAGGTTAGTATTTTTTTTTACAATTTCACAAGTATACTGTAAAAACAAAATAACTTACGTTATTGAATCTGATCTGAGCCGCGTTCTTTCTTCCATGACGGACAATGATCGTTTGTTTTGACCGACATTCCTTGTTAGCAGCAGACCGTCTCTGGAAAGCATCCGAAAGCTTGAAGTCTACAAACTTTTGCCAGTAATCAGCAGACACATTTCCAGGAGGCGATGTCCTAAGTGCAGCGCCATTCTTTACCCACCTCGAGCCTCAAAGTGGGTTTGGCTAAACTTGTACTTCTGATCTCGATATATCTTTGCAAAGTACTTATTCAACCCAATCTTGATTCGATTCCCTTGCGGGCCATAGATATGGAAGTCCACATCATACCAAGCCTGCAAAATATAAGTAATAATAAGACAACTTTATACTTTCACAAAATATAACAAATATTGCACTAAAAAACACTTAACCTGCAGCTCGTCGAAGATGGTACAGGTATGTTGGGGAGGGATGGACGCCCAGGAAGGATAGTAATACGGGATCTTTGAGATGATTGTCCCGACCAGGGAATTAAAGTTGTCGTTGTTATCACCAACAGCAATGTAGGTCCCTCTTGGCCCCTTTTCAAAGTCGATGTCCAGGAGGTCTTTGGACGACTTTTTGTGTGTCGCCTTCAAGCTAAGGTTTTTGTTCTTCTTTCGCCCTTGCTTTGCGCCTACAAATATCAGATGGACAAATAAAAAATACAAGTAATTAAATTCAGCTAAAACAAATCAAACATACATGTAATTAAATTCATGTAAAGAGAATGGTACACAAATTTGTCATACCGCTCGCCGCACACCCCGATTGTGGTTGCCAATTACCATGACCACCTGGGGGATCAACCCCACAGTCGCCGCCGTGAGACGAGGGGAGCACCGCTGCCATCTGTAAAAATTACAAGTATACAAACATAATGCCAAATAGAACGTAATTAATATTCGTTTAAATAATACATGTTTACATCAATCAAGATCAAACAATTTATCATAGGCTACAATAATGTCTTTTACAAATTACAACACAATATCAATCAGAATCATAACTAATATCCACGTGTGGTTCACATTCATTATCCACATCGTCGTCTGAGTGTTCATCTATGTCATCATCATCCGTGTCACCATCATCTGTGTCGTCATCGTCGTCTAGCGGATCATCTTCCATGGCATTTTCCATAGCGGGAGCATCTTCAATTACTATTGGTTCGCCACTACTCAAACCCGTGTATGGCACATTATCCAAGTTAGCCGACAACAAAATATCAGATGAATTGCTGCCATGTAAAAGATCCACTTCAGTACCGTCTGCATTGATATCTCGCTCCCAAATCTTCCGATGATGAACCTCTTGGACGACCTTCCAATACTTTCCAGATGCACCTTTTCTTTTAACCGGGTCATCAAGGTAAAAGACTTGATTTGCCTGCGTTTCAAGAAGATATGGCTCTTCTTTAAACCATTCATACTGAGTACAAATACTCGTTATGTTACCCTTGGTGACACAACCTTGTCTATCGGTTTTGTACCATTTACAACAAAACAAAACAACCTTGCATTTTTTTATATAGCAAAGCTCCAGAATATCTGTCAACACACCATAATACGTGGTTCCTTCAGAATCGGTTGTTGAAACTCCGCTGTTCTGAGTTGTTCGGCGTGAGTCTCGACTTTCAACCACGAACCTCACACCGTTAACTATGCAAGCCGTGTATGAGTTTACACTTGTTGGTCCATTCGCCAAAGCAAGTAACTCATCACTTACGCTAGATTGGTCATTTACTCACATACATTTGATCTATGAAAAAAAACAAGGGTATGAAAGATTAGATACGACATATTGTTATTTCGAAAGAGTATTGCATGTGTTTACCTTGTCAATAAACCAGCCAGGAAACGTTGTTTGTAAATTAGTCCCAGGCGGCATTAGATTGGTAAATTCACTGCAAATATTCACGAAATTAGTATAATTCGTCAAAATGATAAGGTAAGGAAAAAAACCCATCGATAAATACACTTACTTCTTGTATTCGTCGATCTCCGAACTATTGTTAAGAATAGACCAATCTATCTTCGCCTTTAGTTTGGGATCCAACTGGGTATCGACACCTTTACTAATAGGTGTACATAAGGATTTGAAAACAAAAAAGTCACGAGTGGGGATCGGAGCATCCTCATTTCTTTCTGGCCGATTAAATCTTGTTTGTACACCTTCTAGATACCTTGAACAAAAAGTTATGGCTTCGTCTGCAACATATCCCTCAGCAATAGAACCCTCAGGCCTCGCTTTATTTCTGACATAATTCTTCAACTTTTTCATGTATCTTTCAAATGGATACATCCACCGCATGTAATCAGGCCCACCTTGAATGGCCTCTTCGGGCAAATGCATAACCAAATGAATCATTATGTCAAAAAATGACGGAGGAAATATTAGCTCGAAATGACACAAAATTTGGATGAGCTTTTCTTTAGCTTTTTCCATGTCAGCTGCCATCAAAGTTCGAGCACAAAGTTGCTTAAAGAATGAGCAAAGCTCGATTATTGGGGTAGAGATGTCCGAGTCTAAGTACGCTCGAACACCGGTCGGAAGCAACCGTTGCATCATTATATGATGGTCATGAGACTTCAACCCTGCTATTTTGCTATCGTTGTCGATTACTTTATTTTTAAAGTTTGAGCCAAAGCCATCAGGTAATTTAACTCCCTTAATGAATTGACAAAAAAGAGTTCTGTCTTCATTTGAAAACGAGTACTTAGGATGAGGCTTCAAAAACTTACCATTACCTTTATCTACGAGCCACAACTCAGGGCGGATTCCCCACTCTTCTAACACCATCTGTGCCTTGTTAGTGTCTTTTGATTTTTCCTTGTGCATCAACAAAGTATT
The DNA here is from genome assembly GCA_034093135.1 of Erigeron breviscapus. Taxonomy (NCBI): domain Eukaryota; kingdom Viridiplantae; phylum Streptophyta; class Magnoliopsida; order Asterales; family Asteraceae; genus Erigeron; species Erigeron breviscapus. The sequence goes on along the minus strand of CM067172.1, from coordinate 151,667 downwards.
CAACAAGCTCTCACAAACATTTTTCTCGATATGCATGACATCTAAGTTGTGTTTTAGCTGAAGAGAAGACCAATATTCAAGCTCGAAGAAAATAGAACGCTTACTCCAATTGAATTCAACTTTCGGATCACGTTTTCTCTTCCTACCCGCAAGTTTCCCCGAAGGACGAACCGACAACTTATTAACTTCTTCTAAGATGTCAATATTGGTTTTTCTTTTTGGAGGGTTTCTCTTTTCAACCTTACCATCAAAATTCTTGTTATTCCTCCAACGATGATCTTTTGGAAGGAATATTCTATGACCAACATAAGCTGTTTTACCTTTAACACGAGTAGATGGAGTGTCGACATTACATGTAGGGCATGCCATGTACCCTTGGCCACTCCAACCCGACAAACTACTACGAGCAGGAAAATCATTAATGGTCCACAAAAGCATAGCATGCATTATGAAGGAAGTGTTTGTGGCGGCATCGTTTGTTTTTACTCCGTGAGACCATAAACTTTTCAACTCTTCAATTAATGGCCTCAAAAAAACATCCATGTCCTGCCCAGGTGATTTAGGCCCAAGAATTAACAAAGTCAGCATGAATGAAGACTCTTTCATGCACATCCAGGGAGGAGTATTATATGTTGTCAATATCACCGGCCACATGCTGTAAGATACACTCATGTTGCCAAATGGATTGAAACCGTCGGCAGCCAACCCTAATCTAACATTTCTGGATTCACTGGCAAAATCTGGATACCTTGTATTGAAGTCTTTCCATGTTGTACCGTCCACCGGGTGACGCATCTTACCATCTTCAGTACATTGTCCAGTTGCATTCCAGGTCATATATTGCGCAGTGTGTCTTGAGTTGTACATACGCTTTAGACGTGGAGTCAATGGGAAGTAACGCATCACCTTGTGAGGGACTAGTTTCCCTTTAGTGTCGTCATCTTTCCATCTACTCGCTTTGCATTCTGGACATGATTGCAAATCTTTATTGTCTTCTCCCCAGTATAAACAACAGTCATTCTTACAAATGTCGATCGACTCATATCCTAACCCAACCGCTCTCATTGTCTTTCTAGCTTCATAGTGGTTCTTAGGGATTATAGCAGAACGAAATGCAAATCTCAGAATCTCGAGCAATTGGTCGAATGATGTATCAGTCCATTTATTAATGGCCTTACAGTGACTCAACTTCGCCAAAAAGTCCAACGAAGACATCCATATACAACCAGGGAATAGTTCGGTTGTGGCAGCTTTGAGTAACTCTTCAAGTTCGTCTTTTGTATCAGTCGTTTGTGTTGCGTTCATTGGCTCCTCGCCCACTGGGGTTTGTTCATTGACCGTTCTCTCCTGGCGAACATCGTTAAGAAAATCATGCAACTGGTCCGTCGTTTGAGGTTCCACATGTAATATCGGTGCTGGTAGAACGACTTGTTCACCGTGAAACTTCCATATCTTGTAACGTTTGCTAAAACCATTTTCATGTATGTGCATTTGTATTTCATCGAGTGGTAACAATTCATTATTATCACAAAACTCACATGGGCATCGACATGAACCATCACTAGTCAAGTGGTTCTTACACCTCTCCATGAATGCAGTAAGACCAGACCAAAATTCATCTGACAAGGGGTCTAAGGTAGTCCAACTCTTATCGATCGACATTATATTTACTGTGTTCAACATGATAATAGAACATTTAGAATCATCTTGTTAATATACATATACAAATGCAAACTAAGGGATTACGGAGGGATTTTTGGCGATCGGTTTGTAACAAGGTGGCCATCCTAACCCACTTTTTGAATGTTTTGTCTCATATATGGATTTGTATAACTGATTTACTATTTAAGAAAAATTCGACAGCATTTCCCCTTAACTCCCCAAATATGTGTATGAAACACATATTCTTGGGAGTAAAGGGAAAATGTTTATCGAATTTTTCACAAATAGTAAATCAGTTATACAAATCCATATTCCTAGATGAGACATAACATTCAAAAAGCAGTCCCAAACTGGGGACTATCCGAAATTAATTTCTATTAAATTAATTTCGAACGGGTGACCTACGGTGTAAAACAATAGGGGATTTTTACATACATACACAAATGCATACAAACATACATACACATACATACATATTTAATTATTATCATTTGAGAGAAAAATTACCCCTGAGAGAAAGAATTATCGGCTAAGAAGAAGGAAAGAAAGAAAGAAAGAAAGAAGCGCCGGAGATGGGCGGCACACAACTGAAACTTGTATATATATAATATAAATATATAGAATAAAATCTGAAAATATATATATATATATATATATTAATAAATCTGAAAATATATAAGTATTTATAATAATATATATTGATAAATCTAAACATATATATTAAATCTGAAATATTTATATGTTTAATAATAATTACATATATATTAAATCTGAATTATATATATATATATATATATCTATATATAAAATCTGAATTATATATATATATATAAATAAAATCTGAAATATATATATATATATTTTGATAATAATATACATTTAATCGGAAAAGAAAGAAAGAAAAATTACCGGCGGTGGTTGTGAACAGCGGTAGAGACTGACGGCGGTGGTTGTGAACAGAGGCAGACGACGGCGGTGGTGGTGAACAGCGGCGGAGCTGTGGTGGTCAAAACAAAATATATACATATATATTAAACCATATACATATAAACTATAAAAAGAAAAAGAAAGAAAGAAAGAAAAAGAAAGATTAATTACCGGCGGCGAGCGTAGTGGTGGCTGAGAAGGGTGCGGTGGTCGGGATTGGTGTTAGTTGTGACGAATATGGCTGGAAGGGTGGATTTTGGGTGGAGGTTTGTAGAGAGTGGTGGTGGCTGTGAACCGGCGCGGGAGGGTTTTGGAGGGGAGAATAGATCTAGATCGGAAATTGCGGGTATTAACCTTCTCTCTCTTTTCGCGACGCCGTGCGCGGCGACTTTGTCGTCGCCGATACTTTTTTTTGTCTTATCCCCCACCAACAAATGCGACCTAACTTAATTTATTAATAAAATTAATTATTAACGACGAAAAGGAAAGATAGAGGGAAGTGGAGGAAAGAAGACGAGGAGAAGAAAAGAGAAAGGAATGAAGAAATTAATAAAAATAAATTTAATAATACTTAATTAATTAATAAAATTAGTTAATATTACTTAAATTAATTAATAAAAATTAATTCAATAATACTTAATTAATTAATTTTATTAATTAATAATACTATTATTAAAAAATATATATTTCTTACTCACTTATTCGAGTTTAATACCTTTCTTTCGAATTCAATCTGGACTAACATGTTTCTTTCGAGACTAATACGATTATTTCTCATCATTCGATACTAATATGTCTCTTTCGAATTCATTCGGGACATTTCTTACTCACTTATTCGAGCTTAATACCTTTCTTTCGAATTCAGTCGGGACTAATATGTTTCTTTCGAATCTATTTGGGCTTGATGGGCCCAACATGATTCTTTCGAATTCAATCAGGACTAATGTTTCTTTCGGATCTATTTGGGCCTCATGGGCCCAATACGATTCTTTCTTATCACTCGAGAATAATATGTCTCTTTCGAATTCATTCGGGACATTTCTTACTCACTTATTCGAGCTTAATACCTTTCTTTCGTATTTATTTGGGCCTCATGGGCCCAATACGATTCTTTCTCATTATTCGAGACTAATATGTCTCTTTCGAATTCATTCGGGACATTTCTTACTCACTTATTCGAGCTTAATACCTTTCTTTCGAATTCAGTCGGGACTAATATGTTTCTTTCGAATCTATTTGGGCTTGAGGCCCAACATGATTCTTTCGAATTCAATCAAGACTAATATGTTTATTTCGAATCTATTTGGGCTTGATGGGCCCAACATGATTCTTTCGAATTCAATCAAGACTAATATGTTTATTTCGAATCTATTTGGGCTTGATGGGCCTAACATGATTCTTTCGAATTCAATCAAGACTAGTATGTTTCTTTCGTATCTATTTGGGCCTCATGGGCCCAATATGATTATTTCTCATCATTCGGTTATGTCTCTTTTGAATTCATTCAAGACATTTCTTACTCACTTATTCGAGCTTAATACCTTTCTTTCGAATTCCGTCGGGACTAATATGTTTCTTTAGAATCTATTTGGGCTTGATGAGCCCAACATGATTCTTTCGAATTCAATCAAGACTAATATGTTTATTTCGAATCTATTTGGGCTTGATGGGCCCAACATGATTCTTTCGAATTCAATCAAGACTAGTATGTTTCTTTCGTATCTATTTGGGCCTCATGGGCCCAATACGATTCTTTCTCATTATTCGAGACTAATATGTCTCTTTCGAATTCATTCGGGACATTTCTTACTCACTTATTCGAGCTTAATATCTTTCTTTCAAATTCTGTCGGGACTTATATGTTTATTTTGAATCTATTGGGCCCAACATGATTCTTTCGAATTCAATCAAGACTAATATGTTTATTTCGAATCTATTTGGGCTTGATGGGCCTAACATGATTCTTTCGAATTCAATCAAGACTAGTATGTTTCTTTCGTATCTATTTGGGCCTCATGGGCCCAATATGATTATTTCTCATCATTCGGTTATGTCTCTTTTGAATTCATTCAAGACATTTCTTACTCACTTATTCGAGCTTAATACCTTTCTTTCGAATTCCGTCGGGACTAATATGTTTCTTACTCTCTTTTGATACATATACTAACGTAACAAAATCGCTGATGATTTGAACTACGTACATACTAGATTGAGCTTAAGGCGCCACGAGAAGTAGCTGACCAATGCCCTTTGAAATCTTTCAAATTTTACAAGACTAAAGAAGTTGATACTGGTTTCCATGACATTAAGACAGGTCATCTAAACATCAGAACTCCTTGGTGATACGTAAGAAAACATATACTATCAATCTTTATTTACTCAAATGATACAACATGTAAATACGAGTAAAACAACTGTTTAAATTCAATAATGTAAATGTAACTAACGACAACATGCCATTGCCTTGATATACTCTTTTAAGTTCGCAAGACTGTTGATAACTGGCAAGACGCCGACCATATATATATGCATGTGTGTGTGTGTAATATGAAGTTAATTAAATAGGCCATCCATAATCTGTTTGATCAAAATACAGGGATGGTAGCGCAATATATGGAAGCAACTCAAGTAAATTGCAGCAATTGAGAACATTTAAAGACGGAAAGCTGAAAATTGGAAAAGACGGCCTTCTCCAACATGACAATAATGGGGTTCCGTTATCAGGAGATGTCCGTAATGGTTGGATTGGTCTATCAACCTTACAAGCCCTCTTTATTCTTGAGCACAATGCTGTTTGTGACACACTTAAGGTACGTCTTCTATTTATATACCGGCCATTTACATAAAATTAACATTTTAACTGTACTTAATTGTTCTAATTAGAGTAATTTGTAAACTACTCGTTGTACCCAGAAAGAATATCGTGATTTGGATGATGAAGATCTATACCGTCATGCAAGACTAGTAACATCCGCTGTTATTGCCAAGATCCATACCATTGATTGGACTGTTGAGCTTCTCAAAACTGACATGCTTCATGTAGCTATGAGAGCTAATTGGTAAATTAATTAGTTGAATCTAGTTGTATAACTTAACTAATAAACTTTCATCTCTATATTAAGTAATTACTTTTATTTGAAAATGGATGAATTCAGGTATGGTCTATTGGGGAAAAAGTTCAAGGACACATTTGGGCATGTCGGAGGAGCCATTTTGGGAGGTCTTGTAGGGCAAAAGAAACCCAATAACCATGGGGTACCCTACTCGTTAACCGAAGAGTTTGTAAGCGTTTACAGAATGCATTCTCTTTTATCTGATCAGTTATTCATCAGAGATATCAATTCTACAACAGGACCCAACAAGTCTCCCCAACTAAATAGAAAGTAAGAATTCATGCCAAAAGTCAATACTAACTTCATTGTTCATGATCTACGTATATAGATATATAATCCTGTAAGTATATAGTAGTGTATTTATGTATGTTCATGATGTATCAACAGGATTGACATGATAAATTTGGTTGGGAGCAACGGGGAGAAGGAACTATCCAAGATTGGGTTTACAACTCAAATGGTATCAATGGGACATCAAGCATGCGGGGCACTTGAACTATGGAACTATCCGTTGTGGCTAAGGGACGTTGTGCCTCTAAATGTCGATGGGACTGACCGTCCCGATCATGTGGATTTAGCCTCCCTCGAGAGTGAGTATTATTCTTCTTTTTTTTTTTGTATATATACTTGGTCGTACATATATATATTTCAAATCTATCATATATTGAATTATATCTTTATCTAAGGTACAAAATAGTAATGTTCAATTTTGTTGGTGGTTATAAACTTGTATAGTTAATAAAAAAACATAATTATGCAGTTTACAGAGATAGGGAAAGAAATGTAGCAAGGTACAATGAGTTCCGAAGATCACTTTTTGAAGAAAATAAAAGACAGATAATAATTTGCGGATCAAGCACCAACAATGATAAGTGAATAAGTAGCTATATTAATGATGAAGAAAAAACTTATATACAAAACACAAATCTGATGGTAGTAAATCAGATTGTGAAAGAACAACAAAAGAGTAAACGATCTACATCTTGAATGATTCAACATGTTCTGATGATTTTTCTAGTTAGAAGATTACTCCTCCTTCCGTCTTGTGCTCAGATATATAGAGTTTTGATATGACCGTTATCCAAGAAATCATAGGACTAACAAGTGTTTTTTCTTCTTCTAATCTTCAGCCATTGTAATTGTAATCCTCACATATTTGGCCCCTCATCTTCAGGATAAAATACATTTCAGTCCTCTAGCTTGATTACATCCAATAGCATACCAACTTGTATAATTTTATATAGAACCAAAGCTAAGATTGAAGAAACACGGACACTTCACAACACCCCCCCACAATCTTAGCGACGAATAACTCGAAGAACATCCTTACAAAAAACATATACAACCAAAACCTTGACCCATCCCAAGAAAGTCAGGAAACGAGACAAGGAGACTAAAGCATTCATGAAGTGAGACTTTCAAAAAAACAATGAAAATTGGTTTATAAAGGCCGGAACATTTAAGGTCTTTCACCCTAAGTGCACTAAATGCGGGTAGCCGGAATATTAGTCACACCGAAGGTCTTTCACCCCAAGCCCACTAACACGGGCTAAACCAAATAATAAAGCTGCAAATAAACTCCCATACGGATAAAATGAAATCCATTCAGCACATTTTTGAAAAAACGTTCATCTCTAACATCACCAAGTTTCATTAGAACCAATATCATCAATCTGCCATGCTTTAAATCACCCAACAACCAAGTAAATTTCTAAAACCACAAATCTATTTGCTTTAGTTTTCCACAACTCCATAATACCTCTGTGATATACGCTGCTCCCAAGACTCTCAATGGACCATAAGTACTTTCCAAGAAAAATTGGTATTAACAAAGAAACTCAGTATAACCTTGGGCTCTAACTTTTCATAATACCAGCACATCAGCCAAAACCAAAATAATTCCCAAGCTTTTATACCTTTTTTTTTACCACAAAACCACCACCATCTCTTTACATCTTCTCTCAATAACTTTCATTAATCTTGGTTCAAACAGCCCAGATCCGACAAACCAGAACCATTTATCATGCACTAACAGTAGCAAAGGCTCGAGAATTACCTTTGATCGTGCTCTCCTAACTTACAAACACTTATAATATCAGATATTGTTGAAAGAACCCCCACGTTCATAGGAGATAAATGCACACCAGCAAGAGTTCAGAAGACAGAAGAGTCACTGCAAACGAGCATCTTGAACAGCTGTAAAACAGCTACAATCATCACCTCAGAAAGCAGCAGAGAGCAACCCATTGCCTTTTCCAAGCTCTGCAGTCAAAGAAATAACACGATCACAGTAATACCAACCGACCAACCCTCATAATACTCATACCCCCCTTCAATCTTGCGGTTAGAAACAAACCAATAGGGAGTGAACAAAAAACGACAACTAGAAACAAAAAGAAGTAAGACAGAAAGATTTTATAATGAGCTCAAGATTTCTAAAAAGATGTTTAGAAAATTCAAGAATTTGAGCAACTCCGGATAAAAAAAACTTTTCTTTTGCTCGTTAGCTCGACATTAGCAACAAAGACGTTTATTATAGACCACTCTCTTTCAACCATAAAAAACCTCACAAAAAACTCATATTCCCTCCCTCAATCTTGTAGTTAGATACCAAAACATAGAGTAATAACTAATAGATCACTAACATTATCTAACATCAAGATTGAAAAGCAAATCAGAATTAAAACCAGCCAAGGATATCGAAACTTCCTTGACCACCAATAATCATCACCGCCAACATATATCCATCCAACCAAGTGACCAACATCGAAGAGAAGTAAACCTTTTGAAAGACAATAGTATCTGACAATACACTAGATACAAACAACTAGAATATAAGTGTTTGGAGCAACATCAGACATAGAATCATAAAACAAAATAATAAGAGATGTCTGGAACAACATCAGACATATACCAAACAATTAGGAGTGAGAGGAATATAAAGACTAATCCAACCTAACCAAAAACTTTTACAACTTCACAAGTAAAGCAAACAACTAAACATGCAAAGAACATAAAGACTAATTTGAGTTAAGGGAAACTTTCATGACCTCATCACAAGAAAAATGACATGTTTTGCCCAAACTAAACATCAATTACCCTGCAAAAATAAAGATTAAGAGAAACAAACAAAGGTTTTCTTATAAGTAAAAAACCACCTTACTGAATATGAACTTTGTATCCACACCCAAATAAGAAAAAAAAACCCAATCATTGTCTGCACCAATTTGGACTACAGTCTCATGGTCAACAACAGAACATGTAAGGTTCAACAACCAATACAAGGTAAATTTCCCTAAACAACCATCATTCTAACCACAATAAAATATAACCACAAGAGCAACACAACTCATTACAACCAAACCAACAGAAAAAGGCTACCATAAAAGGTTAAGAATGCCCAAGACAGATAAAAAAGGGCTGCCATAATCGGCTAAGAATGCCCAAAACACATAAGAAGGGCTGCCATAAAAGGCTAAGAATGCCTGAAACACATAAGAGGGGCTGCCATAAAAGGCTAAGAATGCCCGAAACACATAAGAGGGGCTGCCATAAAAGGCTAAGAATGCCCAAAAACAACCAATTAATAAACAAATCACAAGAAGACAACACATAAGGATCATAAGACAATTTGCAAAAGGAAGGTGAAAATAGAATATTTAAAATGAAAATTTTAAAGGTTAAAGGTGATAAGGAGGTGGAAAAAAAAAAGGTTAATGGTTAAAGTTTAAGGTTAAAGGTTTGTGAAAAGAAGAGGGTGATAAGAAAAGGATAAAAGGTTAAAGGTTTTTAAAAGAGAAGGGGTGAATGGTAACAAAAGGTCTAAGACCTACATATAACAAATTGGTCAGACAAAGCATCAACAACCAATTAGAGAAGACAAATTACATGATTCGTTAAGATTTTGTATTAGACACGGAATCAAACAACATTTAAAAAAAGAGAGAAATCTGGCAGAGCATATAAGGTAAAAAAATTGAAAACGGCTTAGACATGAGATCACATAATTCCAAATAAATGAATAACTTTAAATTCCACATTCAATAGAAAATAGCATTAGAGATAACACTCATATAATTCACCAAGGCATATATGACATTATATGAGCAAATAATGTGAGAAAGAACAGATGGTGTAACTATAGGACCACACAAATAAACCAAGACAAATAAGATGAGCCATCAAAAGCAATAAAATCACATATCACATAAAGATCAACAAATTCACATTCTTGTGACACATAACAATCAAAATATCCACAAAACATGAGGCCGATAACTATTAGCATATTGCATCCTAATAAAGAACCACACAACTTGTCTGCCAAACCGTATATTAATCATGAGACTCATACCAAAATATTTTCAATAAAAATCCAATACAGACCTCATCAACAAACTTCCATAATTTTAAAGTACCTAAGCTTCATAAAAGAAACCAAACACATAATATAGTCGCCACTATATCTCCTATTATTCAGTAAGTAAAGTCTTACTCAAGACGCCACATTTTGTTAGTTATGGTACTCCTTACAATACTAAACATCTAACCTCCCATTAATACAAAAACCAACATAAAGGACAAGACAAACAACACATTGCTAGAAGTAACTAAACTACAACCCAAGAAAAGACAAAGCCTTTCAACAACAAATTGTAGCCAATTAGAAATGCATATCAGTTTCATTATGAGAGAAAAAATGTTTTAGCAGCAAACTTAGCACTCAACCATGATAAACATGACATTAAACTACTCATAAAAGGTAACTTACAACATTTAAAGATGCAAGAGTTTCAGAGGGTAACACTAATGAAAGAATTAAGTCCAAGAGTTGTAGAGCAACCAAAAATCAATACCCACAAATACTTATCAGATTCATCGAGAAGAAAAGATAATCACAAGACGAGGCATAAGAAATAAGTATAAAAAAAAGGAACGAACACACCTGTTTTCAATGGAGAATCACAACCCTCACGCGAACAGCGAACCCACGGTTATAAGCAACACCAAAAACAATCAGACACGCGACAGGCTTGCAACTCCATACCAACCCGTCAAGGGACAGGCACGAACTGAGTGATCAACTTTAGAATTCCAATACTTGGGGATAGGCACGAACTGGGTCAGCTTACTTAGTACGATCAGCTTGAAGGTAAGAATTAGCTTGGGCTATAACAACTTGGGAATTCCAACATTTATTTTTGACAAGACCTAAGAAGATCAAATCAAGGAATAAATGAAGAAATATCCACTGCGAGCGGCAAGATCACAATCCTCATATGAGAAGGAAGAACCCTACCTCGCGAGCTAATAAAAAACAACAAAACGATCAGTACTCAAGACCTATAGTAAAGGAATGAGTATAGATCGAGAATGGAAGGGTAATATAAGAATCAACAGATTCAATACAAATCCTAGCATGAGGAACTCAGATCGACACAAGAGTGAAACATTGAAAATCAATCGATAGATATATAAAAACCAATAATAACCCAAACTGAGACAAAAGCGATAAATAATCACGTTATGAAGAATCAGCCTCAAACACGAGCAGATAAATAATCAATCAATTAAGAGGGTGAATCCTAATTGAGATAATAATTGAGTATTATAAGAATCAATCAATTTTGATTTTAATTTTCTCAAGAAAGGAAAGCCCCAAAATGATATAAAATAAGGGCTAATTGCTTGTATTCCAACTTTGACACTTTTGCTTTTTGTGAGGTTCCAACAAAAAAAAGTTCTAATTAAGGGAAGGAAGCAGGCTAAAACATCTTTATTGGGGTTGCGACCTATTTTTGCTCACGTGGACTTTAATTAGCCGGTTATAGCTATTTTTTAACACACCTTGTGCCATCTTGGAGCCCACGTATGCACCTATCATCATCTTTCTTCATCTTCAATATCATTAACAACCATCATCATCATCTTAGTAAACCCAGGAATTCTTTCTTTCTATTTTTTTTTTAAAATTTTATTTCCAACCCCAAATACATCTAACCTTAAACATTAATCAAACAATCACTAGACAATGAACAAAACCAACATTGCCATGGGAAACACATCAAATATTTAGTCAACAAAACTAAGAACAATCAAGAGGCGCTATTATAACTTATGAGAGGTACTGGTAGATGAAATGTATGAAAGTAACTGTCAAGGGAACTTCCTAATATATAAGATTATAATATATGTCGATCAGCTACCTCATCCATTGCAAGGCAGCCACCTCCAACCACCACTGGTATACATCTTTCAATTTTGAGATCCCACATGTGGCTTCTTTGCGTTGTCACTTCTCATCAAACAAAACATTTGGGCTCATATGAATTGATGTATGATGTTTGAGTTGTAGTGAGCATCACTAACACTCCACTGTCGCCGATGAAGAGCAGCCGCAACCCGGCAGGTAACCGGCGGTCTTGATCTGGATTTTTATGGCTGTATGCGTTTTTCTATACCTTTATCTCGTTATAACGACAGTAATTAACATCCATTTTTTGTGGTTATATGGGTAACGGCGGTCTAGATCTGGATTTTTTGTGGTTGTATGCGATAACAGTGGTGGCCGGATTTGGGTGACCGGGATAATAGTTATTACCGGAATTTCAGTGGGTGTGGGTGTATTATATGTTTTTTTCTTATGTGATGATGACTGATAATATGATTTCAGATGATATAATATGGATCTGTTGCAATTGGTGATGATGATATAAAGGATCTGTTGATAACATATACGGAGTATATATTATATATAGGGTAAATTACAAAAATTACGCTGTTCACCCCTTCAACTTAAAAATTACGCGAGACATACCCATCATTGTTAAAAACTTACACTGATCATACCTATCACTGACGGTTGTCTATTTGGCCATTAAGTCAAGTCACGTGCCGTGCATGTGAGGTATCAAAATCGTAATTTCGTGTATACTTCAGGTATCATCTGTGTAATTTACCCTAATAAAAAATTATTAAGATATTTATATTTATATTTCATTTATTAAAGTGGGTAGATATTCTATATTAAAATTCACATATATATATATATATTTAAAAAACCTATTTCAAAATAAAAAATAAAAAGTTTATAAAAGGAGTCATCGAACGATACAGGTTTAGGCTTAGAAATTCTAAGGTTAGACTAACGACTAACCTTGGAAATCTAAACCGAAAATGCTACAGATTGCTAATTTGAGGTATATTCTAAAACCGTGACGAGTCTTCAACTTTGCTTTACCCCTCTAATCTGATGGGGATGACAAAAACCATACGAAAAAATTATATTTTTAATTTTTTTTTTGTTTTGTATCTTTTTAAATAGGTTTCTATTAAAAAGAATAAATCATTAAAAAAAATAATAATAAATAATAATAATATAAAAGTAAAAACTTTAGTGGTTTTCATGGTTCTCATCCTTGTTATATTCAGTATACACATATAACAAAATAAAAATGACATATATAATAATAAATGCATTCTTGTAGCAATTATTTTTCTCGATACATTTTTCAATAAAAAAAAACTTTTTTTTTCATAATAAATTTCATATTTTTTTTTCCATATCTACCCAACTTAATAATTGAAGTATAAATAGAACTCTAAAATTTTTACTAATTTTTTATTAGAGTAAATTACACAAATGATACCTGAAGTATACACGAAATTACGATTTTGATACCTCACATGCACGGCACGTGACTTGACTTAACGGCCAATAGACGACCGTCAGCGATAGGTATGGTCAGTGTAAGTTTTTTACAACGATGGGTATATCTCGCGTAATTTTTAAGTTGTAGGTATGACCAGTGTAGTTTCGAACAAACCTCATGTATGATTTTTGTAATATACCCTTATATATATTATATAATGAATCAGACGTGGCATGTATATTAAGACATGGCAATTCATCTTTTGGTTTATTAAATCTAAAATCAAATAAAAAATGACCGACTACTTGTACGGAGCCCCAATAAAGATGTTTTAACCGGTTTCCTACCCTCAAATATAACTTTTTTTTGTTGGAGTCTCACAAAAACAAAAGTGTTAAAGTTAGAATAATTTTCAAGCAATTAGCCCATAAAATAATAATATGATAAACAGATAACAATTGAGGCAAACTTACCCATTGGAGCCGAAATCAAGACAGCCAACTTTGAAAAATATATCTTATACTCCCTCCGTCCCATTAAATTTGTCCGATTTTAAATATTCAAAGTCTATTTTTTGTAAGTTTGACCTTAAATATATTTCATTGTATTATATAATACTTGGCGAAAGTCATACCCAATGAAAATACATCTAAACCTTGATCTATTCATATAACTTTCATCAAGTATTATGCAATACAAACAAAAATATTTTTGGTCAAAGTTGTAAAAAATAAACTTTGAAAATTCAAAACTGGACACTTTTAAAGGGACGGAGGGAGTACTATCTAAGAACTCCAATCTTAGTATTTGATTAGAATCCAAGAAAGATATATAAGAATCAATTGATTATGGACTCAAAACCCTAAACAGGATAAAAGCCCCAAACCAAGATAACAAAACCAGAATCAATCGAAGATAACTCAAACCCTAGAAAAGGGCTGAGCTACAATCGAGATAAATAGAACCTGTCTCTGATACCATGAAGAAAATAAAAGACAGATAATAATTTGCGGATCAAGCACCAACAATGATAAGTGAATAAGTAGCTATATTAATGATGAAGAAAAACTTATATACAAAACACAAATCTGATGGTAGTAAATCACATTGTGAAAAAACAACAAAAGAGTAAACGATCTACATCTTGAATGATTCAATATGTTCTGATGATTTTTCTAGTTAGAAGATTACTCCTCCTTCCGTCTTGTGCTCAGATATATAGAGTTTTGATATGACCGTTATCCAAGAAATCATAGGACTAACAAGTGTTTTTTCTTCTTCTAATCTTCAGCCATTGTAATTGTAATCCTCACATATTTGGCCCCTCATCTTCAGGATAAAATACATTTCAGTCCTCTAGCTTGATTACATCCAATAGCATACCAACTTGTATAATTTTATATAAAACCAAAGTTAAGATTGAAGAAACACGGACACTTCACAACACTTTTCTTGATCCCAATCTCAAAATGGAAAGATTTAACCGATGATCAAAAAGCTATAGATATGTTGCGCGAAGTTTATGATGATGACGTGGAACAACTTGATCTGTTGGTAGGAATGGCAGCTGAGAAGAAGATAAAGGGATTCGCAATTAGCGAGACAAAAATAAGAGAAAAAAACTACAAATCATGGATAAAAATGGTTTGTTTATCCATTTTTTATATAAAAAACATAAACTACATAAAATATCACTCTAATAATATCTAAAACATCATCTTCCACTTGTTGTTGTTGTTGCTAGTGGTTTGAGATGAAGATCCAGATTGTAGTGGTGGTGGTGGTGGTGGTGGCGGCGGTCGGATATGGTGGTGGTGGTGGTGGTCACCGTCCAAGGAGGAGAAGAGAGGGAGGGAGTGTGTGTTTGTGTGTGTTGTGTGTGTGTGTGTGTGTGTGTGTGTGTTTGTGTGTGTTTCCATCAGGAGGAGGAAAGGGGAAAAAAGTTTTTTTTTTGTTAAGCAAATTTACATATATGCCCCTCCGTGTTTTTTTTTTTAATTAAGGCATAAGTTTCAATCCTAGCCATTGATTGAGATGATCAAATGGCTAGGATTTGGTCCTTGGGTTTCATGAAAAATTAAGGATTCAAATGAACATTTACCGTAAATTCATATAGTTAACATTGTTTTAGACCGTATATGGCGACAATATTATCTATTGAGTATGCTTTATGTGTCTTAAAAATGATAAAATACGTTTCATGCTTAATAAGATTTAGTTAGGCTTCAGACATTTCTTAAAAGTTTATCTAGTGTAGTGTGTATAAAATTATATATATATACATATATATAGTGAAGGGATCAAGTGAGAACAACATATATGGTGAGAACCGTGAGAACCATTAAAAAATCATCTCTAAGGGCTTTGCCCTTAGAGTTAAGGGCTACGCCCGTACCGTATACAACCGCCACCATCTCTTGGATCGCCGCCCATCAAATCCATACCATTCCCATATGCGTCCGGTGACAACCCCTTTAGAACGGATGAGGGCAACGCCCGTACCGTATCCATACGTTTTCTTAACACGTAACACATATGATTTTTTTAAAAAAATTTTTTTTTTTTTGGAATGGGTTTTTGTTAAAAGAAATTAAAAAACAAAAAAAAGTTTCAAAAAATGAAAAATAAAAATTAAAAAAATAAAAAACCACACAAAAAAGAAGAAAGAGGAGGGAAACTAGTGGTTCTCACGGTTCTCTCCATATTTGTTGTTCTCACGTTAAGCCTACCATATATATATAATTAAGTGTTTACTCATTAGTATTAATGAAAATCCATAATATACAGCAGTAACTCATATCATCAACAGTAGCATTACTCATATCACCAATTGTATCAGTGTAATTCTCATTCAGCCTGCTCCTCCTTTTCAATTAACTGTTCATCCTCATGAACTAGGGATAATTTTTAACCGTCGACAGGGACCAAAACAGTAATATATAGAGTTAATTACACTTTTGGTCCCTGTCGACGGTTAAAAATTATCGTTTTCATCCCTACCTTTCATATATTACCGTTTTGGTCCAAAAAACTTTGCTCTGTCGACGCTTTTGGTCCAATTCTCGAAACGAACTTTAAATTCCCATCACGTGATCTGCACATGATGAGTATTTTAGTCATTTCATAACACAGGGACCAAAAGTGTAATTAACTCAAATCTATATATCAATCTTTGTATCTATATCTGGCGATTGGGGGTAAAATCCCTAATTTCTTCTGCCCTAGAAATTAAAGTCCCCAATGTTCATCCAAAATTAGGGTTTTATAGCTCCAAATCTCAACTTATTTTCTTATTAATCGCTGACAGAGAAGCTCGATCTCCATGATTTCTTCAGTTCCCTGTAATTAATCACGTAGTACTCTCAAACTGGTGAATATGTGATGTCTCCTTATTGTAGATCTTCAAATCGTAAGGGGAAGGTTCTAGCAAAGTTTAAAAACACTGTCATGATCTGATGAAGAAGAAACATCCTCAAAACAAGAAATCTGTGAATGAAAAGGAAATTGGTGCTAATACAACTGATGAACTAGTTCATGAGGATGAACAGTTAATTGAAAAGGAGGAGCAGGCTGAATGAGAATTACACTGATACAATTGGTGATATGAGTAATGCTACTGTTGATGATATGAGTTACTGCTGTATATTATGGATTTTCATTAATACTAATGAGTAAACACTTTCTTATAGGTGCATATTTACTAGTTGTGGCAAGGATACTGTTTATTTTTGAAGGGTATTTATCAAGTGTTGGTTAATGGGGTCAGAAGGGCCTCCAACACTAACATTCGACGTGACGGGGTTTAAAAAGTTTCATGGAGTTTCAGAAAATCCAACCGAGACAACTGTTAATAATTTAAAAAAATATTTAGAGAAGAATGGTTCGTCGAAAGGGGTTACTATTGGTAGTTGCACGATTCTCGAGACTGCAGGCCAAAGAGGCCTTGTTCCTTTGTATCAGACGTTACAATCTGCAGTGACTAAGGAGAACGAACAATCTAGTTTTTATATATGTTTGTTTTTGAATAATTTGTAAATCTTTTTTATGATGATGATGATATATAGATTTTAGATTAGATTTGTATTTCATTTAGTTAATTGAAATGATGATGATGATACATGAAGATTTAATTCTGAATATCTCAAAACGCGATTTCGCTTGAAAAAGCTCCCCCTTTTGGCTACCGTTTTCCCGTAATCTAGAAAAGGCCCACCAGCCCCTTTGCTTCGAGCCGCCTCTTTCGCCGGTCATCAAAAAACCCATCCACCGGAAAAAAGCTTCTTCATTTCTTCTTCCCCCCTTTTATTTTCATTTTTATATATGTGGGTTGATCATTTGGATATAAATAACTCAAAGTCAAAAGCAAAACAAAGGATTTGGGATTTGTCAACTGGCTTCAAGTTCAGGTTATCAATCGATAGTTTATGTCAAGGTGTTTTTTTCTTTCAAATTAAGTATATTCTCTATGCATATTTTTATGGTGAGTAGATATAAACACGCCATTTTTTTCTGTTCAATCAAGTTCAGGATTTGTGTTGTTTCTTACATATAAATACATAGATATATGTAATACATGGATAGATAAATTGGAGTGTATGTATAAAATTGAATTGGAAAGAGAGATCTGAAAAAAAAACATGTTTGGCCGGATTATTGTGATTGTGGTGGTGGTTAGAAGAAGGAAGGAGGAAGAGGAAGGAGAAGGGTGTTTTTTTCATGTGAACGGACAATTATACCCTTACTAACGGCCTTAAATTAACGGATGTTAGTGCCAGGGGCTTCTGGCAACGAAAATGAAAAAGTCAGGGACCATTTGCAACGGAAAAAAGCACAGGGGGCAAAACGCTAAAATGACAAACCACAGGGACCATTTGTGACATTTTCTCTTTATTATATTTTTAAAAATGATGTTATTGTACTCGTATTATGTAATTATAAAGATGTTGTTATTCATCTCTATTTTTTCATATGTATAATATATAACTTCGTTTGTTAATGCCAAACACAAAGGTTTATTTGCGGGTATTAAACGACTACTGATCATTAGAAGGGTAATTGGTAATAATTTAAGTCCTTTTAGTTTTATAAAAAATGAAATATCTACTAATCTCAAATTTCATATTGTAAATTATAAATTTATAATAAACACGTTGAGATGTGCTAAAATGAAAACAACTACTTTAATATAAATTTGGATTTATACCATCTGAACAAATAATAGTTCTTTTATAATATATTTGGAAGCTATCAAACACTTCCAAGAAAAAAGAAGTTGAATGTGTAACACCCGACGTTTAAAAATATGGGTTTTCAAAAACTTCCACCTAACGGTGTTAAAATGCGGAAGAAAATACTTTAAAAGTTCAAACCGATGAAAACTGTTCGGTTTCTGCATTATTGGTGTTACATGCCACATCACAAAATAGTTTAAAATGAAAACCCAACGGTTTCCCAACACAAAACAACCGTTCACACGTACTACATAAATTCGACATAAATAATGAAATGTAATCAATGTCTAATGAGGTAAGCTTCTATGGGTAGCTAAAGTCATCTGCATGCATCTACCCACACCTCGCTCGTCCTTCATTGTCTACCATTAAGCTAAACCTGAGGGAACAACACATTTCAAGAAACAAGTGTTAGCTAACGAATTAGCTAAGTAAGATAACACTCAAGTTAAAAAGCATTTGTCCAATTAAAACATTTCTTCATTATTAGACAAGTCATTAAGGCACCACACACATCAAACACACACACATAATCTGCATATCAACTTAGGATGAATCACCCTAAATGTGTCTATCCTTCTTTTAATTCACACATTAACACACGTATCTTCGTTATCTGCATATAAGTGTAACAAAAGTCACACCCGACTAGATGAATCACCAAAAGGCTAGTCATCATACGTCGTTAAGGAATGACAAGCCAATCCAGGAGTAATCCGTATGTGGAGGTGGGTCAAACCCCTCGTATTACTCAAACTGCGTTTCAATGACCATGTTGCAAGGAGCCACCCAAGCAACCACACGTTTACGCACCCGCCCGGCTAAGGCAAGTACGGGTTAAGCTTAACACTTCCCTGCATATCAATTACGAGCTCGGTTTCACACACATTTAGTTTAGGCAACACACATAGCCTAAACATTTACACACATTATCTTCATTACGTTTGGGCCCTTAAACGTGCAAGTGACATGGCAACCTAGTAAGTCTAGTGAACTAGGTGAACAAGTCACATAAGCATGCACATATCAAGCATCAACTTCATTTCTACATTTCATGCATAACATGATACTACATATCATATCAGCAATCACTACATTATACAATACTTCATTTCATAACATTGGGACTGCATTTCAGGTCTCATGGTTAACTACATAACCCACAATACCTCTCGTGTAACCCCATATGCCCACATGCAATATAAAGATACCAAATGGAAGGTTATTATTTGAAACCAGCTTTTTGTTGAATCCCCCAGCGTGTCAAAGTAGTGTATCTTACCTCGTAGAAGCGCACACAAACGATAACTAAGGTTACCGTGCAAAACAAGTATTCCCGACTACCTATAACAAACATAGGACGAATCAACGAGTGTAAACGATGCTATACGACCTACGTCTATATATATATATATATCGAATAATAGTCTTTGTTGACTACTTCAGCTATTGTAGACTACTTTCACATTTCGTAGACTACCAGACTCTTTTGTAGACTACTTTCATCTTTTGACTACCACACATCCACCATGACTTCTTCAGTTCATATACACCAACAATTGACTCAAATAATATTATGAAATCATTAATGGGTTCATGGATCCATTACACACCTTATACAAATCATTTGACACCCGATTTGACCTAAATCGTCTCATAAACATAATTGAATCCAAACCGAAACTCCACCAAAACGACTCCAAATCATAAACACGACTTTAATACTTCAAAATCCTTCATATTTAGACCATAATGATGCAATACAACCTTTGATTAAAACATACATGATTTGCATCATTAAAACAATCGTTATTTTGACATCAATTGATCCTCTAACACCTAGATCTGATTTCAAATGACTCATATAATTGAAAGGATATAAAATGGGCTAATTGTTTTTAAAGGTATCGGACTTTCAAGTTTTTGTTATTGTTGGGTCTATTCAATAATTTCGTATATCATGTGGTTTAAAGGGTACGTAAGCATATATTATGGGAACAAAACCACCGTCTAGTTTTGGATGGGCGGTTTTGTGTGTGAAAATGAGCGGATATTCTTTGTTGACCGCTTTTCTTCCTCATTTCTTCCCAAAACCAACATCAGAATCCGTAAAAGCATTTCTTCTAAAAACATTTCATAAATCCACAAATGTCATAAACAAAAACTCATTCTCAAATCAACTCTAAAATAAATC